>CM034388.1:10190000-10790000 GCA_019925095.2 Dendrolimus kikuchii | reverse complement strand
CACAAAAACTTAATTCGGTTTTTACATATAATAATAACAAAGAAACTTTGGCAGCGTCCCATCTTCCAGCTACTAGCATGTCTGCCGGTACAGCTGCTGCACAACAGGAGGCCCTAAAACGCCGCAAATACTCGGCCATCGGAAATGGCTACATATTTGCGGCTTTTGGGGTCGAGACCCTGGGACCATGGGGGCCTGAGGCGCACAAGCTTTATCGAGACATAGTCAAACGTCTGGTGGATGTCTCACGTGACCAAAAGACTGGTTTATACGTCGGACAACGCATCAGCATTGCCATTCAGATAGGCAATGTGGCCAATCTTTTGGGCACGTTTCCGACTGACAGCGGTCTAGAATTAGATTTTATACTTTAATTTTAGTTTGTATATATAGTTTATTTTTAGTTTAATTTATTTTATAGTTTAATTTATTTATAAATTAGTTTATTTATAATTAGATTCACAAAGAAACTAATTCCATATAGTCTAGACAACTGCCTAGTAAAACATAGAGGTGAGTCGAAGCCAACCTGAAGTAATACAATGAATGAGATGTTGTTTATTACGACGTAGTTGTTAGTAAATTAAAAAAAAAACGCAATTGTAGTGCCATCTATTTTGATAATCCGTCTTATAAGGAAACGACGTCATTTATCGGGATAAAATGTATTCTTAAGTGTTAACTCGGATCATAAGCCAGCACTATGTCGAGTTTCATTCATATATGTTCAGCAGTTTCCATAAAAGACAAGATCGCAGCACCATCTTTTTCGCTAATTTTGTCTATCCCACGGAAACGATGTCATTTATCGGGATAAAAAGTATCATAAGTTACAACCCGAGATATAAGCTAGCTCCACTTCGAGTTTTATTTCAATCCGTTCAGTAGTTTTCACGTGATGCTCTAAGAAACAGACAGACAAAAATTCTAAAAATTGTATTTTCGGAATCTACTGCACCGAATATTCCCCCTGTTTTTATTTTCACATTTTTAAACGCATTGTACAAACTCGAACTATTTACAAATGTACTATAGTATAGATAGATATAGACTAGCCTTACACACCAGTTTGCTCATGCGGGACTTGAAATAAAGTTCAATTTTAAATAATAAAGTTCAATATTCAAAATTTAGCGGTTTTTGGAGTCGAGATCCTTGGACCATAAGGGCCTGAATCACATAAACATTATCGAGACATTGGCAAGCGTCTGGTACATTTTTCACGCGAATAAAGGCTGATGTTATACCTCGGGATGCATTGCAATGGATTAGGCGTCGCCGCAGCTAATGTTTTGAAAACGCTCCTTGTTGACAGCGGCTTGGATTTGTTAATATAAGATGAGTAGATACTGTACTAGATTTTATTTATAATTGTTAAAATAATTAAAAAAATCCTGTTCTAAATAATAAAAAATGTGAATAAATATTTGCGAATTTCGGTAAAATAACATAATTACTTTCTATAACATTATTACTATGGCGATATCAGCGAGAATATAATCTCGCGTTGTATATCTTTAGACATCAGCGATTATATGCGACGGCTGTGACAAGTTGGCCCGGCATATAACTCAGATTGCTACGACACATTCGGGACGTGGTGACAGCGGTAGGCATTACGTCAAGATGAAAATTATATAATCGTGTATAGTTTTTCACACGGCTTCTATCGAGTAAACTTCGCAGTCTGTATTCCACCGGTACTATCCCATTTCCCAGCATAAAAATTATCCTATGTTCATGGGCGTTATTCATAGTAATTAGTTACCTACAGGCCTCTGTGCTTGAGTTCGACTCCTGGCATGGTAAATTTCGTAAACAAATTTTCCGTTATTTACTATGGTCTGGATGTCTGGGATGATGAACGACTGTGTGGTCTTTTGTATATTACGCATACTACAAGCGTAACTTTGAGATAAACAGCATGTGTGTTTGTCTGCCGATTATTTATTTATTTACCTACATACCTTTCATGAAAATCAGTTCTGATCCAATAAGCTTCGAATATGTGTGCGTGATGTGTTCCCGGGATAATCCATTTAAGTTCCAATAACAACTGTTATGTGGTAAGGTGGCTATAAAGGTTATTAAGTGCAATGCTCAAATACACAAAGTATATTTTAATACATACATACATACATACATAACTTCACGCCAGTTCCCTTGCGGGGTAGGCACGAACAACAGAGTGCCATTTAGGCTTATTCTTACACACCTCACTTGCCTCTTTGACATTCATAACTCTTGTCATGCAAGCTCGTCTGTTCTTAAGGCTCCTGACATCACCTTCTGCTAGTACACGATCAATTTGATCATGGAAGGTGTGTCGTGGCCTTCCACGACTTCTGCATCCATCCACTTTTGCATTGTATATCTGCTTAGTCATTCTTTCATCATGCATTCTTTCCACATGCCCGAACCACCGGAGCATTCCTTTCCTTACCTTCACCCCGACACTCTCTTTCAGACCAACTCTCTTTCTTACTTCGGTATTACGAACGCGGTCCGCGAGCGTCACTCCGCAGATTTTGCGCAGTGCTCGCATCTCGACCGCGTTTACTGTACTTTCATGCCCTCTCTTCCATACCCAACTCTCGCTTCCATACGTGAGCGTAGGTACCAGCACCGCGTTGTGTATGGCGAGCTGGGCCTTCTGGCTGAGGTTCTTAGCGCCTAGAAGTTTACCTAACGCTCCATTCAAACTATTCCCCAAATTTACTCTTCTTTCTATATCAGCGGTGTACCTTCCATCCCTGCTAAAAGCACATCCAAGATATACAAACTCATTCACTTGCTCCAGCATAACATCATCGACCATTATCCTTGCATTCGTTCTGGTTTCTTCTCTTTCAAACACCATAACCTACACCATACACCATATTTTAATAATGCCATATTATATTTTCATAGACTAACGAAAGACAATCTTGAAATACATATAACATCTATCGTTTTAATACTTTTAAATGTCAGGCGAGGCTTACATTTGAATGCGAAGAAAACAAAGGTTATGGTGTTTGAAAGAGAAGAAACCAGAACGAATGCAAGGGTAATAGTCGATGATGTTATGCTGGAGCAAGTGAATGAGTTTGTATATCTTGGATGTGCTTTTAGCAGGGATGGAAGGTACACCGCTGATATACAAAGAAGAGTGAATTTGGGGAATAGTTTGAATGGAGCGTTAGGTAAACTTCTAGGCGCTAAGAACCTCAGCCAGAAGGCCCAGCTCGCCATACACAACGCGGTGCTGGTACCTACGCTCACGTATGGAAGCGAGAGTTGGGTATGGAAGAAAGAGCATGAAAGTAGAGTAAACGCGGTTGAGATGCGAGCACTGCGCAAAATCTGCGGAGTGACGCTCGCGGACTGCGTTCGTAATACCGAAGTAAGAAAGAGAGTTGGTCTGAAAGAAAGTGTCGGGGTGAAGGTAAGGAAAGGAATGGTCCGGTGGTTCGGGCATGTGGAAAGAATGCATGATGAACGAATGACTAAACAGATATACAATGCAAAAGTGGATGGATGCAGAAGTCGTGGAAGGCCACGACACACCTTCCATGATCAAATTGATCGTGTACTAGCGGAGGGTGATGTCAGGAGCCTTAAGAACAGACGAGCGTGCATGACAAGAGTTATGAATGTCAAAGAAGCAAGTGAGGTGTGTAAGAATGGGCCTAAATGGCGCTCTGTTGTTCGTGCCTACCCCGCAAGGGAACTGGCGTCAAGTTATGTATGTATGTTTTAATACTTCGGCTATTCGAAGTTAGAAGTCGATAGAGGGCGCCCTGGTCGATAAATCGCGATCCACAGATGACTAATGCCCTGACCGGTCGGTTTCCACACGAGATAACGGGCAGCGATCAGTAGTAATTGATTCTACTAAATCGTCCTTGGCTTCAGCGGCCACGAGAATCAATGAAAAATTATACCTAAATCTGTGTATGCAAGTGTGCGTTAGTCAATAAGCTACGACTTGGTTAGCTTATTATTGTTATTGAACTGACTGTGTCCGCGGCATCGTTCTCGCGGGACTTGGGACTATAATCATATAATTTAAACCATGTAAGATATCAAAATGAAAGTTTCTAAGGGAAAGCGAAATTGTTGTTTTTACTATATTCCAAGCATTGTTTCATATTTTCTCACCTTTTAAACCTTCCCTGGACTTCCACAAATGATTCATAACCAAAATTAGCCAAATATATATATATATATATATATATATATATATATATATATATATATATATAGATTCTTGAAGTTCGATAATTAGGTAACGGGGTTGAATATTTAAGCAAACGTATTATTATCCGGAAAATTAGTTACTTACATATTAGAAATATTTGAAATTTATTATAGATATATTTACTTTATATTTTTTGAATAACTTAACACAATTTTCATCGTGTTTATTTATTTTGCCAAATGCAAAAAAGCACTCAAGCTTTATAAGCTTAAGATAACTCGCTCGTATTAGGTCTTCCTGACCAACAGCTTTGTCCTGTCGGCTCGCCTGATCCAATAAACTTTACGGAAAAGCTTTCAAACAAAAAAGGTTTTCGGCGCATAATACCTGGGGTTTAGATAATCACATAAAACCCAACGAAACTCATATATAAATCAAAATAAAACATTCTACGCCTTTTAAACGGTCGAGTTAAAACTTTCCTTTTTAACTTTGCGCCAAAGGGTGCGGCGTGGGCGCGTATCCGTTGTGTCGGTCCGGCAAGCTAACGGATATTACATTAAAAATCGGCCAAGTGCGTGAGGGAAAACGTCCATATTTGTTGTCATTAATGACGCTAGAGAATTCTAAAATAGCATTTAGTTTCAAATACCGCAAATCTTAAAAACTGCTTAATAGACCTTATTCAAATTAACTTTTAATATATGTCTTTGTATTAAATGAAATCAATCATAAATAACATTAACCATATTTTAAGAATTGACGTAGCATACACGCTCATATACATAGAAAAATGTGTTCAACCCTTAGTGACATATATTAAGGCCAACCTTAATTTTTAGAATATTCGCGATTTCATCACGCCAATATAGAGCAGCATTTAAAATACACCTGTATTTGTATACACGCACCAGTTTTTGAGAAAAATTATTATGACATATTTAGAGCGAGGAACAGACGGACGGAGATGATGCTTTTATATAGATTAGGTTTCGCCTAAATGCCTAGAAGATCCTAACAAATATGTAATCATGCATGATAATCCATGTTGGTGTCAACGAAATATAAATATTGTAAAATCAATTTAATTATGACGTTTACAAGTTAGAAGAAGAATAAGTCTAAATGGCACTCTGTTGTTCGTGCCTACCCCGCAAGGGAACTGGCGTGAAATTATGTATGTATGTATGTATGTTTACAAGTTACAATAAAAGTTCTATATGTCACGATTTTAATCACAAATATAAGGTTTTTGTTTTAAATATATCCCAATTTACCTGATTAATATTTTAATCGTTCAGTGTGCCATCATTCTAGCAGCAATTTTTATAAACATTACAAACAAGGTATCGTTAATTAATGTAAACAATACAAGAGGCTGCATTACTTTACTCCATTTATCCAGTCTACTAAGCGATGAGTTTACTTTGTAGGTCAGTTAAAAAACGTGACCCGATTGCCTAATGACGTGGAAGTAACCGCTCAAATCATTGAAAATATCACGTGACTGGCCATGAGCTTTCCTAAACATATAAAATCACAGAATTGAAATTGAAATGAAAGTTCAAAAATATCAGAAAACAATGATTGTAAAACACTTCAAATGGTAAAAGTGGAATTAAAATACTAACCAGTAATTCTGACTAGTATTTGCAAAAAACTCTATACAATCACGATTTGTTATTGATAAGGAACTACGATATTATTATTTACGATGAATTAGAACTAATATTACTATTGCCGGTTTTGATAAACACTTTTAGAGAAGCGACTCGACACTCCTATAGTGCATATAGACTGCGACATTCCTATAGTGCATATAGGGATATTTGCCTGACACAATCACGTCACGTTTAGATTAACACGTCAAGAGAGCCTCTACGTTAGCCTTCTCGTAGCCCCATATAAGCCTTCCAAAAGTCCGTGCCATTTTTATAGCCAATAGTCTAAGACGACATCAATAGAATAATATCAATGAGTCACGTCCGTCAATCAATAGAAGAAAATTATCGCTCGCTAATAGAAACGCACCCAGTTCGTATATACGGCAACTGTCCGATGTGCTTCGACCGGTGCAATTTTCTTTAAAAGCCGGTCGACGCCGTTTGTGGTCTCGCTTTGAGATCTCCTACACTTGTTGTTTGCCTTTGAAACTTTTGCTGTTGATTGTGTTAGTTCCTTTCTTCATTTTTAAATGTTGAAATGTTGGTCTTTATTCAATTTATTTTTTTAATCGTTACTGACAAGGAATATTTGAGCATTTCACACATCAGCCATCCCTTTTTTGCATTATGTCCACATCCACGGCAGCAAGCAGGAAAGCGGGCACCGCGAGTTTGCCGTGTTCGTACCTTGCGTTGTGTTTACATACTCGCTTATCTTCTTTATCTTAATTATCTGCTTTTTGCCAAGAGAGTGTGCATACAGAAAACGAGAGGTTAGAAGGAAGTCATTAGACCTACATTATACCTCTAAGTTTGTGCTCCCGTAAGATAATTTAAAGTACTATTAATTTAATGCGGAATCAATATTTTATGAGTAAATTTATAATACAGATGGTGAAATTTTAGTAACTTACGATAATGTGTTTATACGGATTTGCATAGTAAATTATGTCAACTTACGATATTATAACACAAAGTGTTTCTTTTGATTAACCATTCTTCATTCTTCAACTGGACTTTCTAAATATATGAAAAATGGCATAAACAGACGACTGGGCGGACATTTGTATAAGGAAACAATAAAAATACATATAGCTCGTTTCTACTGTTTAAAGAGATTTTCTTGTATATTTAAATTCCTTACTTCAGTATGTTTGAATTAAAACAATATAATTTGATGGAAGCCCAATTGGGGTTGTAAGGGTGGTGCGGGGTGCGTTGGCACCTATAAATCCCGTCATATAGGCCGGTGGAATCAGTAGACATAAATTGTAAAAAGGCGACGCCTCGCGAGCAGTCGAATCGTCAAATGGCGCGGACGAGATACATTTTAGATATATTTAGGGCTGGCAGTAAAAATAAAGTGCTATATTGTCCATGCGTGGAAGAGATATTATTTCATAAATCACAAAGCAGATTACAATGCATATAATAATTTATTATGACTACACTATAAAGCTTATGAAACTAGATTGTAATCCTAGTATGTAAGAATATATTATTATTAGCGTTACAATGAGATCACAGGAGTGACTTGAAATTAGTAAAACAATTTTAGAATTAGAAACTAGAATTAATTATAAAAATAAGGAGTCATGATCAGCAAATGTCAGAAACGTATTTTATCGTGCCTTCCGATTTTTCCATTTTTAATCACCCGGTAAATGCCAACAATCAATTGCAGTTATAAAACTTGTCAATAGATGCTGTTATCTTACAATTTATATATATTAGTTAGTATTAATTAAGATACACATATAAATTTGTAATGTCATCAATTTTAATATAAGTTTATAAGAGATGGGACTTTTAGATCCTTCTTCTGCCCCGAAATGTTACAGAGGAGGAGGCGAAACAATTTAAAAAATGCCAGCAATCAGAAATCTAATATTTAATAACACTGTGATACACATATCAATTTTGCATATTGTAATGTGTGGTAACTATAACATGTATGTAAACTCGATATCTATATTACAAAATTATATAAATTCCGTATCTGTACATCGAAGCTATATAAAAACAACTGTGATACGCTATGTGAACGATGGAGAACGTGAAACATTGTTTTAGAGTTTTTGTAGGTTTGTGGGTATTTTTAGAATTCACGTAATTCACGTTTAAATAGTTGGGAGGATTTTGATGCGGTTTTCATACATTACCCGAAAATTTTCATCGCTCAGTTACAAGTATGGTAGCCACACCTATTTTTAATTTCTTCCACAATTTTACTACACCATTGTACAAGACTCGTACGTTTTTATCAAATTTTATGTATATAAACTTATCGTTTCTGAAGTTAATGGCTGTGACAAACGTGGACATACAAACAGACGGATGTGATTGTATAAAGGTTTCGTTTTAGCCAAAATTGTAACGAAACGCCAAAAATCTCTCAAATATATTATCAACGCACCATTGTTGATAGTTCATCTCTAGTCTCTCTTCTTTCAGCTTGTCCCAATTATTTGGAGGCGACACAATATGTCTTTGCCTTTCATACTTCTCTAATCTGACATACATCATCTGTCACCCCACAAATCATGATGTCCTCCTTCACACAATCTCTGGTACCCATTAAGAATTTGGTTATAAATATTTTCTACATATCAAGTATCAGCCCTAACGTATATGGTTTACCGAAGCGCGTCGATTCCGACAAGCGCCCGTGTAGGGCGCCCACCGAAAGATTTATCATCGAGTCAAGTTTTCAGTAATAAAATGTAGTCACCACACGACGCGGCGTGCTTCGATTTAACCAAATAAAAATCTATGAAACACTGGCCAAAACCTATTTGATTTATCTTTTACCCATATGTACACAATATTAAACTTATAAAGCTTTTGAATGAATATCGTAATAGTAATATAGTAATAATTATTGTATTGATTTTTTTATTGTAACTTTTGATTTAATTTTAGTTATTAGTTTATGAATTATTTTTAATAGATATTAATTTTTAGTTTTACAATATCGAATTCGATATTATATTGTAGTAATGCTGTATGGATCTTAATTAATGGCCGATTTCTATATCTTACTAACCGCTCATTTGATTTATGACCGGCGAAAATTTGACAAGTAATGTCAACTTTCTACCTATAATAAAGCAAGTGAATGAATAGTAAGATATAGGAACCGGCCATAAATGAATAGAGTAACAACAAAAACTAATAATTTGTCTTTTAACTTAAAATATATAGATACTTATAATTATAACTAGTTTGTTAGTTGCAAAATAGCTATCAAAACAGTGCCCACACATTTATCGCTAATCGTTGAGTAAACCCATGTCTGTCTGCCTCTTCGTTGTTACGTGATGGGATAAAATATAGTAGCGTGTGTGCACAAGATCTTACCACAGTTTACGATTTAATCGGTGGGGAAACTAGTTTTATACACGTAAGTAAGCGCACAACATAATGAATTTATTAACCGACTCTGAAAATGAGGAAATTCTCAATCCGTCGTGTATTTTTTTTATATATGTTCAGCTATAACTTTTTAGTTTTTGAACCAATTTTGACAAATCTTTTTGCGTTGGATTGAGCAAAACTTCAGAATGATCATAAATAAATTTATTGCTATTGGACTTTGGTTGAAGAAATATAGCAAAAAAGCCATTAAAATCTGACAGATAATCTGAAAATTTTGTGGTTTTCCAGCCATAACATTTTGTTTCTAAACCGATTTTGATTATTCTTTTTGCGCTGGATTCAGTACAGCTTAAGGACAGTTTCATATAAAATTCACTGTTATTGGATACCATATACGTAACTTAAAATGAAAAATAAAAATTCTCTAGCAAAAAATAAACCGACCGAGATTTTGTAGAAAATATTTATTTTTCCCTTTTAGTTACTCTTGGAGTCGAATTCCTTTTTTGCTAGAAGACGCATATTTTTTATCGCATGACATCAGTTATAAAATATATTGGATAATTTTATTTTGGGGTTTAATTGTATTGCTCTGAGACAATCCACCGTCCATACAACAGCAACAACATTTTCATAGTACGGATAATGTTATTATTGTGTTAAGATTTCGGTTTTATAATTTGCAAGTAAAATTGAACCATTAAAAATGTGATTAAAAAAACAATGAATTATTCGCTACCAACACTAAAGTAGAGTAAACGCGGTCGAGATGCGAGCACTGCGCAAAATCTGCGGAGTGACGCTCGCGGACCGCGTTCGTAATACCGAAGTAAGAAAGAGAGTTGGTCTGAAAGAGAGTGTCGGGGTGAAGGTAAGGAAAGGAATGCTCCGGTGGTTCGGGCATGTGGAAAGAATGCATGATGAAAGAATGACTAAACAGATATACAACGCAAAAGTGGATGGATGCAGAAGTCGTGGAAGGCCACGATACACCTTCCATGATCAAATTGATCGTGTACTAGCAGAAGGTGATGTCAGGAGCCTTAAGAACAGACGAGTGTGCATGACAAGAGTTATGAATGTCAAAGAGGCAAGTGAGGTGTGTAAGAATAAGCCTAAATGGCACTCTGTTGTTCGTGCCTACCCCGCAAGGGAACTGGCGTGAAGTTATGTATGTATGTATGTATGTAACACTATAAGCTTTCACGCTGATTTCATCAACACTGTGTCCCTTCTCAGACGTATCCTGATCCGGGCTTAACGTGCCCAAGTAACCCCACCGGAGACCATCAGGGTCACAAGTCATGAGCCTGATGGTTTAATACTGTGCTTTATAATGTGTTGAATCCCTCTTAAAGATTACAGTGTAATAAATTAAAGATTAAATTAAAAATAGTTTGTATATTTTATACAAAATTCTATTTGTATTTTTAGGGTTCCGTGGCCAAAAATAGAAACCATACGAAATCGACAAGTCCGGCTGTCTTTGTAGACGCAGAGTTTTTCTTGAAAACTACTGGATCTATAAGTATATGAATGATATATAAGAATTACTAATCAATATTATTATGCTGCTACTCTATGCTATAGTTAAATCGCTAGATAAGGAAAGAGCTGCTTGCTGGCTATACATATAACTAAGAATTAAACAAAAAATCGAAATGTGTGCTAGGACACATAGTAGAAGTAAAACTTCTATGTGTCTTAGCACATATTTCGATTTTTCGCAGGTTTACTGCAAATTATGATTTGGTTAGGTGTGGTACATATTAATGAATGCATTTTTTATCCAAACTCAACTCAACTCAAATTTTAATGAATGCATTTAGATCCGGAACCAAAAAACGCATCCATAGTATACTCTAAAATTATGCCACCTCTCACCAGGTCTAGTCTAAATTTATACCGCTCCTCCTCGCGGCCGTAACGCTTTTTCGTGACAGAAAAATCCTAAGACCTCCCGTTTATATAGAAGTTTCACTTCAAAAAACATTGTACATAGTCGTGTAAAGTAGCCCAGATCTTAAAAATCATAAGCATGCTCTTTAATGACTTTTTTTGTTTAATTCAATTAAAAAATTATAAAAATCATGCGTGGGAGACACTAACTTTTGTATTATGAGATAGAAAATTCTGGTAAAAAAATAAAGAGTACTTTTCTGCTGGATGGTTTTTAAGATATGGGTATTTGCGATTACATACATGCCTTTTAGTTCCGTAGCCAAATAACGAAAATAGCCGACGTTTGTCACATCTATGAAACCTTTTGCTGAGCACCAACTGCCAAGCACTTATATAACTTCTTAAAATATCGGTAAACACTTCAATTGTTTTATTTTCAGATCTTACATACATACATACATAACTTCACGCCAGTTCCCTTGCGGGGTAGGCACGAACAACAGAGACCATAGGAGTGTCATGAACAAACTTGTCAACCTATAGATTCCTTTGCGGTTGAAGTTTCTTTAAATTTGCAACAAAACCCTGACTGTCCCATTGGCTGTCTGATATATCTTGATCTCGAGCTAGAAGAGCTGTGTTTTTAGTTCAAAACATTCAGATCTTTCTGACAGTAAATAGAAATAAGACACTTAACAATCAATACAAAGCTTACCCCTATTGTTTTCAACGACAGGAAAGCGAGTTCATACCTGAAATCAAGATAAATAAATGTTAAAAAGTTTATGTCATTGGTATGGCAGAAGAAGCATAAAAGTAGAATAAACGCAGTAGAAATGAGAGCTTTGACAAAGAAGTATATGTGAGGTAAGCATGAATGATATGATAGGGAATAGTGTAATAAGGGAACGTTGTGGATTGAAAGAAGATGTAATAACAATAGTTGAAAAAGGAATGTTAAAGTGGTTTGGGCATGTAGAGAGGATGAAAATAGAGTCACAAAACAAGTGTATGACAGTATTTTGAATGGTAGAGTTAATACCGGTAGACCGCGACGTACACATCGTCATCAAATAGCATAAGTTTTAAAACGAGGTCAGGTAAAGAGCATCTCAAATAAACGTGCATGTATGAAGAGAAGAGAAAGTTGTTTGTCAGGATCGTCGCAAGTCTAGATCTAGTCTCTGCCTACCCCCATGGAAAACAGGCGTGATAATATGTATGTATGTAATAAATTTATCCAAAGCGTTCAAAGACATTATGTTTGAAGGTGTGCAGTTACATAAATAAATTATCAATTATACTATAAAAGTGTAAAAATACTTCTATACTATAGAAAGAAGCGACAAAACAACCCATAGCCAGGGTATGTGCCCGTGCCGATTGCCGCCACCCTTGGTTTAGAGTACGCCGCCATAATGCCTTTAAGTTGTACTCCGACATTAATAGTCCAGGTTTCAGTCCGCCGGCCAGAAGCACCTTTGGTGTTACAAAAGTCCATAGGCGATATACAACTCTTCATCTAGTGGACCGTAAGCCTGTCTGGTGTACTCCAGCAATAAAAAAAATCTGACTGTGGGTTATATTGTCGGCCCTTGCCACAAGCCGCCGTATGAACTAATTTCTGCCTCCCTTCCTGCACGGGTAAATACATTGCTGAGACATACTCAAGAGAACATGTAAAAGCTTATCGACCCCGAGTGTAGTGTAAATAGCGTAATATTAGGAATATGTATCGAAAATATTTGCCAAAGAGCGCGGAATTCGCAATAAAAATAACAGCCTAGCCGCTTAGGTACGCTACGGTGACATAAGGAGAAATCGAGACAGGCCGCATCTCACACCGCGCTATATACACTATCAGTATTATAGGTCGGCAAGTATATATATAGCACTCACATGGGCCATGGGTTTCCGCGAACGCATGGCATCGAGGGTGAGAAGATGCGTGAGTGCGGATAGAACATTTAATTTATGCTCCTGAAAAGCATCCCAACAACATTTTGTTCTAGTCTTTCTAAATATGACTGCACGATTTAAATATAATAATAGCTAATGTAAAATAGCCATGAATAAACAAATTTCAAAGCCATATTTTAAAAAAGTAAAGAAGTGACAAAGTGAAATGGACACTAACAGGGGAATCAGTTAAATGTTTTTGCCACCCTCACACTTCTTTTCATCCCCGTTGTCATGCGTTTCCTGTTGTCTGCGGACCATAGGAGTGTCATGAACAAACTTGTCGACCTATAGATTCCTTTGCGGTTGAAGTTTCTTTAAATTTGCAACAAACCCCTGACTGTCCCATTGGCTGTCTGATATATCTTGATCTCGAGCTAGAAGAGCTGTGTTTTTAGTTCAAAACATTTACCTCAAATATATGAATACATTATATACGTTTGTTAAGATAGATTATAATAAATTTCAAATACTTATAATACGTAAATAACTAATTTTCCGTATAATAATACGTTTGCTTAAATGTTCAACCCCGTTACCTAATTACCGAACTTCAAGAAATAACAATAAAAATTGTATATGTGTGCAGTTCACATGCAGTAGAGGTGACAATTCAGAGAATATACTCACAGATAATTGTTCTCTAATTTCTATTATTTCTCTCCTGTTTCCCTCTGTATTTTTTATTAATACAAACTTAATTCCTTTAGCCTACATCTGTCAATATATTTTTCCAAATAAACTTCTTAATTATTACTTTCAACTTTTCATTGTTTTAATCTAAAAAAATTATTATCACTTTTATTTCGGTCCAATTTGGATCTATCTTTAATCATCGGTCTTATTGACTCTCTAATCTGTGCTGCACAATGTAAAACTCGTATCTTATTCTCTCGCAGGCTTAGTTTTATAGATTTATGTGTTTATCTTTTTTTAGTGTCGGTTTTTCGTTTCATCGAATTCAAATCACAACTATTCTAAAGATGTTTCACTTCAAAAATACAAACAAAATGACTTTTACATTTATAATTATGTTAATTACTTTTCATGGATATGTGTTAATCATTTTGATAGTAATATTTTATGATACATTCTTGGTATTATAGCTCACGCAACATCTGCACCCGAAATAACACGGCCAGCACTCCAGAATTAATGGTACATGAATATTCAGGTCAACATTTTTATATTTTTATCCAACACTAACCTCGAAAATGATATTATTTCAATATCTCATTATGTCATTAGTCATTACTCATTATCACAGCATAACACTTGCGTGCATAAAGTTGTTAGTGTCATGTACGAGGATTTTTGTAACCAATTATATACCGTGTAACTGTATAATGTTGACATTAGCTGGCCTATAATGTGAATTTTAGCGGATATTTTTATGGTTAGTTTTTGCGTGACTGGTCGTTGGTTTTGTTATTACAACTTATACTGTTTTCGTTTACTACGTGATAAGGTCTCAATAAATTATAATACGTGCAGCGAGTTACGCTCAATATTACAGTTGGTAAACTCAGTAACAGATATATGTTACTATAACGTATATGTATAACCAATATAGATATATATCTATGTTGGTCATTATGAACAGGTTGATGATCGCCAGTGGCAAGTATTATATCAATCCTTTATCTAAATTATCTCTGTATTTTTTTTGCTATATGCCAACGTACAGTAGACCAGAGCTGACTCCAGTTGCCCTGGTGGCATTTATATCACCCATATTAACTAAGGATTCTAAAAATTGCTCTCACATCTGTATCGGCGAAGCTTTTGAACCTTTTTTTTAACTCAGAATCGTGGGACCGCAGCTTACTCAACAACGCCATCTATTCAGATGTTGACTCATCTGCATGTATTATATAGCGAGCAGGTTCCTCCATTGTTTCTACCGAGTAAAATGAGTTCTCGGGAGCTCTTACGTGGTCTAGCCACAAAAGGCTTGTTACAATTACAGGTGGCCAATAATGACTGTTCTATATTTTGTTATCCGCAACCGCGTGTGACTTTTAGGTTTTACCTGTAATGGAAATGCTATATTATGCAAACAAATAACAAACGGTACTCCTATTCTTTGTGGTGAGTATCTGAAACCCACTGTAGTCCACGGGACTACAGGATAACTAACTTACAATATTTAGAAGACAGATACAAACTTAAGAAATATTTTATATGTATATTTTATGTGTGCAAATGGTTTAGCCACCATACCACACTGCCCGGAAACAAACAAGCTTTTAGGAGTTATGTATTTTAGATTATCATATAACAAACGGGAATATTTTGTGATAGAAAGAATTTCTACTTTTCACAGATACATTTTAGCAATCCACTATCGCTCGGGTGTGAAAGAGGTCACCAAAATGGTATCCTACGTACGAATGCACTGGCAACTCGTCCGTCGGCCCCTGCCAAATTATTAACATAAACACCTTCAACATTCGAATAGGCGCTGCAAGTTTAGATGACTTGCAATTTCGTTCTTGGCACGTGGTAGTATTTTTTATGTCCTAGTCGTAGGAAAACGAGTGAACACCTTGCGACAACCTTGATAGCACGTAGCTATATAGTCACTCATAGACAAATCGATTTTTAGAACATCAATCGTTTATATACCATATAAATAATATTAAAGTGTGCGTGTGTTTTAAAGATTATATCGTAATTTAAGTGTATTCTCTTATTTATATGACTATAATCAGAAATTAACGTTTTTAAATTTTCATCAGTTATTATGTCCGAAATTTTGTCTTGAATAGTCTTCGAAACAGCACCAACAAACACCGTCAAAAATGTCATCTTAAATATTTTCATGTATCATTTCGTTACTTGCAGGGTTAAGAAGATATTAATAAAAAGTCCAAGGCGCGACCGCGCGTATGAAGTGGCGGCCACATCTCATAACAAATTATGTTTTACTTTCTATACACATTTTATTAAAGGCTCTTGAAAATATTTTAGACACAACAAGGTTTAGTCATCGGCAGATAAACATAAAAATATTCCCAAGCTATATAAAATTATAGCAAGCATTACAACAAAACCCATTAAATAAAAATTGAACAGCTTTTACACTTTCGTATCTTATATTTACTTAAGTCGATGTATTTATCTAAACAGACCTTTACAATATAATGTAACAAAAAAAAAATGTGTATTATTAAAAAAAAAACTCCGGTTGGAATATTAAACATTATAAAACTTTCAAATTCAAATGGTTATGTGTCGATTACCGTAACGGCTAACATTTTGTTATAACGACGGCAACGCCCAACATTTACAACACGTCATGTTTGTAAAAGTATAACGACGTTGATGTTTGTATTATTTGTATGAAGCCAAATTATTGTTGTGATTGGAGAGGCTTTAAATATTTTCGTTCGGTATGAAATATACAAACAACACCTTACGTCCATTTAATGTACTTATTGGCTAAACCCTAAATCAGTATAGTGTAACAAAGGTTTTAGTTATTGATCTCAAGACTTAATGACACGGATGCCAAAACAAAAGAAAACGGAGGCCCGAGCGAAACTCAATTACAAACGTATTCGAAGTTGGATAAGACGAAATGGGCCATCGAAATCCTTTATTAGGACCCACATGCAGCAATCAATACACGTACGTATTGACAATTACAAATATCCCTGTAACACGAACTGGGTATGTACCTTAGACAGCGCACTATTTGCGCGGTCTAACATTGTCTTTTTTAAATGTTTATTGAATGAGTTCAGCAGACAGGCAGACGGCTCACTGGATTAAAAACGGTTACCATCGCCTATGGACATTTGCAACACCAAAGGTGCTACAAATGCGCTGCCACTCTCTAAAAGGAGACTGGAACCTGGCCACTAATGCCAGAGCACAACTGAAGGTCGTTATAGTGGCATACTCTAGAGCAGGGAGGGTAGCCGTCCAAATGGGCAACTACCCTACCAACTGGCTATGGGTTGTTCTGCTGCGTCTTAAGACAGGCCGCCCGGCTGCAGGAGATTGTATTTTGTGTCCGTTCCAGCTCGAATAGTTTACTTATGAATTAAAATTTAAAAATCTTTTATACGGTTCCATAGAAATTTTGGCAATAATACTTATTTTTTAGTCATGTCTATCCGTCCGTCTGGCTTAACACAATCTTGGAATCTAGTGAGGTATATGGATAAAATCGATGTAGACTATTTAGTAAAATTAATGTAGTGAAAAAATTAAAATTAGGGGTACATACATATAACTGAGGGTAACTAACGAAATTTGACTGTATTACTCAAGTCAATAAGTAGGGCCATATGGTGCCCCCCCCCCCCTTGCTAACTTTTGAACTATGCAATGGCAAATCCTGGAAAAAAATAATATTCAAAAATAGAATGAAAATTATCTTAAACAATATGTATTAAGTAGTTTTGGAGAAATCGGATATTTTGGATTATTTTTTATGGTTCCCTAGCCAAGTGTCGAAAACTGTACATATGTATGTCACCCCTACGGAACCCTTTACAGTTCAAGTATTGACATGCACTAACCTAACTAAACCTGATTTTAATTTTTACTAAAGATTACGCATCTTAATTAAAGTATAATACGTAAGAATTTTTAAACAAAAAGTCAATGATTGAAAGCCTGTCGTTTACGTTCACGAAAACACAAAAGGAATAAGGCACATTGGCCACGATTCAAGCTACACGTTATAAATTAGGCGAATCGGTAACAAAATGGAACAAAAGCATCTTACGTCGAAAGCATGGCAGCTACTGAGAAATGTTCCAGAAATTTTTGATGACAGAAATTACATTAACCACGTGTTCACAATGTTCGAAGTTGAACTATCTGCAATATATTTTATGTGCATTGAAATAACGATCTAGTTCTTGACATGGATTTTCCAAACAAGCAAGAATAGCATCTAATCCAAACTTTAATATAATAAATGCGAATGTGAGTTTATTTGTACGTTACGCTTTCATGTCTTTACTACTCAAAGATCATCATGAAATTTCACATACACGTTGTCAGGGTCCACAAAAGGACATAGGATAACCTTTCATCCAGAAATTGCGCAGTTCCCGAGGAAGTGAAAAATAGATGGCACTGCAGTTGCGTTTTTTGCCGCTATTGCAATTCATAAACAAATATTTCGTTGACAACCTATCATTACATATTTTTATATTTGAAGTAAAAAGTGAGGTAATTTAAACAGGACGCGAACGACGTTGAGCTAACACAACTGGTATAATAATATATATAACGAATAATATAAATAATATATAACGAATATATACATTATGTAACGAAATTTCTTATACTATGAAACATTACTATTTATCATAGTATAAAACTTTCTTTGCTAGCATACAAATTCAGATTTTTGATACAGAGGAAATTTAGCTGCTATTATTATTTTGAGTTTCCAGAAGTATTATGTAACTAAATATAAATTGGCCAGGACAAACTAACTAATTAGTGAGAAAAATCTAAAATTAATTCAGGACATATATATCTTTTGTTAATATATTTTTATAAGTACCTTTAACTGAATTACTAAGTTTTATATGTATTTTTTTAAATTTCATTTTCTGCGCTACCTTCTTCCGATAACTAAGTATAATGTGTTATCGATCTAACTGCCTGACATGTTATATTATCAATATAAACATACCAATAGGCTAATAATATATATAAATATTGCTAAGAAGACGAGGTCATTGTAATTGAATTGTTTTGTTCAGAAATTAATATAAAAATTATATAATTCGACTACCAGTAAAGAAGAAACAATTGGAGTATTGAAACAAAGCAGGCACAACAAACACTCCCTGTGGCACTCCAACGGTAACACCACCACGGCATTGTCGCGTCTACAAGGCATCAATAAAAAAGGAGCCCGGCGACACGTTTGCACAAGTAATGCCTCGGTCAACATTAGAACACCCGGGGGAATACTTGGGGAAAAAGTCGTTTCTATCCGAAGATTTTTTTCTAAATAGGCATTATACTCGTAACAGAGTGTCTAGTGCAGGCGTGGCGATTTTCTATGGGTAAACCTGTTTTTCCATTTATCTAAACAATAGTGACGTGATCGTAAATATCTACATATAAATTTTCTTACAATTCCAGATAACAGACATAGCAAAAAGACACACACTCCTAATGGCAAGAAAGCATATATAATAAATATCAAGGAAACCGATGTATCGACCACCGCGACCAAGAAATTAGAAGAATTAAAAGTTCCTCTTTATCCCTTTATTTAACTGGAAGTAGGGAAGTAGATTTAGACTCATCTACGGCCTAACAGAAAGATTCAATTATAATATTTAAAGTATCACATAGCAATGCTATACTCAGAAATCATAAAACAATATAAAAATACTAGAGTTTACCCCGCGGCTCAAACTCTACTGCATGCGTCTGGTTTAAACATCAGACGTTAATACAGGTTACATTGTATAAATTTTTTATGTTAGTGCTATTTTCCCCCGAAAGATTAACTTCATTTTACATCGCAAACTATCCCATTTCCCGGCATGAAAATTATTTATGTACATTTTCGGTATTAAAAATACATTTAAACAAAAGTACAGCAAAACCGATCCAGTACTCCTAATAGTTTTTCCGTGAAGCCTTAGCAGACCGACAGCTCAGGTTACTATCGCATTTTTTTATAGATGATAATTTTTTATATTTATACATTTAAGAAATTAGTGGTCTCCCACACAAAGTTTCATCCTCATTTCAACCCGTTCTATCCCCCGTCTATCTATCTGTAAACTACATAAATGTCAAAAAATTACAAAAATAACTAAAATGACCAACATGACCAAATTAACCAAAATTACCAAAATGAACAAATTGACCAAAATAACTAAAATTAGACAATCTGCCCGTAAAACTTCAAGTTAAAATTTTGTTTTTGCGTTTCGTTTTGCCACTTTCCGTTGCCATTCGTTTTTCCACTTGTCCGTTGAAGTTTCACTTCTACTATGTGCCCCAGCATACATTTCGATTTTTTATTTTACCTCCCACCCATTTTAATATTATATAAAATTATTACAGCTAGGCATGTTTGCTGAAGAGTTTCCGCCGCTTCTTCTCTTCAAGCCACAACATGTTGCGAAGCAGTGGTAAATGAGATTAGGCCCCCATAGAGTAAATAATAACCATAAACAAAATTAAAACTAAATAATTAAAATGAATAAGTTGGCGGTAGGCTAAATAAAACTTTAACATTACTCATTGACATTTAATATCTTTCTCTTCCGTGATCACCGGCTACTGAAATGTGGCCGGAACGTCGGAATAATAAAAATCAAATAAATTACCGCGCTTAAAACTGTTAAAAAGTAGTTTTATTACATAACTGTCTGGTTTTATCTTTTAGTATGCGCTGTTGGACTTTTGCAAATAAATAAATGAATGGATATGACTTGCGCGAGCCCACGTAGACTTTTACATATATATTATGCACCTATACATTATACTATACTATATATACTCCTATACTGTATATTATATTATGTATATAGGTATAGGTATTATACGCCTGTTTCCCGTAGGGGTAGGCAGAGATGATGGATTTCCACTTGCCACGATCTAGACATCATCGTTTGCTTCATCTACATTCATTAATCTCTTCATACATAGACGTTTATTACAGGTGCCGCCTACACTTTCTGCAGAGCTGAATACGATATCACAACGTGTTCCAAAAACATATAGCAATAAACAAACCAATGGAGTTACGCTTTAATACAGAATAATGTTTTACTGCATTTTTAATACCAAACAACAAGGAAATTGCAGTTACGAAACATGAATACCTTTTAAAAATGCAAAAAAGAGAAAACCGTATTCCATTTAGCTAAACAGCAAACTGTGAAAGCGAACAAAATAATAACAAGAATTACGTTTAAAGCTATCATGCTATTAGGTTGCATACTAACAATTCGAAATAAACTTCAACTGAATTTCATAACTGGAGACGACATAAACAGCTCAGGTTGCCGTATTCCAACTACAATACAACTTAACAATAAAACTATTACAAAACTACACACAGCTGAACACAGTGTTGCGCGTGTTGTTAGCAAGAGAGTTGGCAAGCTCGTAGCATTTTACAAATAAGTGCAGGCAAGGCATATTATAAAGGCTTGTATTTGAGGGTGCAAATTACATTAATTTCATATGCAATGAAATGCGTTTCGAAATAACGATTGTAATGGCTGTGATTTATATTTATGTTTGGAATCTTTTTGTGTGTTGCTATAATATTTCGGTTTAGCCAAAGCTATTTTAACGGAGTTGTGTATAGTTTTAGTTCAACTATGTTCCATTTTCTAATGGAAACCACCCGCATTGTTGTTACAAGCTCCAGTGTTGACCAGGAAGTACGGTCTGCTTAGGCAGTATTTACTTCTGAGTATCGTTTCAATTAGACGTTTCTGAGAGATAGGAAAACATCGTGAATAAACCTACATATCAAGTTTATCGATGTTTGGTAATATCGTCCGTTCCACTAAAATGGTTGTGCATGTAAAATTGTATAAACATTTTCCGGTTGTTTTATATAAATTGAGTAAATACTTAGTTAAAGTATAGTACGTGCAGTACCGCCGGTTCTGCTGCAGCCGAACGGGAGGCTCTCGAGCGCCGCAAATATGCCATACACATTTGCGGCATTTAGGGTGGAAACTGGGTCCGTGGGGTCCTGACGCCCTAAAGGTCTACCGTGACGTCGCCAAACGTCTGGTAGACGTCACACGCGAGCAGAAGGCTGGCGTCTTTTTTGCTCAAAGATTAAGCGTTACTTACACAACGTGGTAACGCCGCCAGCCTTCTGGAAACGTTCCCGGGAAATGACAGTGGTTTGGGACCATTAACTTATCTTTAGGCATTTTTCCCTTTTTTATTTAGTTTTTATGTAGTTTATTTTTAAGTTTATATTTATAAGTTACTTTATTTTTAGTATTTAAGTTATAATCGTTTGTTTTAAGTTATAATCGTTTTAGTTTGATATTATTTGATTTGAGGTGAGATTATGTACAATGAAATACGAAAATAAAGTCATTTCAAACCTGTTAAAGTAAAGTAATAACATAAAATTTTAAATCAATCTAAATTATTAAGACTGGAGTTTTTCAAACATATAATTATACGATATGTTTGAAAAACTCCAGTCTTCTTTCGTCAAATTTCTTTTATTCAAATTCAAAATTTTATATTTAAATTAAGTAAGTTCTATTAGAGAATATTTTTCAAAGATCATATATAGAAGTAAAAATTAAGTTTATTTCATACTCTACATTTTACACCATTTCGTACCGTATTATTGCTGTGTTAAGAAGAAGCGCCAACATTATATTAGTACATATTATAGATAAGGGCGAGGATAACAAAGTCGATTCTTCGGCAATTAAGAGACAGGAAGGCAGCCATCGATGGAACATTTTTAATATCGATATGATGAAGTGGGCGCGCTGAGGCAGCGGGCCCCGGGACCCAGATGTTCTGGGATTACGGCGCCCGTTCCCTCCAAATTAATTTGCCCCTAATAAATTCTGCCGTTGTATAGGAATTATGAGCGCTATATAAATTACACTGTTGCCTTATACGTTGGTTATTGGTTTACGTCGTTTCTACCGGCCTTATTTATTTCTTGTGTTATTATTGTGTTTTTGTAATTTATGTCTGCTTTTTGGATGTTCTGAATTACGTTGTAATAGTAATTCAATAATAATAATCAAATTGTCATATCGGTCTGTCTTTGTATGCCACAGTCATTGTTCTAACAAATTACTAGATCTATATGAAACAAAAGTATTATGTCGCTACACGACACCTTCAACAAATGATGAGAAAATTAACAATATATGTAAGTGAAAAATGTGTGTGTGTGCAGTTCACACACAGTAGAAGTGAAACTTCAGAGAATATACTTACAGATAAGTCTTCTCTAACTTTTATTAATATAAATATAATTGCTTTAGCTTACATCCGTCAACATATTCTATTTCAAAATAAACTTCTTAAAAGTATCACTTTCTATTTTTCTCTGTTTTAGTCTAAAAAATATTTTTATCAGATTTATTTTGGTCCATATTGGACCTATGTTTAATCATCGGTCTTATGGACTCCATAATCTGTGCTGTGCAATGTAAAACACATATCTCATTCTCTCGCAGGCTTAGCTCTACAGATTTATGTGTTCATCTCTTTTTAGGGACGCTTTTTCGTTTCATCGAGTATCATAGCGATTCTAAAGAAGTTTCACTTCAAAAATATCAATATACATAGTTATATGTGGGGTATCGTTAGTCAGATTTAGAAACATTTTAACTACATTCCTTAATAATTTTGTTATATAATTATATAATTAGCGAGATATTTACTTACAAAAATATTATCTGTGACCAAAAGTTAGTGGGGGAGGGGGCCCTAACTTTGACCTAGGAAGTGAAAAATTTTGGAAAAAACAGAAAGCTGAACAAAACTTTCAAAGAACATTATTTAAAACAAGATCCGTTAAGCAGATTTTATGTAATAGGGTATTTTTATATTAATGTTTTTTTAACTATTTATAGCCAAATATAAAGAAGAAAAAGTAGAACCCCTGAACTATGAAGCGAACTTTCTTAATGCAATCAGAATTTAACACTTAGACGGTTATATCTATAGTGAAATGACGAATACCGTGAAAGTCTGTAATGAACCTTTTGTTGAGCGCGGAATATCAAACATTTACTTAATTTCTCAAATAACGCTTTTTGTGGATCTGTAGCCAAATAACGAAGCCCGGTCTGATGTAAGTCATTCTATATTAGTTGATGAGAATGACATCGGTAATTGAAACAGTGGGCCAGACAAGCCATTATTTCAAGTATCCATAAATAAACCGGGTTTTTACTGTGCGATTACTGTTGCCTCGTAAAAAATTCAATTTACTAACGTCGAGACAGACGTTTGTAGTTTCTGCCTATGTGTATAAAAACATTATTGCTTTCTGTCTGTTAATGAAATGTTTAGTATTGTTTGAGTCGTGAAATGTTTTTTATTCAGCGCTTTGGTTGTCGAGCCTTGATTACCATCGTAAATATTTAAATATCTATTATAACCAATATGTATAAGTAGCGATTTTCATTGAACTTAATTGAGAAGTATCTTGCGGACATGTAAAATCAGTCAACTGCGTGTTGGTATTCGTACGATGAAGGGTTCTGCTGGGGCAACGCATATTTACTATTTTTTTCAATTCGCAATAGATCCCTAAAAAGTCGGTAACCAAAATAGAGGGAAGAACAGACACGACAAATTTGTAAGTGTTCCTGTTTTGCCAAATGGTGCTAGATGTATAACGTCCATAACGTTGGGACAGATTTCAAAATCGGTTAGTTTTCGCGAAATATATACGAAATTCAAGCAAATAAACCGCATGAATTTTGTTACTATTTTTATATATATTATTACGACCAAATCTAGTAACAACTTTATCACAATAAATTCTGAGTCATAAAGTATTGTATATTTTTTTGCAAAACACTTTGCTGTTTGTATCGCCTGTGTATACAAGAAATATGAATCTGGCCCGTATTTCAGAACAATACGCATTCGATAACCGAGGTTTGCTATTAAACTGGTATATTGAAATGTCCCACAACCCTCTGACGTTTCGTGCATTCAGAAATATCTTTTCGGCTACTGTAACCGTGGTTGAAACGTCGAAGTAAAAAACATAAACCCTTACCATCCATATATCACCCTTAAAACCGTTTGTTTACACGTAGTTTTATTAGATGTACTTACTAGACGCGAAAACCTAAGAAAATACTACCGAGCCCGATAAAATTATAATATCCAGTCACAGACATTTTTCCCTAAAACTACTGATATAAACGAATGAAAGGCTTGTGTTGCCATAATTATAGAATATACACCATATTCTATAATTATGGCAACACAAAGTTAAAATCGCAAAAAAAGTAAAAACGAAGGGTGGTTAGAATACAATTAATTGAGCTCTGAAAATGGTTTAAGTGTAAAGCCGAGATATACATACACATTAAGCATTACACATTAGAAAATCTCTGAATAGACGAATTGTCCAAGTTACAAACCAGCCGGATAAGTCTATAAATTCATGGGTACTTTGAGGATCAGATTTTAGTTAGAGATTAAATCAAAGGGGTACAGAAATTCAAAGCACTCCTTAAGGTAATGCGGACTAAGAGGATTAAAAATGCAGAGTTACATAACCAACATTTACACATTTGTGTTTATCGTAAAAACATCCATATTTAAAGTACATACAAGCGTGATTCATATTTATAATTGTATACTTATTCTATATAGCTATACACATTATCAGCACGTTGGACAGCACGTGTCCGCGGCTCATCGAACGATCTTGACATTGACACGAATTGAACGTGTATTCCAACGAATAAAAACTTTTTTATCGCTTTATACTCGCTTATGAAACTGGTGAGGTCATATGATGCAATTATTTTATTTCAAAAAGTGTATTATTAAAAAATAGTCTCTCAAAGTAATGAACAGGTTTATAATATACATAATATCAATCACCAGTGGCGGATCTAGGCTGGCTGCCGCCCTAAGCCCCGTTGGAAAGGACGCCTTTTTTAGTGTTCCGTAAACGTACATATCCGTCTGTGCATATCACATTTTCTCGAAAACTACTGATTTTACATTAATTAAATTCGGCAAGAACATGTAGTCTATTTAGCGCTACAAAGTTAAAGTCGTGAAAAAGTAAAATAGGAGGTGGTCGCTATACGTATAGCTAAAGGTTGGTTTTTTAAGCCTTTATAGACGAGTAGGGTATTGTTATTCAGAGCTTAAAAATGTCAGCACATTTTTGATGTGGCTTTAGACCGGCCTCACAGGCCTATACGTAAATTTCCCACTGGCAACAGCCATAACACCTGCCACATTAGGGATTCATAGTAAAGTGTAATGCCTTTTGCAAGTAAGTATACCGGCTTATAAGCTTAATTAATGTATATGTTATACTCAAACATCGAATCTCTGGCGCTCCTAGGCTTGACTAGTCAAACCTCAGGTCTGACATAAAGTCTTAGTCAACGTTCAAATAAATGACGTTTTTCTGCCTTTGACTTACGAATTTTTGTCTAACCTAGGAGAGGCTAATTTATACCGTCATTAAACATGCAACAAATGCAATCCGAATCGACATTTGACCGAATCTGCCTTAGTCGCTTCTAGGATCGACTAGGAAATGACCGAAACAGATTATTTTACGTTCGAAATTTGACTAAAAATTTAGGTACTTCTAGGTTTCACTAAAAATACTTTAGTCAAAGGCCAAAATTGGAATTTATTTCGGGTTTTGTAGAAAGGCCTTCGTCAAACCTAGGATAAACCTGTCATTCTGAAGGGATTGCATATTGACCTTTGACTATAACATATACATAAATCCAATACACATTATACCAGCCTGTTGTGTCTGTGAATTCGTTCACGTGGGATTTATTATAATATATTACTAGCTTTTGCCTGCGGCTTCGCTCGAGTTGAAAAAGGATATGTATGTCATGAAGTAAGTATGTTATAATTCTTAGAAATGTCCAACTACATTATACACGAATGAGTGAGTGAATGAAGAAATGTTCTTTATTCGATATATACAGATCAAATCAAATCATAGATATAATAAGGTCTTGTCGTCGTCGGCGATATCTTCCAGAGTACTATCACAATTATTAAAACTTAATTATAGCTATATAATATTGTAACGAGCTACACAGGACTCAAATTAAAATGCCGTTGGAATCACTATAGAATTTATTAGAACTATACAAACACGTATAACATAGGTACAAATATAACTAGACACTACTAGTACGATTCAATAACACGGGCAAAGTCCGTCACTATATCGCTTGTCGAATGTACGTCTTACTCGTATCGTAATCCTCGCTCGACTGCCTCACCCCTCCGTTCGGGCATTGTTTTATAGTAAACTGTACAATACACAATGGAAGCTCGTGGGCTGGGTTCTTCCAATAAAATGTAATTTGCACACCTGCGAACAGCCAACAAAGTTGAAAACAATAACAATAAGGATTAGTTCGATAATAATGACGGCCATAAAACAAGTAGAAAAACAATACCATGTTTTCATAATTACAAATTATAAACACAAAGTAAACAAAAGAATTCCTTAATCCGGGAAGGCAATTAACCGCGCTTTTACGACCGGCAGGTGTGCGCATTTCTTTGTCGGTATGTAACAATATCATCAAAGATTATAAAAAGAAAATTTAAGTGTCAGATTTCAAATCATTATACGCATGTCGTTATTGTTATTCCTAAATATTTTATATTAATACACCTATATGTCTCTAATTATTATATAACTGTTGTTAACTGTAATATTTTAGTCATCGAATTATTTATCATTACTGTCAAAAAATTTGTATATCGAATAGAATGTCCTTTCCGTTAAGTATGTAAATAACTTATAAAATGTCAAATTTGCGTCAAAATGTCAAATGTCTTTCATATCTAATGGCAATTTATTATATATTTTGATGGACATCATAATATGCTACGTGCAAATAAAGTTGTTTTTACACCTTTTATTAAACTTTAAAACCCATATCGACGTGTGTTTACAATGCTCTCATATTGCTCAGGATATCTCATATCAAAGTTCCTTAAATAAATACCCGTAACGTCATCTAGTGAAACGAAGATGGAAATAACCATGAGAACGGCACGATAAATTTGTCTCCGTCATGGCATTATCCTTACCATGGCGATGTATTTATTAGTAAATTGAAACAATAGCGCCAATTAAACACGGTTGGAGTGCCATCTTTTCGGCTACGTTTATGTATACCTCAGGAAGAGTACTTTTCATCCAAAAAAAGCCCTTATGTCTCTACGTCCAATTCTATACCCCTGACAACGTGTATGCAAAATTTCGTACGATCTGTTGCGTAGTCAAGTCGTGAAAACGTCGCAAACAAACAAATTCACATTCGCATTTTTGAGTTAGGATAGTGTACGAGTTATTTTGATGTACAAGCTATTTTACTGTTTCATCCAAATCATTTGTTCAATCATTCATTCATTCATTCATTTGGCTTGAGAGTAACATACAGACACACACAAACTTTCTCGTTTATAAAATAAGATTTTTAGAAAATAAAATTTCTCTAACGTGCTAGAAGTATTGTTTATAAACACATGTTCAATTATCTGAACCATATGTTTATTTGTTTATATGTAATGTATTATTATATATTATGTAGAGGATAAGCGGGTGTCACGGGGCAAGTCGACGAGGTCATCTCGACTGCATGGCTGCAAGGCCGCGTTACGTGTTGCATTGCACGTACACAAGTGTACAGATGCTAATGAGTTTTATATTGTTGAGTGTTAGTTTACATACGAACGCGAAAAGAAGTACGATCATAAAAGATGGCGATCTATTGGCCTTCACTCTATCAGTTCTAAAAAAGAACTTGTAATATTAAAAAAAAAGATACACTAATTAAATTTTAAACAAAATGAACATGAACAAAAAGATGCATTAACCCACGGTTTATGAATTGTCCCGTGATAAAAACTATACCAAGTGATGACGGTGAAAAAAAATCATGAAGTATGGTCCTCATCGGGACTTCTTTTTAATTGCCTGAAGTAGGAAAACAGGAGGACGGCCCACTTGATGGAAAGTAGTTACCGTCGCCTATGGACGTATACAACACCAGGGGCATTATCACCTCGTTGCAGGCCTTTAAGAAATTTTATAACGCCCTCCTTAAACGACCTCATGTCGTAGCGCAGAGAGAAAACTTCAACGGGAAGTTCCTTCCAAATCATTATTGGATGTGGTACCAATGTTCTAGAGAACCGTTGCATAGTTGAGCGTAGGAGCTCCAGGAAATGGGGATGAACATCCTGTGGTAAATCTATAGAATTCTAATACAGGAATTTTAAGTAGTGGGGTGGTGAAATGGGGAGAGGGGGAGGCATACTTACCATTACTACAACCCCTAAGGTCCGGAGATCTTGAAATATATTTTTTTTAATAAACATAACCTCACTTATTTACACTGATTTTTTCGCTAATATTGCACTTCTATCATAGGTCCAACGTTGAAAAATCCTTTCAAAGTTAAAAAAAAAACCAGTAATCAACATAAAAAGAGCCAAAATAACTAAAAACCAGCTTAATTGGATAAAAATGAAGAAAAAACACAATAGAACACATTCATATACACTACAAGAGTAACCATTCAAAATGGCGACCAATAAAGACTATTTTTTTTACTTAATCGCATTAATTTATATTGTTCAGAAATGTATTTAAAAATTGATATCATTAATATATTGATTCATTGTCATTTTTAAAACCAACTTGCTAGTCGTTCACTAAATTGATAACTAAAACCAATATTTCATACGAGACTTTTAAGGCGTCGTAACTGTTTGTGTATAAAAAAATAGTAAATGGTTAGTGGTTGGTGGTGGCCGGTGAATGCCAGAACCGACTGCTACCGCGGCACGCTCACTTCGCTCGCACGGCTCGTGCGCTTTGGTCTTAATATAACCTAAGGCCCATAGCACACGGCGTATTTTAAACGTACAGTCAACGCGCAGATGACGCGCGTATACGCGCTTCAAACGAAATTCGAACGAACCTTGTAACCCTAAGCACACGCGGTGATCGTGAAGCACGCATCTACTGCGCGTATACGTGCAGATACAGCGATACAGACGCGTTGTAGTCGCTCGTAGCTTCTACGTTTTGATCAGATCAGTTCAGTTGTACAATGGCGTCGGTTGAGACTACACTGCTTACGCTGGCTTTAGCACTGCTTTTAAAAAGAAAAAACTTAAAAATAAGCGAATATATTGGATAGATCCATTTACGAGTGAAAGAAGATTGTGTGGTCATTACAACACCACATTTACAAAGTTGGTAAAACATAGAAGATGGGAAAAAATTTCTAAATGTTATCGAATGTCGTATTCGTCATTCCAAGAACTTCTTTGGTACTAAAATCGAAGTTAACTCGTCAAAATACAGTAATGAGATTCTCCTCTACGCCTCCTGCGCCCCTTCGTACGCGCTTCAAACGAGTAGCAAACGCGCGTTTATATCGCGTTTTTCGCGTGTTTATATCTATACAAACGCAAAAATCGGCATCTGCGGCGCAGACGACGCGCGTTCCTGAAACACGCGTCGTCTGCGCGTTTTAAATACGCCGTGTGCTAGGGGCCTTACCTAACCGACTGTTTGTGTGTATAAAATAAATAGTAAATGATTAGTCGGTTCTGGCACTCGCCGGCCGCTGCCGTGGCACGCTCACTACGCTTGCTCAGCTCTGTTATCAGGTAAGGGATCTCTTTAAATAAAACATGGTGTCTATATGAATTAATTAATTTTATAAATATATTTTATTGCGGCAATTAATTATAAAAAGCTGTCTTTTTTATGCTTTAAGACCCTTCGCCTCCACAAATATTCTAAGATTAAGTCTGAAAAGTTTTCAGTATTGGTAATGTGTTTTGTTTTAAAGAACTTTTATTTATCAATAAAAAAAATCATAGAAATATATCGATTTCCGAAAATTATATAAAACAATATATTAATTAATAGCTCAAGATTTCGAATTTCTTAATTAAAAATCGATAAGTATTAATAACATATCGATTAATTTATTTTTATCATCACACCTTAGTCAAGCCATTAAAAACAAAAGTGACAGTGAAAACTGTCACTTTTTAATCAATCGATTTATTTCTACATTAAAAACAGTTTTAGTGTTACAAAAAGTTCTGGCGGTTATATGTAATTCGTGAGTACATTCATAAATAATTCGTGAGTACATTCATAATCTCAAATCACAGTTTGTTATTATCAAAAGTGATTTTACAACAAAAATAAGTGAGGTTATGTTTATAAAATAAAAAAAATTAAGACCTCCGGACCTTAGGGGTTGTAGTAGGGGTAAGTATACCTCCCCCTATACCTACCCACTACGCCCACCCACAACTTAAAATTTGTGTATTAGATTGTTAAGTCGCTACCCATCCGATCGATGGCGAGCGAGGCGGTTGTTAATATGAGGCGTTGGCACCAGATTAAACAGTTTCTCGGACTAATCTCCGTTGTACAGGCGGTAGAATACGCGAAAGAACGCAGTCTCTCCGAAGGCTGAGCGATTCTAAACCGCCTATTCCATCCGATTACCGATTTGTCAAACCAACTAGTCCGCTTAGGAGCAAGCGTCGAAGGTATACTGTCATTTTCCTTGAAAAAAAAGGCATGAACTTAACGGTGATGAGTGAAACATTTATGTATGAGCTAATATTATTAAACATGTCGTACAATAATTCTATTTTAATTTTAACACAAAATAGCTGCTCTCTGCGCTACGTCAACACGTTAAAATATATGAAAAATTAGACATCGTATGAAAAATATAAAGAATATATTGTAAAGCACATTGAAATTTTGACACAATCAGAAGCTACCTGTCATCTGCCAGAACGACATTTAAAATGTAATTCTGACGTATTAATCATATCCGCATTTGACATTATGATAGGGTTGCACGGACTCAGTTCTAATTTTTAAAATACTTTTCCTCGTTAATATTTTTTTGCAAGACATCAAGGTTTTTTCATTTAAGAAATAAGCTCATGTCGAGGTATTAGGCAGGTGACAGCCCGTGGAGCGACATCACCAAGGCGGAGATACGGGCAAACAAATGTTTTGCACGCGCCCATCACACCTGGATATGATCTGGGAGGCCAACGCTGTTTCGATTCGGTTCACGTACAGGACCGCCCGTGTTATGGGTGGACTCACTTCAGCTTCGTCCATGTTGAAGCAAGAAGCATCGATGTATTTGATTAAGTATAACAACAGCCTAGCGCCACTGCCCCACTATGTCCTCGAGCGATGAAGCGAGCGCAAATTGCATTTCATTTCGAAAAAGGCGGTGAAACACGAACATACAACATAATTAGTTTCAGAGAAAACACTACATCAAAGCAACTTGCGCGCATCAATCCAATTTGTTTTAATGAATACTAATGAATTTAAAAAATGATACACATACTTCAAATACACACACATACGCATTTTAGCTGTTGTTTACGCGATGAAATGCCAACGGGTCGTAATATGTCAGCGAAATGTTACTTCTACTATTTGATTTATTTTTGAAGGACGTCACAATGTCACTACGAATTATAAGAGCTACGAATTAATAAATCAAAATAAATACTAGAAAAAAATTGACAATCTAAACTTCGTATATGTATCCTAAGGATGCAAAGGTCGAATTTACATTTGCTGTAGTTAGTAGCGAATTAATATTTTGTTTTGAATATTGACGATCATACGTGGACGCTTACAAGGAAAAACTAATACTTAGGCTTAACTCGCATGTAGGTAATACTTTGGATACAACTTGCTACGTAAACGTTTTCGAATTAGAATCGCTTCTTAACTAATGCAAATCTAAATCAAGTCTTCAAGTTATGAAAGAAGAATATTAGGTATTACAATTGTCCAGTAAAAACTGAACTTTTAGGCCGCTTTTTTATTTGCCGGTGCAGCGATGCAGAATGGATATGGTTTTATATGCGATACCGAAAGCATACCAAGCGCCAATATTTTTATGACCGTTTCCTGATTCGCACGGTAACGATTCCGCACCTCTGCTGCACTGTAAATTCAGGAAGCGGCCTAAGTGACTCCCGAACTTTCAGAAACGAAGAATGTTGTCGATGAAAAATTACGCATAATTTGCTATAGTATTTCGAAAAAAATATGTTGTCAAAAAACATTACGTAACTCAAAAGAAATGATAGAGGAGGTGTTATCTTCACGTTTTTATGTATGTTTGTATGTCATGACTCAAAGTTGACGGTATAATGTAATTGCATCGAGATAAAACCGCCAAGGGCGTTGCTGTATGCATTCCGGTGCATGCATATAAATAGAGTTGGCAATACAAAATTATCGACGAAATAACATCAACTTATGTATTACTATCCATTACCTGTGTCTTCGTCTGATTTTGTCTGTACATTTTCTAAATGAAGTAAAAACGCAAGTGTAACGCTAAAACACGTGCTTATCATTAGTTCACACTAATGCCTAAATATGAACTCGAGGCCGACCATTCAAATTTCTATCTACTATTTCACAATCTCCAATATTGTTTTTAAGAGAAAAGGTGGACTATGTACTTCTTTGTTTATTTTTTCCTAAAATCCAAAATATAATTTTTATACCACGACACAAAACTTGAGTAATTGTGTGTAGCATGTATTGCCTATAAAGTTTTCATCACATATATTACTCCCTTGAAGATTGGTTTTAAAAGAAAACCTCATCCGCGACGCATTTCATGAAGATCCGTTCGGCCGTATAACCGTCAAAATCTAACAAATATACTAATTATAAGTTACTTTCTCATTAATTGATAAATTAAATTAATATAGTTTACTATTTAATAATATAATATATAATTTAAATAAATTATAATTACTTTTCTTTTTGGCATATAATTAATTGACTTCCATACAACATAATTGACGAGTATATTAACTAATTTATATTTTAATAGTTTTTAATAGTAATATTAATTTAATTTTCATTCCTTACGACTTTGAGTAGCTTTGTAGTTAGATAAATGAAACACTTCGAAAATAAAACAAAAATTCTACGATGAGAATTTGTTAGATGTTTTAAAAAGTGAGAACTGAAATGCCCTTGGAACGGACAAGAATTATCATAAAACAACAAACAAAAGATTATGTATGTACGTATTTTTATCATAGAGATTGGTGAAAGTTGATATATCCGATAAGAGAATTGATAAGCGCGACTCAATAAAATAGAAATATAATAAAAAAATATCATATTTTAAATACCAAGCAAATTTGGCTCTTGGCACGTTGCAAAGACGCGTTGCCGATTTAGCGATTATTTTACTAAGTTACTAACTTCTTCCCCACATTTTTTACATATTCTTTAAACTTTTTAGTTCGAACCAAATTACAATAGAATATTTTACTATATCTTAAAAAAAATCATAAAGGTACGTATAGTAAGTACCTTTATGATGTAATAGACCCATCTAGTGACTTAAATAAAAAATCATTTAGAACATATATGATTTATTAAGATCGGGATAGTCTATTCACCTATTTATGTACACTAAAAAAATTCATTCTCCTGATTTTTAGCTTTTTCACGGTTTTAATACACCATTGTGTAGCGACAGAAATCTTCCTGTCGACTTGAATTCATTCATATATATCAGCAATGTCAAAGAATAATAATTGTGACATCCAAAAACAGATGAACAGACTGGCGGACACGACGATTAATAAAACTCCGATCTATAGATACACGTTAAAATTGCATCAAGAATAAAAAAGAGTTGCCATATAAATTTTAATATTTTTAGATACTTAATAAGTTGGATAATATTTTTTGAAATAATACATTAAAACTGCAATAAAAATTAATGCACAAGAATTAATTAATGCTAACTGTATTTCTAGTTCTGTGTAATAAATACAAGTCACGTATATTTTTTTTTATAATATAAATTGTAAGCATAAAGTGAGCAGCATACTCAAATGAAACACGCTGATATTAATTATACATATTTATGGGTACTGTTTGATTTATATCAAACTTTTACTCACCGGAAACTATTAATTTTTATTAATGTGAAGGCAATCATAGATATTAATCTATTGGATTTATATGTTTCTACTACCTACTTATTTTTACTTCATCTAGTTTATTGTTTGTTATTCTTGGCTCATTATAATTTCGAATTCGTAGTATGTTGTAGAAAATTGAAGCACCATTTATGGGGCAAACTGTTTCCCAATAATCGGTTCGTCAAACTTCTTTCGTGTAAACCCTCAATCCTCCATACTCCCACGAAAACTACTTAAGATTTCAGAATGAAAACTATCCTATATTCCTCTTTACTATCCAAATTATAGATATTCACTTGTAGCGCGTTGCTATATCTTACCAACCGGACATTTGCCTTACTATCGGTTACAATTTGACATAAGCTCCGTACAAGTAATGTCAAAATTCAACTGGTAGTAAGGCCAGTGAATGAATAGTAAAAAATGGGAACCGACCACTAATAATACAGACTCGCGTAAGAATTTACCGCGTACGACGGTGCTAAGCCAAAATGATGCTGGATACTTTATACCGCCGATGAAGACATCGAATAAGCTCGGCACCGGTTGGTCATGACTGTATTTTAATAGATTTAATGTACCTAGAGATTCTAGAGTTTTCAAATTAAATGTATTTTTTTATGTATTCATTGACGATTTTTACATAAACATATTAAACTAAATTTACTGCATTAGAATGAACGCCGCCTTCAACAGTGGAACTTATTCTTTACTCTTGAACACAAAGAGTGCGTTACGGTTCATGTATTTTAGATTAAATAAATTTTTACCTTACATTTACTCGTATATATTTTTCTAAATGCCATTCTACATTATTTATTTCATTATATTCTCCGTGTTTGGTACAAAATGTAATAAATATAACCTAGGTTAATGTTAATACCGTATTTATAATAGTCGCTGCTCGAAATAATTTAATGCTTTTTAAGGTCAACAATCTTACATTAATTTAGTATTTTCGTAAGTTTTCGCGACTAGTACACATAATAAAAGTACGTTTTAACGTCTTTACGCGCGGTAATGTATTTGATTTTTATTATTACAAATATTTGTTTTTATTTCTAATTTTAATTTCTACAAATGTCTAGCCATGCCGCCTCCGCCAGTTCCCGGTCGAAGGAGTAGGCGCAAGAAATGCTAACTTGACGTTGTGAGGGATGACGTGCGTACCAATGATCTCAATACAAGGGATGCCCAAGATCGCGCGAAGTGGAGAAGAAAACGTAGGAAAGCGGACCCTGTGCGTCGAAGTGATCGCACCGAACGCAACTGGGATTTAACGCTCGGATAATGGTGATGATGATTTGTTTTTATTTCACTATATATGAGACAACCAATTTATGCCACAGTTAGACCTAGTAGTATCCAAGCAAAACGGTCTAGTGGAAATGAGTAGTAAATCAAGAACATTTCGATATTCAACCGTCTCTAGTCCGCTTAAGTACAGCAGACACTATCTGAGAATAGAGAAGATATTTTCGACAACTTAAGAGATAAATCAGGCAACTCCTACAAGTTTTTACACGAAAGGAAAAGCTACAAAAAACGCTGTATTATTCTAATGAAAAGGTATAAGGGTACATTATTACAAATAAATATTTACGATATTGTCTCCTAACGGTAAGTTAGATGTTTTCTTATATGTAAAAAATAACGTGTTAAATGTCGCCTAAAAATGTACTGTAATGGCGTTAAACTGGCTTGCGAATTAAAATATAGATGTGAGCTTATGTTTTTGTCATGTCCGTCCGTCTATCTTTATATTTTACAGTCTTTTTCTCGAAAACTACTAGAGCAATACGGGGGTAAGCAATATGTAAGTTACATATTCAGATGATTCCTCACTGCGAGCATTCGCGTGTAATGTAATGTTGTAAATCCGAGGATTACATAAGTAAAGGAGTATTAGAGTGCGCAACCTGTAATGCTACAGATTCGAGCATTGCATCGGTGATGGAGGAGAACCAACTCAAAATCGATTTCTGAATGTTTCGTTACAAATGCGAATGCTCGTCAGTCAGGGGGGCAATATTGCAACGTAATGCTCACAATCGAATCATACACACAGTGAGGAAGCACCTCTATGTAGGTATATAGCAGGTTCACAATGCCTTAATGAAAGCCTAAAAAATAACAATTAAAAATAACTGCTATATATTAAATGATGGTTGAAATTATATTATTTAGTATATATATCGAGTTGTCTGAGATATCATTAATCAGTTCTTCAAAAATTACAAAGATTTTATTTTGTTCATTATTTGATAAGTTTTGTTGCGTATTCTTTTTGTATTATAACTTTTTAAATACAATTTTCTAGTTATTTGAAGTTTGGTTGTCAATTGACATTATATTAGGATTCTCTGTCTGTCACTAACCAAAAAATTACACGTTTTCAACTGAAGATAACATACAATTACCAATTACAATTAGCATCACAAAAATTTCTCTTATTTCGGGTAAACTCCGTAACAAATATAAAGATATTAATTTCCAGTTTTAAAAATTGTTTATCCCCCAGTCTATACTTACTTTTTGATTAAATGCTATTTTATGGATCTATGGCCAAATGATTAAAATTATAGTCGTTTGTCACATCTACAGAACTCTTCATAGTTCGTAGAGTACAATTTAATTAACCACATCATACCCGTCACTATTTTATTAGGGCAACGTGTCAGTACCATATGTTTCATCTCCTGTTTCTTTACTGTACAATTGCATAATACTTAAGAGTTAACAGTTGGCCTTCTTTAGCCATTATTCTTGTTGCTAGTTTGTCATAAAAAGACCTAATATAAAAAAGGCGGTGACTCTGGCGACGCAAGGCCGAGGCTGTAACGTCACAGTCACGGTGCATGCGTTGCGACACGCTTGTGAACATGAAACGGTCACAGTGAAAGTATTACAGTAAGAAAGTGCCGTATAATATAACTACACAGCTTACAGAGCTCCGGGGTATACGTACAAAGTACAAAGCATGCGGCGTGACTCGGATGCGCGAATATTTACGGACTAGTTATCTAGCTGTCACTGTGTCTCCCTAAACCTTGCATGTCTAGCATTCCCGGCTCTCTATTAACTTGTATTATGTATAGTTAAAAAATACCAGCTAACAATTTAAACAAAAACAGCTGCCGTCCGCAGTTTGTTACACTACACTACCCGATTTTCACTAAAAAATTTTGCAACTTTAAATAGTATTCAATCAGTTAAAGATAGTAGTAAAATACAATATGACTGTTGCTGAAAGTAAATAAATGTAACATATGTGTTTCTATAAATATTTTGTGATAATTCAATTACAGCTACAGCCTCAAAGAGAAGATTACGATTTATATCGTGGTATAAAATGTAGATGACTATGACAGAGAATGCGAACAAACATACATGATAACATTTTAATTGATTCGACTTTATACTGAGTTTCTAAAAACTGAATTAAATCGTTCATTTAACGATCCGAACTATTCCACTATTTCAACCTACACTGTGGTAACATGGCAACTGCATTTTAATAATGAATTGCAAACGGTGACACATACACTGGAACCAAGATTTAGTATCAAAATTATAATTTGAATATATTCCGACTTCAAAAGAATAGTTTTGATTCCCGCGGTTATTTGTATTTAGATGGAAACTTTCAATAATATTTCTTAGAAAAAAGATTTACAAGGTAAAAGGTGTCAATGACAGAATAACCTGTCTAAAATTTTACAATAGAGCATCGTTATCTTTTACATAACTTTCTTTATATACTTAGTCTAGCCATAAATACTGTTACAATTAAAAAGAAACAAAATATTACATTTGAATTTGGAATCAGTCATTTTTATATGATTGTTCATTGTGTTTTCTCATTTTGGCGCCAATACATTGTACAACATTTTGCGATATTAAAATGGAGTGGGGCGATAAAGAGAACCGAATCGCTGTGATTACACAAAGTAGGTATGGAGCTAAATGCAATTTTTAAAACTCTCCATACGCTTGGTATTAGACAAATGCTTGTGTACCGGACTATTAATAGGTACAATGAGATCTCCTCTGTTTGTGACAGAAAAAGACCTGGTCGTCCACGTTGTGTTCGTACGCAAAAGGTGGTCAAAGCAGTAAGGGAAAGAATTCGAAGTAATCCTGTCCGAAAGCAAAAGATTTTATCTCGGGAGATGAAGATATCACCTAAAACCATGTCGCGTATTTTAAAAGATGACTTAAGACTTGCAGCTTATAAGAGACGGACTGGTCATTTCTTAACTCATAATTTAAAAAAGAATAGGGTGGTAAAATCGAAACGACTACTGAAGCGGTACGCAAAGGGAGGTCAAAGAAAAAATTTGTTTACGGATGAGAAAAGAGCAACATTTTAACAAACATAATAACAGGTATTTATGCTCAAAGCTCTAAGAAAGCTTCTCAATTAGTCGATAGAGTGCAACGCGGGCATTATCCGTCTTCAGTGATGGTTTAGTGGGGTGTTAGCTATGAAGGAGTGACTGAGCGATATTTTTGTGAAAAAGGTATCAAAACATCGGCACAAGTGTATCAAGATACAATTCTTGAGAAGGTAGTTAAGCCACTTAACAACACCATGTTCAATAACCAAGAATGGTCCTTCCAGTAAGACTCGCCGCCGGGTCATAAAGCTCGGTCCACACAGTCTTGGTTGGAAATGAACGTTTGGGATTTCATCAGAGCTGAAGACTGGCCGTCGTAGACGACGGCCAGTCTTCGGACGGGACTAGAGTCCCGATCTTAATCCGCTGGTTTATGATTTATGGTCAGTTTTAGAGAGTACGGCTTTCTCTAAGCGCCATGAGAATTTGGAGTCCCTAAAACATTCCATACGATTGGCAGTGAATAATTTTCCCATGAAAAGAGTGCGTGCTTCTATTGATAACTGGCCTCAAAGTTTAAAGGACTGTATTGCAGCCAATGGAAACCACTTCGAATAAGCTTTTTATATTTTAAATTGTTTTATATTTATGTAATACACTAACACACTGTAAAACTTATAAATGTTGTTTGCAATCGATTTTTTTTTGTTCTTTGTTACAATATTTATGACAAGACTAGGTATCCTGAATCTAACAATGTTACTCTATGTAAACTATACTTAATAAGGCCATCGAAGAGATATGACAGACGAAAATGGAGGTTAGCTTTTGTGATTAAGTATATTTCATTATACTTTTATATAATTTGATATAACGGTTACTGTACTTGAAATATGTGTAGACAAATATTATTATTACACATAAACTTCAGCTTTATTCTATTTGTATATGATATATTGCTCTCTACAAGGTTGGCGACCGATGGCTAGCGAGACGGCGTGGCGCCCTGAGCATTCATTCCTAAGTAAGCATTATGTGTAAGACTCCGCTTACAACTAAAAGCCAAGATTCAGCATAGAAAAGCACAATAGTACGATGTAAATACGTTGACTAAAAGACGCGATAGACGTAAGTATTCATTATGAAAATGTGCCCGAGTTTTAATATATCTCTTTTTTAGGGTTCATTAGCCATTTTTGCAAAAGCCGATCTCGTATACAAATGTCCATCCGTCTAAATATGTCAAAGGAGTTGTTAAATACCTATTCATGATATACCTAGTTGACATGTAGCAAAAACGTATATTCTATATGCCCGTATAAAACGATGTACTGAAATCATAAAAAAAAAACTAAATGTTCGGATTGTTATTATTATACATATAATTGCGGAATGAAAACATGTTTTTATTATAGGTACTGTCGAAACCTTTTTTTATGTTTTTCTTAAATTGAAATGTTTCTTTTTTCCTTTGTTTTCTTCTTGTCAATATGGATTTCTAATAATAATGTATTACACGAAACATTTTCGTTTAATTTAATTTATATCTAAAACACCAGTTTTTTTTTATACAGGTATAAAAAAATAATACATAGACTTTAGAGTATCATTGAACAGGTCTTAATAATCATAATAATATTTATTAATTATTTTTTCATTTAAAATAATTATTATTTCACTTATTAGAATTAAGACGTCATAATATACGAGTACTACACATACAAAATCAAGGAACGAAACTGGATAAAATATGCAAAAGACAACACTGCTCGTTCTAGTGTCCCCTGTCTTCAACAGAGGTGTTCTAGGGCATTAATTACACCACTTCGTCGTTACACTATCCGTGCAGGAACGGAGAAAGAATACAATTTCCTGCGGCCGGGCGGCCTGTCGTAAGAGGTGACTTAACAACCCACAGCCAGGTGGTAGGGCATTTGGCCGACTGGATGGCTACCACCCCTGGTCTAAAGTATGTCGCTATAACGACCTTCAGTTGTGTTCCGGCATTAATGGCCAGGTTCCAGTCTCCCTTAAGAGAGCAGCAGCGCATTTGTAGCAACTTTGGTGGTGCATATGTCCATAGGCGATGGTAACCGCTTTCCATAAAGTGGGCCGTCTGTCTGTCTGCTGATCTCCTGCAATAAAAAAAAACTTATAAAACGGCTGTAAAAAAAAACAAACCGTCTGTCGAACAAATTCATTTTCATCGAGCTTTTCTCACAATTCTGTCGTCCACGGTAAACTTTCTCAAGAAGTCAAAATACAAAGCGAACCACAGCGTGCGTTGTATAAAAAAGGGTAAAGCAACTCGCCAATTATGCAAACCTATTAAAATCCACGCATTCTGCCGTGACACGTCGCGTCGGCTGGAACGCCACTACAATTACCTAATCCCCCTCGCCAAGCCTCACACTACACGCTGCATAACAACTGCTATTTTTAAATTATCTGCCTCAGATCCGTATTCCAGCAGTAAATAAAAATTAACGTATTTATTGCAAAATGGAATCTTACAGATTACTTAATGAAAGTCATGAGTCTACCATCGATTCTAAAGTAATTTTAGTTTCCCTCTGCTTCAAGTGCAGCTATAATGTGCGCTACCTTGCTTAGCGTCATCTTCAGGTCTCTTTCGATATACCGCGCGCGATAAATAATAAATACCGGCAACGTCTAAACACCGAGTACCTTCAAGTTACGTATATATTAATCTTTTTACGTGTATGTTTAATTTCAATATTTTGCAACGTAGATATAAAACCACAGGCATGCACGAATGAACTGGAACTGGCACGGCTATACTATAAAATAGAATTCAGTTCGCCTGTTATAAAACGGCACGTTATGAAAGGCTAAAACAATGCCTCAAATTCAAAGCAGTTACCGTTGATAAACGGGCTGCCTTTGACCACGAAATGTCTAATTGGGTCTGTATTCACCACAAAATTGAGCCCCGATCCCACAGAATTGGGAGACGATCCTTTTTTAATGTAAAACTAGATTAAAACGGCATCAAAGGTTGAATTTTAACTAACCCGAAAGGTTCTTTGATAATCAAAAGAAGTAAATTACGCCAATCAAGGTCTTTTTGCATAGATAGATAGATAACTCTTTGTCTACGAGAAAACTTAAATGAGTTGTAAAAAGTAACGATGTTTATAAATGACAGTCTTCAAAATAAAACAAGTCATATATTTAAAAGCAGGAAACATTGTTTACAACAATTTGTTACCAATTACTTGTTTCGTGTCATATTCATAATTAGGCAAAACTTGTTTTGAACAATGTAATTAGGAAATTATTGTTTATTATGTAATTATTATTAATTGTTTTAAATAATTTCGTCGGTAGTGAAAGGTTAAAACGTTAAGTCGTTGTATTGTTACAAGTTATTTATTTATAAGTAAAACTAGAAGTGTTGTAGTCTATGATTTATAAATTAATTCGAAAATTTAAATAAAAACTATATAAATGGCTATTTTTAGAATTTTGTTTGTCCGTCTGTATGGAGATTTGTCTCCGAAAGCTCTGCGAACACAGCGCTGTCTTTGCCGTTATATTCATCTATATAAAAAATATGCTAAGTGTTGAGCCGAGATCTAAGCTAGCACTATGTCGAATTTTATTTAAGTCGTTCCGTAGTTCATATTTGGTGCTCTCTAGCAGAGAAGAAAAATTCTGAAAGTATAGTTTTTTAAATTTACTGGTCCGAATTAAACATTCAGACCCCAGATTTTTTCATATCTAAAAATTCATTACAAAAACTCAATCCCTTTAGAGATATACATATTCTATTATAGATTTTCGTGTGTTTCATTCCGATTTTTTGCAGGTTTCAGGGAATATGAACATAAAATTAAAGTCAGGGTGAACGAAATCGCGGAAGGTTCAATTTATAATTTATTTTTGTCTAAAATAATTAAATTATATTGTGATTTTTAATTGCTTGGACTAAAATGACAGCTGCGATAGATTTTTTTTTATGTTGCTAGCTATCATGAGGCATTGTTGTAGGGCTCATTCATAAGTGAGTTTAATCAATTCAACTCACCTCGCCAGTTAATTCACTCACTTACGAATAAGCCATACTACTACACTATGCTTCCAACATAAAAAAAGTCGATCGCAACTCTCATTTTAGTTCAAGTAATTAGTCAGAGTATTCGTCACATTATTTATGAAGCACTATTTTTATAGCAAACTAATATGGGTAGTATAGACAAAAAGTAGCCCAGACATGTTGGAGGCAAACAATAATTTCGTTCAAACAAATATTTGACCTGAAATTGGATCCCAAATGCCGTCTATTTTCGTGAATTACTTTACGAATCCCTTCCGACTGGATAACGAAAGTGTGCGGACGTCTGTTACAAAATTATTCTTTAATATATTTTTAAATAATATTTTATTTTTAAGACTACTTACTATAAAGCAATTGGTAAAAAAAGTACCAGGAGCGCATAAAAGTGAGGTGTGCATTACGCTGTGTATAAACAATTTTAAATTGACACGTTGATTATCATTATACAACACCCAGTTGAGGGCTCAGGTAGCACTGGATATTTTTTTCATTCGAACCGAATCACAAACATATAAACTTTGAACCTCGGCATTTTAACTTGACTTGTTTCACAATGTCTCGGTTCCCACGAATTGCACTTAACCAAGAATTAATCCACACCCTCTCAGACTCGGATGTATCAAAACTGGTTCCTACAGCTACTACGTCTTACTCCGCTCCCCCACGGCAAGAAAAGATAGTGAAAAGGTTCTGATGATCAACTAACTATTTTCAAATATGAAATCAGGGAAATGCTCGATGAGTAGAAAGAAAGTCAAAACTCCATTTTAAATAAGTTAGTATCAGAAGTCGTTGAAATCAAGCGACAAAATAATGAAATAAAACATTCTAACCAAGAAATTGAGAAAGCTCTTGAATTTATTAACGTTCAATATGAGGACAAGAAACAAAAGCTTAGAAAAAGAGCGTAACGACCAAAAGGTCCAAATTGCGGTGTTAGAATCTAAGTTAGAAGACACGCAAAGCGTTTCAAAAGCATCTATGATAGAAATTAGGAATTTGCCAAGCATTAATAAACCGGAGACTAAAGGTGATTTAAATAACATCGTTCAGAATACATGTCAAGCTTTAAAACTAGTGGTCCTACAAACAGCTATTATAGATATTTACCGACTCTATAGTAAAACTGGGAAAGGCACAATAATCGCCGACTTCAATTCAGTAATGGTTAAGAATAAAGTTCTCTAAGGACTTAAGGCATATAATAAAATTATTTCAAATAAACGCCTTACTTCATCTGCTATTGGGCTACCGGGTGAGGTCATACCAATATATATTTCTAAATCTTTGTCAAGTAGAGGGCGTAGACTATTTTATCTTGCAAGAGATTTTGAGGAGATACAAGGGTACAAATTTTGTTTGACTAACAATGGAAGAATTTATCTCCGTGAGACTACAGAGTTAACTCATTAGGAAATTAAAATGAGACACAGCTACATTCTCTAAAAAATCCACAATGACTGTATGAAAATGAAATTGGTAGTGTTTCGATTTATTACTCGTCAAACTTTGCGGGACTGAAAGTTCTCAATTGGTCAAGAAAGCGTTTAATTTTCTTCTTTATTTCTCATTTTGCTGTTATTCTTAATATTTATTTTATTTGTCTAACAAATTATATTGCTCTGAAAATAATATACTGTAATAGTGGGTCTAGTGTGCTACATATATTATATAAGAATCTAAAGATAACTGCTGTAATTATTGTCAAATATTTAGGCAGAGGATTGATGTCATTTTTTTATTGTTTATTTTTATTGCACGAGCTCAGCAGACAAGCAGACGGCCTACTTGATGGAAAGCGGTTACCATCGCCTATAGACACTTGCAACACCAAAGGTGCTACAAATGCGCTGCTGCTCTCTTAAGAGAGACTGGAACCTGGTCACTAATGCCGGAACACAAATCAAGGTTGTTATGGCGACATACTTTAGACCAGGGGTGGTAGCCATCCAGTCGGGCAAATGCCCTACCACCTGGCTGTGGGTTGTTTTGTCGCCTGTTACGACAGGCCGCCCGGCCGCAGGAAATTGTATTCTTTCTCCGTTCCTGCACGGATAAACATCAATAGAGTTTAACAAAAATTCAACTGTATAGACGAAATTAATATATCGAATTATTTAGATAATATACAGCCGAGTGTATCCTTTATGTGTAAACCAAAAGAATGTAAATCTCTCCTGGCGAAACAAGGCTCAGCCCAACATGAATTAAAAATATTAACGCAAAACATCAGAAGCATTAATAAAAACTTTGCTGAATTTGAAATCCTACTGTCTAGAATAGATACACCTTGTGAGATCTACATTCTTACTGAGACATGGAATGACAAAATTGTACATTTTCCTTCAATAGAACACTTCAACACTCACTATACTACAAAAATTACAATCAGAAAAATGGTATTGTTATATTTACTAAAGAAGACCTTCAATGTTCTGTGTTGGAAGTGTCTCTTAGAGATGCTACGTGTTTAGTAATAGTAATTAATAAGAAAATAGCTGTTATTTGCATCTATAGATCACCGTCACATAAAAGAATTTACTCATTTATAAATTCACTTGAAACAGTACTGAACCAGTATCGTAACTATGATAGTATTTTAATAATCGGTGACCTAAATATAGATATTAAACATAATAACGAAGACTCTAGTTCAACCGATTATCTAAATCTACTCGCAAGTCACTGAATTTTGTCATGACATGAATTTCCAAGAAGAAATAATAATTGTATAGATCACATTATGATCAAATCTAAATTCCCAGCTACCACTATCGTTTTTGATGCTCCTATAATCGACCATTCTGCTGTTTTTACTTCTTTAGCCCTTAAAAGTAATACATACACTCCTAAAAATATCACTATTCAAAAAACTAATTATAACGTAATCCTAGACGATCTAAAAGATTACTCATTTGACAAAATAACGGAATCAGAAGATCCTAACTGGTCAGCAGAACAACTTGTAAATACCCTTAAATAAATTATCATTAAAAATACTGTTACTATCTCTAAACCTAAACGTATGAACTGTCTTAAATTCTGGATTACTCCAGGTTTAATACGTTGTATGCGTCATCGCGATCGTCTACACCTTAAATGTAAGAAAGATCCCACAAATATCATATTAAATAAATCATATAAAAGATATAAAAACTTTTGTAACAATTTACTTAAAGATCTAAGAAACAAATATGACCCCGGTCTCGACGGCATACCGGGATGATCGTGGGTTCTGTCCCACGACGTCCTGGAGTCACGCTTGACATGGCTCTTTACGGCGTGTTTGCAGCAGAGCCGGTTCCCCACCCGGTGGAAAACTGGTGTTGCTCAAGAAAGACAGGCGCCCGGCGGACTCTTTGTCCGCTTGCCGGCCTATAGTGTTGTTGGACGAGGTAGGCAAGCTGTTCGGGCATGTGCTTGCAAATCGCCTCGTCCGGCACCTCGAGGAAATAGAACCAGATCTCGCGGAGAATCAGTGTGATTTCCGCCAGGGGCGCTCCAACATAGACGCCATCAGGCGTGTGAAGAGCCAGGCGCAAGAAGCGACGCTCCAGGGTGGGGTTCTGTTGGCTGTATCTCTCGATATCGCTAACGCTTTCAACTCCCTGCCCTGGAGCTGTGTCAAAGAAGTACTCCAATATCACGGAATGCCGATTTACCTCCGCCGAGTCATCGGACACTACCTCTCAAAGAGGGCCGTCGTCTACCCGGGTCAGATATCCAGCTGGAGTTGGTGAACGACGACATGCGGTGTTCCACAAGGATCGGTGCTGGGCCCGCTCCTGTGGAACCTTGCTTACGACTGAACAATACGCGGTGCGATCCTCAACGGTGTCAGTGTAACCTGTTACGCTGACGACAAGCTGGTCGCAGCCCGTGGACAGACCCATAGGCAGGCGGGCCTAATGGCCACGGCTGGGGTTGCGGGTGTTGTTGAAAGGATTCGGCGGCTCGGCCTGGAGGTGGCCTTGCATAAATCCGAGGCCGTCATGTTCCATGGATCTCGAAACAAGTCACCTCCTAGTCTAAGCATAACAGTGGCAGGCACCACTATCGGCGTCGGAACGACAATATAGTATCTCGGGGTCGTCCTTGACAGCCGATGGCAGTTTTCTGCACATTTCAAGCAGTTGGCCCCCAGACTCATGGGGGCGGCTGTCGCCTTATCGCGGCTCCTGCCCAACCTGGGGGGCCTGGCGCTCCGTGCCAAAAATTGTTTTAAGGGGTCGTCCGATCCATGGCCCTATATGGGGCCCCATTATGGGCGGAATCCCTGACGGCCAAAAGAATCCTGCATTGCTACGCAAACCGCAGAGCGCGCTGGCTATCAGGGCAATAAGGGGGTATCGCACGATCTCTTTCGAGGTGGCTTCTCTTCTTGCCGGATACCCACCGTGGGACCTATAAGCGAGAGTCCTTAAGCGGCTATACGAGTGGCACAAGGACGCCCTCCTCCGGGACTTCCGACCCGCACCCCGCAAAATTGAGGCTAAGAGGTCGGAGTTTCGACAGGATCTCACGGTAGAGTGGGCGGCACGACTCGCACAACCTAGCGCAGGCCAAGTCACAATAGTGGCAGTAAGGCCAGTTGTGCAATCATGGGTCAACCGAAAACACGGCACCCTGACGTTCCGCCTGACACAGGTCCTCACCGGATACGGCTGCTTTGGGAGGTACCTGTGTCGCATAGGGCGTGAGCCATCGTCAGGATGCCACCACTGCAGTGATAGCTTTGAAGACACGGCACTGCACACTCTCCAAGTATGTTCAGCTTGGGACGAGGAGCACCGTGCCCTTGTAGCATCCATTGGATTAGATTCGTCGCTCTCAGCCGTAGCTCAAGCCATGGTCGGGGGCCAACCTGGCTGGGACGCCGTTGCCTCCTTCTGCAAGGCTGTTATTTCCGCCAAAGAGGCGGCGGAGCGGGAGAGGGAGCGAGCAGCTGCGCTCATCTCCCGCCGCAACAATAGGACTCGGCGCCGGACGACTCATGACCTTCAGCCGCCGTAAAAGTGCGGCAGCGGTGACGACTCGCGGAGACACTAGGCCATCCTCTGCATTCAAGTTACGCTGGCGACACAGCAATTATTTTCTATGCTAAGACTTGGGAAGAAACAAAGACCACAGCTGAGTTACGTTTACACAAAATATCTAATTGGCTTAATCTAAACAAACTTACTCTAAATGTCACAAAAACGAACTATATTCTTTTTAACAACACTCCCATTAAATCCTGATTATAGTATTCAAATACACACTTGCAAGCCTTCGAGTCTTACATGCAGTTGTGATACATTAGCCAAATCAAAGTGTATAAAGTATTTGGGTGTATTACTAGATGATAAGGTTACTCGGTGCTCGCATATTAATAAATTAACTGCACAGACTAGAAGACTAATTTACATCTTTAAGAAATTACGGAATGTGGCTGACCAATCACTTCTTAGAACAGTTTTACCTCTCATTAGCTCAATCTGTATTGTCCTACTGTATTACATCCTGGGGAGGTGCAAGAAAAAGCCACCTCATCAAATTAGAACGAGCGCAACGAATACTTTTAAAAACAATAAAATCGAACCCTTACAGATATCCGACGGGTAAACTTTATTCTGAGTGTGACGTCCTAACAGTCAGGAAACTGTTTATACTAAATGCTACCTTGTCCTACCACCAAAAATTAATATATAATACAAAGACTCACACTCGAAGAAAGGACAAAATTTTCCCCATCGATTCTTATAACTCATTTTATATGACTAAGTTCCTATGTTTCCTTGGGCCTTTGTGTTATAATAAAATAAATAAAATCCTTAATATTTTAAGGATTTGGATCAAAGGAACTACATTATAATGTAAAAATATTGAATAAAAAAAACCACGAAAATCAAGTTATAAAGTGGATCTAGCTCAGCAGATTGCTGATTGACGTTTATAGAGAAAGGCAAAAAAGTTAATAGACGACGATGTTTTGTTCGACCATCTTTATCACGTTAAAAAAGTCTAATAAATAAGTTTTAGGTAAATAATAAAACATCCAAACTCGAGACACGACTGATCCATGGTACCATCTATTGTTTTTCTATCTAGATAGCATATGGGCGACGTACTGAAGTGGGGGGCGATAATTAAACCTCTATGGGACATTAAACGCACGACGAACCAGCCAAAGGTCAATTAGTATGCAAATTAATAATTAAACTCACGGAAGTTTAAATTAAAATGCGTATGACAAAAGCCACTTTCTTTTATGAGTCATATAATATTTTTATAAACCTTTTTTAGGGTTCCGTTAATTTTAAATAGAACCCTTCAGACGAACGAAAAATTATACACGGAGCCTTTTTTATATTAAATAGGTTTGCGTTTGACCACGATCACGTCCATTACCGGACGATGATGCGGTCGACGATGGAGCACACTTACCTAGATAGTACCTATTCACACGAGACTTGAAGATACCCGGATTGTACTTTTCGGGAAACACGGACTCTGGTTGGGCATTCCACAATTCTGCTGTACGTAGAAGGAATGTGGAACGTTTAGTACGCACTAGTAGCGTTTCCACTGTGAAACGATGGCGTAGACTAGAGCGCCTTGTGGTCCGAAGATGGAATGGTGTAGGGGAAATCAGGTCGAACAGTTCAACCGCACACTCTCCGAAATTAATCCTATGAAAGACCGATATACTAGGAAACTGGCGTCAATGATCTAGGCTTTGAAACCTTGTAATTGACAAGCTGGTCGCTACCAATCAACCTCTTGGCTCTTGATTCGCAACAAAATTTTAACTTGAAGTTTTACGGGCAGATTGTTAATGTACTTGTCCAATTTGAAAACCTGCCCGTAAAACTTCAAGTTAAAATTTTGTTGCCATTCATTTTGTCACTTGTCAGTTGAAGTTTTTCCACTTGTCCGTTGCGATTCGTTTTTCCACTTGTCCGTTGGGATTCATTTTTCCACTTATCCATTGCCATTCGTTTTTCCACTTGTCCGTTGCCATTCATTTTTCCACTTATCCGTTGCCATTGGTTTTTCCACCTGTCTGTTGCGATTCGTTTTTCCACTCATCCCTTGGCATTTCGTTTTTCAACTTGTCCGTTGCGATTCGTTTTTCCACTTGTCCGTTGAAGTTTCACTTCTAATATGTGTCCCAGCACACATTTCGATTTTTCGCAGGTTTACTGAAAATTATGATTTGGTTAGGTTAGGTACATTTTAATGAATGCATTTTTTATTTAAATTTATTTTATTTTATCAAACAAAAAACTGAATTCGATCCGGAACCAAAAAAACATCCATAGTCTACTCTAAAATTATTTATTAATATTTTTTTACACAGACCATAAACAGAGGCAGTGATGCCCAGGCACGTGGAGAGCAGAGGTATAGTTCGATGCAAATTTAAGTTTTCCTCCATTAATGGCGGCTCGGAACATCGCACTTACCGATGCGCAGAACTCGATTTTAGGTATTAGAGGGACGAGGTCGTCGCAGGACGAGGTATATCCTCGCTCGCTCTCTCGCTCGTTTTCTCGTTTACGGGACTTCCCCGGCGCTCGGCTCACCAGGGCTGCCAATTTAGCGCTTTTAGGGCAACTCAGCTCCCAATTTTATTAAACAACTTCCAGCGCAAAATCTTGCACTTTTTATAATATGCAAATATCTAATTAATTTTATAATAAATATATATGAATATCTATACTAATATTACAAAGAGGAACGATTAGATTGTTTGTTTGCATTGAAGAGGCTCCGAAACTACTGAACCGATTAGAAAAATTCTTTTACTGTTGGCAAGCTACACTATCCCCGGGTGACATAGGCTATATTATATTTACAAAAAAAATAGGGATCCTTAGTAAAACTCCAATAATGTAACCTAAGGTGTAAAAAAATACCTAAAATCACGTGCAATGCGAAAACTATTGATGACAGAATAAAATAATGTACTATGGCTTTGCAGACCACATCATTATTTACAAAAAGTGTCGCGACAGCATATGTGAAACTATTATAGTTATGCCACAATAAGTGATCTTTTATTTAAAAAAAATAATAAAATGCCTCCGCTAGAAAAGCCTCTTTATTTGTATCTTGTTATTCATCCTTATCAAAATAAATTATTTCATATTCAAGACTGCTTCAATACATTTATATAACTTTTTGAATTACTCGATTCGGACATTCCATTCGAAAGATATCACGAGTGTAAAAATGTAAATATTTTCATGAGCGAAAAATCTTAAGACCCCGCTTGAATAGAAGTTTCACTTAAAAAAAATTTGAACAGGGTATTATTCGATTATTTAATACTAAGTTCTCGTCACGCATTGCGGCGTAATCGGTTTCCTATTCCAAAATCTGATTCCTTTAGCTGACTTTACTCTGAGAGCTCTGAACTCGTTCTACCAATTTTGTTTGTCAGAGCACAGCCCTTATGTTTTCATCCTATCTGTTCTTTAATCAATCCGATTGTCTTTATATGTCACGGTCATATTTCTCAGACGCTACTGAGGTTATATAAATGACAACCTTTTTTAAGCTTATTAAAGCTTTAATATTACTTTCAACGAAAATTGCTTTGAACAATATCCATCGAGTAGTTTCTGACGTATGGAGGACTTTCGATTAAATGTTTTCAAGCTTTCGTAGTTGAAGCTTGTCAGCTCTACGGAACCCTTCATAGTTTGTTGGTTGCCATGCACTAGTAATATTTTTTGTTTTGCATTATAAATATTCGGAGGAAATAGGGGCGGCTCTATTGGTCTCGATGTAGTTTGTCATAATGCATTCCCTTAGGGCTAGTAATAACCCTTAAAAAAGGGTTTTCTGATTATACCTATATATTCCAAAATATGTTAATGTAATTGCTACATTACGTAATATAAAATAATTGAAAAGGTTCCATGACGGTGATGGACATCCACTGTTTTCGTCATTTGAATCGAAACCCTAACAATAGCATTAGCATACTCGAAATATACCATCCTTTAAAAACTGTTACTCAATGCATCTTGTTCAATTATTTTTAGGCACTACCATCTTAGACTTTGTCAAATCTTGACTTGACACTTGAAACTTAAAAGAATGGACATATTGTTCAATACTTTGAGAGCTACTATTTCGTCACTAATTAATTTAAATAAGCAAGTATATAAAAGACATTATTATACTTTTCCAAGGTGTAACTAGGGACACATTTATTTAAACGGAAAAAATCCAGCTCTCAGGTACACGCATCATGGGCACCTTAACCTTTAACCTTTTTTACAGTTTCACTATGGGCGTGTTCCTCTAGTGACTCACAACGCCCAAAATGCTTCGTCAGCCATTCCACATAGCGACCACGGTCGTTATGGTTGTGGCGAAAACGTCACTAATGACGTCATTATTTTCGATCACACAGCGCTCACAACGCGACCCATGTCAAGAGGTGGGTCTAAGTGGGCGTTAACCACAGATCATTAATTCTCTCTATCGATTGACATTGAAATAGGCGCGATTTTCAAATCAACCAATGACATCTGTGCATTTCGTCGTTAATGACATCAACGCTTTGAAATCCTTGCTACTAGAGATTACGATTGTAATGCCCGTAAGCAAGTGGAACGTGAACGTGGTCTCTGTTAGCCTCATTTGAAACATGGCACATGTACAACATTGTGTAGCAGCATATAGACTATATGTTCCTATTAAATTTTATCTCTATAGAAAAGAATTGTGACATGCATGACATTTCGCCATGACAGACAGACATTATTTATTCATGCGGAACCCCTATGAAATCATAAGTTTTTGATTTTGCCAAAATTACTACGGAAATTTCAATACTGGCCAAGTTTTATTACAATTTTATTTAAGTGCTGACAGTAATGTAATAAACTTTTGATAAAAAATGAAAATGAAATGTCAACAATAATTTACGACAATCATACACGTCAGTACAGTTGTCATACACGTAAGTATCGTAAAGTGAGCAAATACGCGCGTATCTGCCTGAAAACAGTTTTCATTAGAAAGCAGTTCAAGTTGCCAACGCACATAGATCGCACTGGCGCACACAATCCACAAATACCGTTTTATATTTTATTATTTTCTTTAGGAGGCTATTTCTGTGGAACGCTCTGACCTTGACATTGGCGCGCGAGCCGCGTCACGCATCGCTGGTACCACGACTCCCGCGCACCGCCACCCACCGCTGTCATAGAATCGAACGCAGATAAGATAATCACAATTGAGTTTCGCGGCAATTTGACGAGTCATGTTTTGCTGTACAAAATTGGTTTAAACTTAACACTTGCAGGATATTGATAGTTTTTAAAGAAAGATTTCCACTGTTGAGTGGAATGGGTTTTTTCGTATTTTTTTTATTTATTTATGTTTGCTTATAGGCCAACTGGCAGACGGGTCCACTTGAATGACAAGTGGCTACCGTCGCCCATGGACATCTGCAACACTAATCGATGAGTTGCCTTCCTCGTTGAGACTTTAAATATCTGTTTACGCCCTTTTTAAAGAGCTCCATATTGTAGCGCTTTGGGAAAACCGCGGGAGGGAGATCATTCCACAGCTTGCTCACATCTATATATATATATATATATATATTCGATGCCGAGGATGAACATAAGATACTTTTTATCCCAAAAAATGTGATAGTTTCCGGGATTAAAATATATTTATTAGTCTCTCTGTTCGTTATGCTTTTACGGAAAAACTAGTGGACCGATTTAGCTGAAATTCGGTATATATACCGAGGGTGGACAAGGGATACTTATCATCCCGGATAATGGGATAAGTTTAGGGATAAATTTATGTTAAGATTATTCCAGAAAGTAAGATAGGTTTTTATTTTGCCATTTGCCATTTTCGTCATTTTGGTCGATTTGGTCGATTTGGCCGTTTTGGTCGATGTGGTCGATGTGGTTAATGTGGTAGATGTGGTCAATTTGGTCGATTTGGCCGATTTGGTCGATGTGATTAATGTAGTCGATTTGGCCGATTTGGTCGATGTGGTCGGTGTGGTCGATGTGGTCGATTTGGTCGATTTGATCGATTTGGTCATTTTAGTGTGTGTACATATGTAGTTTTAACACCCAAATTTGGCATAGATACTTTTCATCCGGGAGATGGGATAGTTTGCGATATAAAATGAAGTGAATCTTCCGAGGAAAATAGAAGTAACAAAAAAATGTAATACAATGTAACCAGTAATGTAACCTCTTTAAACAAGACGCACGCCCCAGAGGTAAACTTTAGTATTTTATATATACAATATACGTAACTCATTACTTCCTGTTTTTAGAAAGCAAGACACTCGGAAGTAATATCAATAGAGACAACAAAGAACTTGAACGATCTCTATGTACAGAATAATACAAGAAACAAAATAATTAAATAATAATGAATATAGGAAAATAAAATCACAGGGAAATGGTAGAAGGGACACCCACGCGAGTTGTAAGAGTGCTTCTAAGAGCATTAAAGCAGTCAGGCACTTCTACGAAAATCGCACAGAGCAGATTATGTGGAATTTCATAGCAAAAATACAAGCGTAATTACCGGGAATTTCACTGCGAATACTTTTATATGAAAAATTTAATAAGAGGTATTAAAACAGACATTTTATAAAGGAGCTTTGTTTATTTTAAAACGAATACTCTCGTCGTAAGAGGATTTGCGAGAGAAAATAATAAAATAAATTCTCATGTCTCTTTATACACAATTATGAAACTTCATTTATTTAGTTTGACAATAGCCCAGGAAAAAATTGACTTTGAAAAACTTCTGAATCTTACGTGACTAGATGGCATCACAGCGTATTCTTCTTGAAAATTAACTTATTAAGACTTAAATTTTGATTGATTTGATATAGAAAAATATGTTTTATATAGTAAAAGTTCAAAAAACGAGAGAAGAATGACCTGCGACACCATCTTGTGAAATTTATAGCAACACATCAGATTAAAATTGTTTATAAGGCGTTGGTCACTTCTAGTATAATTCGTCGTCTAATGTTTTTGCTTTCTTTAGATTAGTTTCTTTTTATTACTAAGCGGAAATTTTATGACAGGAGTATTTGCAACTTCATTGGGATATATATGGTTATACGAAGTCTACTGTTTTATTACTTATTTAATGTCAAAGACGATGAGTCTGCGGGTAATTTACAATAGTTTACAACTTTTAGTTCTGGATTCTGAATACTTATTTCAGTCTCAAGTAACCTCTCCTCGTTTATTTATGATTACTACTAAATACTTATATAATTTATTGTATAAGCCCGGCCTTACACTTATAAGTTTTACGCGCTAAAGCTTTTAAGGAAAGCCGTGCTAAGATTAAACATAATTATACTTATTATATGTATTTTGAACCAAGAAAACTCTCCTTATTAGTTGATTTAGAATAATTTACATTATAATATTAAAGCAACACGTTCAAATATAGATAAAATTTATCTTCAAACTCATTTTATTTATTGTTTCACAAGACTAGTAATTAGCGTACACCTTTGTAATTGTACCTACTGTAAATATAATTATGTGATTGCTGCAATGTGCATCATAGAAAGAACACCGTCCAGGTAAAATTGCGCCAACCGCATTAAAGCACAAGTTTTACGATGTATGTAATTGTGTATGTACCTTTAAAGACAGTGCTTTAAATTAATACTAAATGTATCTAACATACACATGATACGATATGCCCGGTTATCTGGCTCATTATTAACTTGCTCAGCTTAGTATATAAGACGTGTGTGTATTAAAAATTCCTGTTCCGTAACTATGTTTGAAATAAAATAAAACAGTCCTGCGCTATTCATTCTCTAAGACATTGTCATTCTGTACAAAATACACAATTAAAATGTTTATTCTTTGACCTAACCCGGCACACCTGCATACATCCGATTGGCAAGGACGCAATGTATTGACGTTATAATAACCTTGACTGACTAACTATAAGTAATGATATAACTCGAGGCTTGTTCTAGCTTAAACGAGCTGATCTCTTATTGATATCTATTTAATGACACTAAATAGAATTACAAGGCAAGTTGTATTTGAATAATATTATTTCGCAATGCGCATGCATGACAAGAGTTATGAATGTCAAAGAAGCAAGTGAGGTGTGTAAGAATAAGCCTGAATGGCGCTCTGTTGTTCGTGCCTACCCCGCAAGGGAACTGGCGTGAAGTTATGTATGTATGTATTTCGCAATTTCAGAGAGACGGTGTATCCGCCAGGCTTATTCAAGGCAGATTGACGGGTTTCACCCAATGGTAATAGTGGTGTGCAGCTTTCTATGCGTTGCTTTTATATATCGTCAGCACGCAGTTATAACTCAAATTAGGCTAGAGACTTGCTTACCCAATCCATTTAATCTCTCAAGATTTAAACCCACGACATTAAACTATGAAGCCTTAGCCAACAATCTATATAATAAAATGTAATTGCTTGTCTGTGATTTCAAAATAGAAGCACAACTTGAAGTGCAAACTGTTATTACACAATGCATGATCATAAATAAATGTCTCTATATTTTTTCTCTGTAAGGTGGTCTGAAACTTTGCTCTATAAGGTTCAATTCACATTATGATGCCGTTCACAGTTCAATCTCGCTCCGGCATTGGTGCGACCAAATCTCGTTGTGTCCACACTACTAGTCTCACAACCACACTACACTAAGTCAGTCGAGGGACAAAAGCTTGTTCTGCGCTAGTAGCCCTGCATATAAGAATAGCCTACATAACGCATAAAAACTTGTCAAAAAGGCAGTGGCTCTTCTACGTAGAAACACCCGTGTCTTATAAAATTATTTACAAAGTAAGATTCCCGCGACTTCGTCTACCCTTGATTTCATATTCCCGCGGGATTCACGGGACACAAAATACCGCAACATTTAAAAAAGAAAAGCTATGGTTTTAGTGAAAACTGTGTCGGAATAAGCTAATGTTTATGCACCTGAACTGCTACAAATTCCCGCGGGGTTTTCTGGTTAAAGATATCACACATTTTATTACATAAAATTTGCTATCGATCAGTGAAAAAATTGCATTGTAATTCAATCTTTTTTCAATCTAGCCATTTTAAATCATTCCCAAAAAAAATCCCACGGTATTCCCGAGATAAAAGTAGCACAGATTTTAAGTCTAAGAATTTGCAGTGGATCAGCGAAAACGGCATCGAAATTGGCCCAATAGTTTTTACGTGAGTCCCGGACAAACAGACAAACCGACAAAGACAAGAAATGTTAAAAAAATTGCAACGTTTTCTCTATCGTTTATATAGTCTATATTCCAGTTGTGTTTTTTAAAAAGCTTCAATGTACAGACACGGCATGTTTATAATTTTATAGATATTTACACACACCCTAGAAGCCGGTAATAAAACGAAACAAATAATAGTAAAGAATGCAGAATGTTAAAATTAGATTACTCAGTTGCATTAAATTATGAGTAGTTGTTTACACAGTGTCGTGAGTTTATGATGTTTTTAGTAATGAACAATTTTGTTGCGAAGCGCTTTTGTGATTAATACAATGCAATGGACTTGGGTCACGCCATACTGCACATCAGGTGGCAGTTATATTTAGTTTTTACTGATTTAATTTTCATAATTCTATTATAATAAAACAAGATTATGTAAAAAAGGGATTACTTAGAGCCGACACTGGACTGTAGCTCCATAAAAAATGTATGAGATATTCTAGTTGATTGTGTTACACACAGAGCCTATCCGAAGTAATGTGACCAGTAAGTTTTTGTATAATTATGGCCTGATCTCTTTCTCTGTGACTTTTTAACAATCATTTGGGGTCAGAAGAGTGTATAATAATAAATAAATACATAATGAAATTTTATGGAATCGAAGGCCGTTGGAATCTCTAATATTAGAAACAATTATTTTGACGTTTATATCTTCTAAAGCACAAAAATATTGACAGTATAGTTTATTTCAATATTAAGTAATACAATATGACGTGGCATACGGACAGTCAACGACGTCGTAGCAAACAGTGAGGGGATACATAATTCGGGCAGCTATGCAATATTTCCGACGTGTTGTGTTCACATGCCCAAAACTTTCCCTAGTAGTAGTAGCCCCTCTCTCTATATCGTTCGGGGTTTATGTTCTCATTATTAAAATCATCTATTATTTATTATGAATTAATAATTTACATTGTATCTATTATATTGTCGTTGATCATTGTTTCAATTTTGCTCGTCTTTATTTTTGTTTCCTCATTTTAACGACAATTACCTAACTATGGGTGCGTTGGCTTGACGAACGAGTTTAGTAATAGCCACTCAAAAAATTATGCAGCGTGTGTTGAAGTCAATTTATATCATAAAATTGTACTAACGCGCGAAACCATGAAGTTCTCTCGCGATGTTTATTTTGATATCTCAAAATAAGTTTGTTTTCAAATTCTTTGGACACAAGAACGGTTCAATAAATCTTTTTAAAAGTTTTTTTAATTATATAAACAGCTATTTAAATTCTGGCCACTATCTAATCCCTAATAAGATTATAAACGCGAAAGTAACTCTGTCCGTCTGGTCATTTTGGTAAATTTAATCATTTTGGTCATTTTGATCAGTTTGGTCATTTTGGTCAGTTTGGTCATTTTGGGCAATTTGATCATTTTTGTCATTTATGTAGTTTACAGATAGGAGGACAGACGGGGGATAGATAAATAAAACTGGAACGGGTTGAAATAGAGAATGAAGTTTGTTAGGGGGAGACCAATCTTTTGTCAACTTTATATACTGTAAAAAAGTGCGAAAAGATAATTTGCGATATAAAATAAAGTAAATCTTTCGGAAGTAAATAGCACTAACATAAAAATTTAATACAATGTAACCTGTATTAACGCCTGCTGTTTAAACAAGAAGCACGCACTAGAGCGAGTTTAACCCACGGCGCAGCCGCGGGGTAAAGTCTAGTGAAGTATAAAAGTAAAAGTGAATCCTACTGTACGTAAGACTCATCCTTGAATACGCTTTTGATTTATTGACAAGAAGAATACATTGAATAGATCGACAACAATTATATTATACATAACACACATAGTACATAATCATGTTTTCTTTTTTTGTTTTTCTTAATTGATCTCTTTATTAATTGGCTCATATTTAACTCTGAGTGCGGCAGTACTCTTACCCAACATATCCGGTCTTAATTATAATCGCCTCTTAAATTTTATTCAATTGCTTAGCAAGTGAACGATGAAAATCTTAGTTAAGAGGTGGTTTTTTTATTTTTTTATTGCAGGAGTTCAGCAGACAGGCAGACGGCCCACTTAATGGAAAGCGGTTACCATCGCCTATGGACATTTGCAACACCAAAGGTGCTACAAATGCGCTGCTGCTCTCTTAAGGGTCACTGGAACCTGGTCATTAATGCCGGAACACAACTCAAGGTTGTTATGGCGACATGCTTTAGACCAGGGGTGGTAGCCATCCAGTCAGGCAAATGCCCTACCACCTGGCTGTGGGTTGTTTTTGTCGCCTCTTACGACAGGCCGCCCGGCCGCAGGAAATTGTATTCTTTCTCCGTTCCTGCACAGATAAAATTATTTATCTGTGCAGGTTAATCATTTCTTAATGATTGTACTTATATTATAAGTGAAGCTGAATAACTCCACTTCGCGTTCTTCAGCATTCTTGATTACCCACTATCGAATCAATCTCTGTTACCTGTAATAGGGGGAGGTGAAATAGCCAGACACATTTTGTTGCAGATAAACTGCATATTGTAACTTGATGACGCTGGTGCCGAATCTAAACATCCAGACCGTAGCTCATGTCCCCTACATAACCCACCGCACCGGTATAAAACGCGGCTGTCATATTGGCTTTAACCCTTACGCAATCAATAAATAAATCCATACCCAGCCCTCCTACCCCAAAGACGATTCTAAACTTCCAACCTTTGCGGTCGTAAAACTTCTTTTGTTAGTTTCCGTCAAATATTCTTAAGTAGATCCGAGTCGATATATCACAGGGGGCTACTTGCTCCCGAACGACGATACCATCGTTTATGGCCTATTCAGAGCGAGATCGTAAAAACTACCTTAGGACGGTGGTGCACCCGCAGCGAACTATTCCGGTTATTACGTCATGCGGTACACAAGAACCCTTTCCCTAAATCAGGGTGGTGTAATAAGAAAAAAGGTCGGAATGTAGATTCCAACCTTTTTCCTAGGTCATACTCACCGTCTAAAGCGGGTCCTACATATAGTGTAGTGTAAACAAGGAACTATCTCTCAGTCCTCTGTTTAATTTCACCTATATCTCGCAAAACACAAGCTAATGTAGGATATCAAACAATCTTCTTCTTCAACCAATCTCAGTCCGCTGCTGGATGTAAGCCTCCCCAAGTACGCGCCACATATCCCAGTCTCCTGTCTTCCTCATCCAGCCCGTACCGGCGACCTTGCGCACGTCGTTAGTCCACCGGGCCGGCGGGCGTCCTACGCTACGTTTGCCGAGACGTGGTCTCCACTCCAGGACTCGTTTGCTCCATCGGCCGCCGGTCCTGCGACAGACGTGACCGGCCCACTGCCACTTCAACTTGCTAATTTTGCGAGCTATGTCGGTTACCTTCGTTCTCTTACGGATGTCCTTATATGATCGATCGATAGACGATCAAACAATAGCTCAAACAAAAAAAGCATTGTAAAAAGCTCCGCAAGGTCATTTTTAGGATTCCGTATTCATTTTGGCAAAAATGCAAACCTTTCGTCATGTTCGTCCATCCATCTGGCTTTGTATATGATTTTTATACCAAGTCTATACAGAATGAATTTGATACAGATGAAATTTTACAGGAATATTTGTTTTATCCATCAGTTACACGTATTACGAAGAAATATCCGTGCAGAAACGGAGAAAGAATACAATTTCCTGCAGCCGGGCGGCCTGTCGTAAGAGGCGACAAAATAACCCACAGCCAGGTGGTAGGATATTTGCCCGACTGGATGGCTACAACCCTCGGTCTAGAGTATGCTGCCATAACAAACAACCTTGAGTTGTGTTCCGGCATTAGTGACCAGGTTACAGTCTCCTTTAAGAGAGCAGCAGCGCATTTGTAGCACTTTTGGTGTTGCAAATGTCCATAGGCGATGGTAACTGCTTACCATCAAGTGGGCCGTCTGCCTGTCTGCTGAACTCATGCAATAAAAAAAATAAGGGTGGCCGGCCACCTTGAATTTATATTTTCTTCAAGTTTTCACTACGTATTGTGTAGCGACATATTATATTGTATAGGTAGAATACACGTGCATTAAATAAATATACCAACTTTAGATCTCAATATTGCAGAGAAAATTATACTGATATACACAAAAAGACTAACAAACATGACGATTTTATAAGGGTTCCGTCAATTTACGTCCTTGTTATCAAAATGGATGCGGAAATCCAAATACAAATAAAAAGCGCAAATTAATTAACTGCAATTATTATTAAAAAGTAATTGTTAATTACATACAATAGCGCGAAAATGCTAAGAAAATTAACATATAATTTATCTCATCTTTCTAGAATCAGTTTCAGCCGGTCGAATAGAAAACCTGTGTGTGCCTCGACCTTTCCGGTCATGGACCCCGATATGTCAACAGTGCCCGGAGCGGATATCGAACCACATTTACACAGTTAAAAAGCGACTAAGAAACGTGGGTGTTGTGTATTATGTATATAATTATATTGCCATATTTGTTAATTTTTAACGGGCTTGGTTAATTACTTCTGTGTATGTGTTCTTTACGTTCATATATCTACCTACAGAATAGATATAATGAATAAGGGCCTCTAAAACCAACGATTTTGGAGGATCGCATTATAAAATTGATATGTGTCTAGATATTTTTTTATTGCATGAGATTAGCAGACAGGCAGACGGCCTACAAGATGGTAAGCGGTTACCATCGCCTATAAGCACATTTGTAACACTTGCTTGAAACCAATGTGCTGCGCTCTCTAAAGTCGTCTGGAACCTGGCCAGTAATTCTGGAATAACCAAACTAAGCCCCAACCACCTGGCTGTGGGTTGTTTTGTCGCCTCTTACGACAGGCCGCCCGGCCGCATGAAATTGTATTCTATCTCGTTCCTGCACGAATATACTGGTACATACATGATGTCACATAAGGTTCCACATTATTGTCATATTCGTAGCTATTTGAACCTACCATACCATCCTAGAGGTATTACTCGGTATTGGCCGGAAGATTTGCTTTCGTACTTTGCGACTGTGACCACTTACCATTACGTAGATGGTCTGTCTGTTATCTAGCATGGATACAAAAATCAGGCAAGAGTACAGCAGTCCAAACTATGAAAGGCTGCTTAGATGAAAAATACCCAACTTACAAACAAATTACAAAACAGTAAACACCATATCGTAAACCGTCAAATGTCATGAAAATCACTATCTCCTATAATTTATCACCACCAATCGGTATACCGCGTTACAATAACAACCGAACGCGTCATATTTATGCCTTATAAATGTTTTTATACGTCCCTAACTCTGAAATCGAACGCGGGACACGCGAAATGACAAATCGAAACGCCGATAACAATTCCGTTTCCTATATAAATCGTATAAAATCGTTTTTTACGAGCCAATGAAATAGTCATTATTCGTAAGCAGTAAATAACAAGTTGATATTACATTTGATGACTGGACGTGGCATGAGCGCGCTGGGGTAAAATAATAGAGCGCGGGCTGACAATACCGAGTATCTTTAATATGTTCACTGCTGCTTGACATCGAAAATGCCTTAACATATACTAGTGGAAACTCGATTATCCGGATCGCGATTATCCGGATTGGCAACCGCGATTAAATTATAATTCAGTTCAATCCGTGCGTCCAACGACACGTCGCATGTACGTTCGGACGTACGAAAATGTATTTCTAATTTGTAAATAAATATAAATTTTAGTTACATTTTCTAAGTTTTCGCGACTAGTATACATAATTCAGAGGGCACAAAAAATCTGTGACGAGAACCACGTGGCTGTCAAGCAAGTTTTACAACACAATCAGCTGAAGACTCCACACCAACGTCACAAAGGCCCTAAACCACCTTCAGTTAAGCGACGCCCTGCTACCCTACCCTGCATCAAGGGGGTCACAGACAGAATTGGTCATATCCTCATGCGAGCTTCGATCAAAACATATTTCAAGCCGCATAAAAAGATTAACCAGTGTTTGAGACCTGTGAAATGCAATATCCCACTCCAGGATGCAGGTGTCTACAGGCTCGATTGTGAGTGTGCATTATCATAGATTGGGCAAACAAAGAGGAGCATAATAATACGGGTAAAAGAACACATTGCTGACATGAAACACACAACGTCTACACAGTCTGCGATCAGTGAACACACGCTGGATAAACCCAACCACTACATCAGATTCGAGAAACCACAAATCCTCGCGAGAGAGAATTGTTTCATACCTAGAATGATGCGTGAGGCTATTGAAATCAAAAAACACCCAAATTTCAATAGAGAAGATGGTTGGCAAGTACCACTTGTTTGGGATCCGATCATCAAAACTATCAAGACCCAAACCCATCAAAAACCAACTGCCAGACGTCAAGACACTGTGAGCTTTTTCTGCGTGCACCGGAACACAAACCAACTTGATTGATAATTTCTTTTTCTTCTTCCTATCACCCATTTTAATATTATATAAAATATTGGAGCTAGGCATGTTTGCTGAAGAGTTTTTTGCGCCGCTTCTTCTCTTTAAGCCACAATATGTTGCGAAGCGGTGGTAAATTAGATTAGGCTCCCATAGAGTATATAATAACCATAAACAAAATTAAAACTAAATCATTAAAATTAACAAGTTGGCGGTAGGCTAAATAAAACTTTAAGAATACTTATTTAACATATTTCTCTTTCGTGATCACGACAACTGAAAAGTGGCCGAAACGTCGGAATAATAAAAATAATTTAAATTATCCCGCTTAAAACTGTTCAAACGTATTTTTATTATGCGCTACCAGCAGTACTCTCAACATGTATGTTGAATATTATAATTATATTTCTTTATATATAATTTTTATTTCATGATTTCCGCAGACAGGCAGACTGTCCACGTGATGAAAAGCGGTTACCATGGCCTATGGACATCTGTAACACAAAAGGTGCTACAAATGTGCTGCCGCTCTCTAAAGGGAGACTGGAATCTGACCACTAATGCTGGAACAAAACTCAAGATTGTTATGGTGGCACACCCTAGACCAGAGGTGGTAGCCATCCAGGCGGGCAAATACCCTACCACCTGGAAAAATATTTTAGACATTTCGAAAAATCAGCACAACGAATAATTTGTGGTCTAAATAGACCTCGAACGTAATGGGTGGAAAATTATTTTATATGGTAAGGGGCTTATTAAATAATGAAACCTTAAGAAAACTATTGAAACTTGAGGCAGTGACTATACACTAGAAGAGTTCAGGTTGAGCCAGATTTAACCTCAAAAATATCTGCTGGAGGTTTTTCGACGCAAGCCCCGCAGCGAACGTGTTAAAACTTAAGACTTGTCAGGTCATATAGAACAAAAAAATCAAAAATCAATTAGAAGTGTAATCCACGCCAATAGGCTGCACAAAAAACTCATGTTACAGGAAAACTCGTGTGGTGCACAGCCGTATGTCAATAATTTAATTAATAATATAATAAATAATAAACTTGATCAAAATTATTGAAAAGAATTTATACATCACATTAATTAGCCTAATATAGTTGAATAAAATAATACGTTAGGACGCGTTAATCTCAGAATCTACGAGTTCGACCGGAAAATTTCTTTATGCGGTACATAGTCCATTTAATTGAAATGATTATGGTCTGTAGTACCATAATAATAATAATAATCTCGTAAAAGCTGAAACTGACAAATTAACGAAATACCTTGACCTCGCGCACGAGATTACGGCCATGTGGCATATGGACTCAACGATCATCGTACCGATAGTGGTGTCTGTTAACGGTCTAATAGCGAAGAGCCTCGACCGACACCTAGAGAGGCTCTCGCTCGGTAAATGGGTGAAGGGCCAGATGCAGAAGGCGGTTGTCCTGAGCACGGCACGCATTGTGAGGAAGTTCCTGTCTCTGGAGCCTTAACCACCGGTAGCTTGGACCCTAGGCCCCGCTGCCGACGGAAGTCATCTTTTATATTTTTTTAATATGTGTTTATTTTTTATATATATATGTATTAAAAAAACATAAAAAAGAATATAAATAAATATATGTGAAATAATAATCTAAAAGGATAGTACAATAAAATCGTCTAATCAGTACGAACATGGCCTTAAAATCGAACAATATACTATCAACACCTGCGTAAATAAAAATAATTTTATAATTTAAAACCTATTTAGATAGCGTTAATAAAAAAATAGAGATTATAAATGTATAAATCGTAGGTTGTTATAATAGACATTTAAATTTACATTTGAATAATATCAATAAAAAAGTAATTATCTTCAACCGGTCGTAATCGTAATAATTTTATTATAATTTAAGATGATTAAAAGCAAATATATGTAATATTTGCTCTTTATCATCTTAAATTATAACAAAATTATTATTTTTTACGTGTATGTTAAACAACTCCGCACACTACTTACTACTAGTTTTTGTCCACGGCTTCGTCCGCTTAAATGTAAATTTTATCAATTATATAATAATAATAGCAGCCCATAAATGTCCCACTGCTGGGCTCGGGCCTCCTCCTCATAGGGGAACGGACAGTATACCCACCACGCTCGTCCAAGGCGGCTTGGCAGGTTTGACACATCGGTTATCTCGATGTGCAGGTTGCATCACGATGTTTTCCTTCACCGTTATTAGCACGTGGTAATTGTAACAATATGCACATTAGGTCAGAAAACTGCCTAAGTGGTGCATGCGTTCCGGCCAGGATCGAACCCGCGCCCTTTGAGTTTGGGATGCGTGCGCTAGTCATTACGCTACCACGACTTAATTAATTACAATTAAATACAATACAACTGTTTGTACAACAACTGTCTAAGTTATTTTTCTATGCCTTGGAAACAGTACTTTTTTTTGGATGAAAAGTTTCTTAGGTCCCTTTCTGTACGTCTACGTGTATGTAAAATTTCATGATTATCAGTTGAGTAATTAAGGCGTGAACAAGCAAACTCACATTCGCATTAATAATATTAGTATTGATAAGCAAGCAAGCAACTGCTGAAAATTCGATTCTATTAATATTTTATTAAGCAATTTATGAAAAAAGCAGTATTGTATTTATTCCTTTTATTTATCTCTTATTAAAATCAAACTGATGGACTACGAAAGCAATTTAAAATGTACATACATGTACAAGTAAGGACTATTTTGTTACTTCTAATAAATTGTATATCCTTGCTTGCAATAAGACACAATTAAGCTGTTTTGGGCAAGAGCTTGCCAAGTTTTCTTTTACAGAACTGGGCAAACTTCTTCGTTCTATTGTTTACATCGCTCCGTCAATATTCGATTTTAAGCCTACGTCCATATCTTTCTGGATCTTACCCGTCTGGATGGCCACGACAATAACTTCACGTTGTTTCGGCATCAGTGACCAGGCTCCAGTGTTCTTAGAGGTCGGCAACAACCCTAGTATTGCTAAAGTCCATAGCAGACGGTAACCACTTTCCATCTGCTCGGCTGTGTGCCTGTTAGCTGGCTTCAAACAATAAAAACTGCACAAAACTAATTCCGTTGGCGACGTGTAACATAGTCGTCAGTTTAAACTTACTTGCAACACGTAAGAATCGAACATTTACTAGCGTCTGAACAAGCCAAAGTACATATGAAATAATTACATAACGATCATTGTTTTGTCTGTTAAGAAAAATATAGAATAAGAGTCAATTATCTCTGATTTTTTTTTTATTGCAGGAGTTCAGCACACAGGCAGACGGCCCACTTGATGGAAAGCGGTTACCATCGCCTATAGACATTTGCAACACCAAAGGTGCTACAAATGCGCTGCTGCTCTCTTAAGGGAGACTGGAAATTAGTCACTAATGCCGGAACACAATTCAAGATTGTTATGGCGACATACTTTAGACCAGGGGTGGTAGCCATCCAGTCGGGCAAATGCCCTACCACCTGGCTGTGGGTTGTTTTGTCGCCTCTTACGACAGGCCCCCCGGCCGCAGGAAATTGTATTCTTTCTCCGTTCCTGCACGGATAAATCGAATCTTGTATAGTTTTTTAATTAAAAATATTTAAACGGGCTTAATATTAGTTTAAATTTGTACGACTCAGGCTTACACGTGACATTGTAACAAAGTAGCGAGTGCAAAATAACGTAGTGTTTAATTTCACTTGCCGGGGTCTTAGGGAGTATGCTAGAACGGTGCACAAAATAGCAAAATACAGAAAATCCACTCGGTACGAAGTTAAAGTCTACGACTGACAATTATGGTTTTTTAAATTTATTGATAAACAAAACAAATTATAGTATAATTAGTAGAAAAGATACCTAAATTATACAAATTAGTATTGGAAAATTCAATCTTGATTGATTGTATTATCTGGACGAGAGAGCTTAGCTGTATTTTTTACTGTTTTTTGAAAATTTACAAATTTACATTATTTTTGCAAACCGCGTCTTGTTATGAAAGACACCTATATGGATAAACTTAAAAAGCAAAATCTAGCCTAAATACAAGATGTCATTTTCAAAAAGGCATTCATCATGTGATTTTAAGGAACATTAATTTAACTTTTTTTAACGAGGCCATAAACTTCATAGTTATATTTATTGTGAACTAGAGTTTACCCCGCGGCTGCGCCGCGGGTCAACCTCTAGCGCGTATCTCGTGTTTAAAAAGCAAGTAGTACAGGTTACATTGTATTAAATTTGTATGTATTTGCCCCCGAAAGATTCACTTCATTTTATATCGCAAACTATACCACCCCCGTCTATATGTAAACTACATAAATGACAAAACTTGACAAAAATGATAAAATAGATAACATGGTCCAAGTGGACCCCAGTGGACCCAGTGGACCCAGTGGACCAACTGGACCCAGTGGATCCAGTGGACTCAGTTGACCCAGTAGGCTAAGTGTTCCAAATGGACCCAGTGGACCCAGTGGACCCAGTGGACGAAATGGACAAAATTACAAAACCTGTCCTAGTTTCCGGGATAAAGTTTACATAAATCTATCCCAAAATGTATCCCATTATCCGAGATAAAAAGTATCCCTTGGGCACTCTCGGTATTCAAATTATATATGTACCGAGTTTCAGCCAAATCGGTCCAATAGTCTTTCCATAAAAGGATAACAAACAAAAAGACAAATATTTTTTTATCCCGGAAACTATCCCATTTTTCGGGATAAAAAATATCCTATGTTCATTCTCGGCATCGAATATATATATACTGAGTTTCAGCCAAATCGGTCCAGTAGTTTTTCCGTGAAAACGGAACAGACAGACAGACAGACAGAGTTACTTTCGCATTTATAATATTAATAGGAATAACCACAATTCTTAATCTAATCCCGATATTCATAATAGTTACATTATATTTATAAGCACGTTAAAAAAGAATTCATTCCGAATGCGATTATGAATAACAGTTTTTTTAAGTAACATATAAATCTTTTATAATTATAATAAACTAGCGGTCCCGGCAGACATAGTCATACTCAGAAAAAATAAAAATCTAGAACCCGATTCTAGTGGTTCCTACCGGTTCTAATTGTGAATCTAAACCATCCAGGGAGTCACTTAAGCACACACCAAAAACACTTAAATTATGGCGCCATCTGTTTGATGCTTATGTAACTTATTTGACAGCATTACCTACTGATCCCTCGGCTTAAAAAAATTGCAATAATTTTTTTTTATTATAAATTAAAATGAAATCAATCCTATATCCTAAGTTGGAACATATCCAGCAAAATGAAAAAAAAAACATCCTAATCGGTTGAGTAGTTTCAGAGTTCATCGCAGTCAAACACTGTGACAGGATTTTTTTATGTATATGGATAATATTTTTTTATAAATCAATATAGGACTTGCAGGCTCGTAAGACGAAAGAGTAGGTAGGTACTTAATTATTAATTTCAAGGGCAACTAGATTAAGCTTTCTGTGTCTTACTATTTTATGTTCGGTGAGGGGTTGGCGGCGCCTTAGAAACCGTAGTTGAAGCAAAGCCCTAGTAATTACGGTACAAAGAGTCGTGTATATGCGCGCCTCGGCTCGCGGATAATCTCAAGTACTGTTGTTATCCGCCTCCTAATCCGGTAGTGGGGAGTGGTTTAAGACACGAGCGAAGTGAACTGCTTTATTCTTAGACCTCGGTTTTTTAACAAAATCCCCCGCACTCTAACACTTCTATGTTGCGAAGAACGAATCAAACAATTAACAGACAGTAAAGGTATTCGATTCGTCTCGATATTAAAAATTTCAAAAGTATTAGATTGACATGAAGTGGTGAAATTAATAATATTTCTTAAATGTATTGGTTCAGTTTTGGGGCATAAAAACAGTAACAGTTTTTGTTTCTAAAAATACAAAATATGAAAAGTACACAAAAGTCATATGGAAAGTATCATATATTAGTTACTTTGTGTAAAATTATAAGGGCATGCGCAAGTAGGTTAATGGGATGGCAGAGGATTTAAAACGTATCAATTTATAGTTATCCAATCAGAATAATATAATAATAGGTATATATTTCAGTGTTCTATATGTTATTTCTTGTGAATAAGTATAAAATATAATGAATAAATTTAAAATCATTTGGTGGACGAGAACCACTGATTTTTGTAGGCCCTAATTCTATAAAAATAAATTGAGCGTCGAATAAGTTTCAAATAGGTTTAAAGATCAATTTGAATTTTGAAACACCCACTTAACTCGATAGCAGCGCAATATATGATTACATAATGCGAAAACGCTCACTCATCGCTTACGCCACGCAGCGTAACGGTGGCGGCAGTGAACAGGGCACTCACCCGGGCGACGGCCGCCGATATACGCGTAAACGACCACGAGGCGAACACGTGGTCGTTGCGAACCACCCGCTGTCAACGGGGAAACTTATGGCCGGCGCCTCCTGGCGGGTCGGTGCGCAGCGTCGTGGCGTATTTAAAAGGCCCTCCACATTGTCGCCAGAACCTCATAAGAACAACCGAGAATTCGAGAAAAGAACGCAAGGACCCGTTCCAAATTGGCGTCTTTCCCATAGTCGCGGTCTTGCCGCGAGAATGTGGAGCGGCTATAATAATTTGGTCAACTGGTCAAATATGATCTACCATTAAAAGTTTTGTACCACTGTTCTTGCTTTGTATGTAAACACTCAAGTCGTAGAAATAAAGTAACTTTTGTCTATTTCATATTTTCATATCGACAGATAACTATCAAGACCTAACAAATACGTCAAAATTTACAGTAGCAATAAAAGCTTTTAGGTATATTTTATTTATCGTCGATATTCAGAGGAATGCCATTAATTCTTCGAATACTGAGGAGGCTAGAGCCCAGCAATGGGTTATTTATGGACAAATACTAGAGTTTACCCCGCGGCTGGGCCGCGGGTTAACCTCTAATTCCTACTTCTTGTTTAAAAAGCAGGCATTAATACAGGTTACATTGTACAACATTTTCATGTTAGTGCCATTTGCACCCGAAAAATTCACTTAATTTTATATCGCAAACTATCCCATCTCCTGGCATGAGTATATATGTTCATTTACGACATAAAACTACATTTAAACAATATTACAATAAAACCGATCCGGTATTCCTAGTAGTTTTCAGTGAAAACTTAACAGACAGACATATCGGGTTACTATCGCATTTTTTATAGACGATGATTTTTTTATATCTATGAACTTGAGAAATGAGTGGTCTCATCCAAACTTTATCCTCTATTTCAAACCGTCCTAGTTTTATTTATCTATCTCCCGTCAGTGAAAACTACAAAAATGACAAAATGGACAAAAACAGCAAAAAGGACAAAAAATCAAAAAGGACAAAAACAGCGAAAAAGACAAAAAGGATACAAAGAGCAAAAGGAGCAAAGGAGAACAAGATCAAAATGGACAAAAAGGGCGAAAAGAGCAAAAGAGCGAAATTGTCAAAAAAGACGAAAAGATCAAAATGGACAAAAATGACAAAGAGCAACAACAGCAAAGGAGAAAATGGACAAAAAGGACAAAAACAGAAAATTACATATATACCGATTTTCAGCCAAACCGGTCCAGTAGTTTTTCCGTAAAAGCATAACAAACAAACAGACAAATATATTTTTATCCCGGAAACTATCCCATTTTTCGGGGTAATAAGTATCCTATGTTTATCCTCGGCATCGAAAAAAAATAAAAAATAAATATATATATATATATATATATATATATATATATATATATATATATATATATACTGAGTTTCAGCCAAATCGGTCCAGTGGTTTTTCCGTTAAAACGCGAAGACAGACAGACAGAGTTACTTTCGCATTTATAATATTAATAGGGATTATTAGTAATATCTATTATTTTTCATATAAACAAAATACATACATACATACATACATAACTTCACGCCAGTTCCCTCGCGGGGTAGGCACGAACAACAGAGTGCCATTTAGGCTTATTCTTACACACCTCACTTGCCTCTTTGACATAAACAAAATATAAGAGATAAATCAAAAAACCTCACTGGTACCATACATGTAAAATTATGATAAATTGTATAATTGATATTTAAAGAATAAAATTGAAATTAACATCAAAGCAACATATTTTATCACACGCACTAAGATAGCCATTTCTTGTACTCTTTACAATTGTGTAACTTAAAATAACATTCCGGTAACCGTAAAAATAGCTAAAAATATAGGTAGTGTCTGTAGCCATTTTAGCAAAACCGAAACTCTTATGACTACGCAATATGAAAATATATGTGTTAAATAAATGTCTATGTATATATGTCACACACATATTCTCGTAAACTACTAAGTTCAGTTGGATCCTGAAGTTTGTTTGTGAGTCTTTGATGGACACTAAACAGTGGGTTTCTTGTGGTAACATTTTAAAGTCACTTATTATCACTAGACAGTTAAGATTTTCCATAAAGCACATGTCTCTAGCTTAAAAATAAGAAAAAAAAACCTAATCGTGACTACAGTAAAAGAATTGATTGAGCGAGCACAGATGACCAACATAGATAAAGATACCTAACACCTGTCTAAATCTATGATGGTCAAGTTTCTAACCTTGAACTATAGACCACCAAGTACATCTGATAATGCTTAATAAATATTATGAATCATGACTTTGCGTGTGTGAAGACAGAATTTAGAGAATGTATTTTTTAAAGCTGGTACTTCAAAAAATACCACATTACAATTACAATCTAATCTAAAGATAGAAGTAAGTATTTTACATATAACCTAAATTAAGTACTTTATACTAAGAAAGTTCATAAACACTTTTATTATTGTCTCTAATTAACTTTGTTTATGTGTCCTTTATTACTAGCCTACTGGCTACTAATAAAGAACATTACACTACACTTTATCTTTATTCATATAAGTAATTAGGAAGATTTTATCCTAGAGATGGAATGTGAACTATTGGACTAAGCCTTGACCGCCAAGTTCATGCAACGCAGTGGCTCGGGTAAGATTCCTGGCAGTTATTTAATATGGTTGCTGCGTCTGGGATCGGCCGTAAGTCTACCTTTCGTCTGTGTTATAAGTAACAGGGGAAAGGACTCTTAAGGATCGATCTCAACTCGGAACATGTAAAGTAGCGGAAAGTTCGTTTAAGTTTTCTCAGGATAGAACCTGAGACCTCTGTAATCCTGTAAACCAGACATCATGCCATAGTGATCGTCAAAATGATAACCTTATTCTCACTCTTCTTACGATAAATTATTAAATCAAAACACCTCACTAAGGCCTAGCAGGCATTAAATCTATACCAATATAAAGAATTTAATTCCGATGCGGAATCGATTCTGTGGTACGTGCGGTTGTACGGAATTCCATAGGTGACAATAGATTTGCGAAAAAAAATCGCACCGAGATTTTGTGGGCCTCACGGCCGAATATAATACCGGTACGGAATTGATTATACCGTTGTATATTACCCATATCACAAACGTAACTTGCTTAATTTAGGGATATACCTACAATGTGTGTTTGTCTGACGATTATTATTATTATATCTCAAAAAATATTATGTTTAGTAAAACAACCTCTCTCTTTGTAACCCTCATAATGATATACTCGTACGGTATAAGATAATTTTTGCTTCTGACATCAGGGTTATTGTCTTGTCCAGCATTTGTGGTGTTCAAATTATCCAAATTAACGTAATTCCATACGAAGTTAAGAACGTGACTAATTTAAGAGGTATTTCGGAATTGAAATGGTGTTCTACAGTTAGCATTTCTTAGATAACTCACACATTTTTGAGCGCTTGGATGCTTACCTGTAACAAAAGATTATAATTAATATTATTTTTTTCTAGTTTTTATTCATTTAATGCATTTATAGTTCTGTTTTTATTTTATCAGTGGATACAAAATCAAAGCCGGCGGTATGTTGGTAATAATTCTGATGTTGTTGATTGTTGAAATGTGCATAGACAACAGTAATTACTTTCAATCAGGTGGGCTGATTAATTATTATGCTGGCTGATTCACTATAATAAAAAATGTTGATTTATAATTAAATCGGAAAAGTGCGTGGCAGTCCACGGACATTAAATAATTGTATAGAGGTGACGAACGTGCTGTTTTTGTCATTTAGTTACGGTACCCAACAAAACATATAATTAAAAAGACCTTATATCTCCTCTCCTTATATAAATACTTGTTCAAACTTTTCGTTGAATGTATTTTTTTAGTATTTTCTATTATAAGTCTAAAAGTTACAGAGGATTGGGACACTTTTTATAACTTGGAAACGAATATCTGCCCCACATATTAATTTAAATAAAAAAGTGATTATAAAACATCATTATAATTTTTCAAGGCCGGTTAACGATATCCCACACGACTGTAAAAATAATTCACCCCTTCAATTACATGTAAGGCCACCCCAATGAGTGATTTTCCGGTTTTACTACGGCAATGTGTAGTAGCATATAGTATAATACTACACCTACCTGTTAAATTTCTATAATAGACCTAGTAGTTTCCAAGAGAAATGACTGTGGCATAAAAAGACGGACAAAACGACTTTTCAAAAGTTCCCTTTTCCCAAAATTGAGCTCACTTTTCATTCACATTCTCCCAATTATTTGCGGTCGGCACATTGTCTTTTCCTTCTATAATCCTCTATTCTGACATATTCTCTTCTTCTATCACATCACAATCTCATGTCACATGTCATTCTTCACTCAATCCGTCCATCGCTTTTTTTGGTCTACCTTAACAATTTGGCAAAATTTCTATAGATCCTTAAAACAAAACTTATCTATAATACGAAAAACTTTAACACGTATAATTTATTATTCCAGTTTCATACCATTAGTTTTAGACAGCTTTTAGGAGCAGCCATTATATTTCACGTCAGATTCAAAATCTTCAAAATAATAACAACTGTTTCAATCCACAAAAAAGGTCTTAACACAATCTATCACGGACCCTTCTAGACCCTTTTTAAAATCGACAAGGCAACATTGAACGGATCCGTGATTTTTCACCATAATACAGCTCTCGAACTACCTATTTAATATACATACCAAATAGTTTCCATTTTTTTATCTATTTCTACTTGTTTTAAATATGATGCACGGTTTGTACTTGTATCCTAGCAGTGTCAAGTATTTATGGATGATTAAATTTCTAAATCAATTATTTTTGCTTGTATTAGTCTTGTCACATCTGATCAATTTCAGTTTCCCTTAGTTTGACCTGCCTTTCAAAAATTGATCCACACGACCTGCACAATTGGTTGGTGTAATAATACAGTATGTGTGTTTTTTAAATCAGCGAGTTCGATTCTTGACTAGGGTAATTGATTTTTCAAAAATCTAATGATACCGTTGCAGTTTCAATTAAAATCGGCCCAGAGACTCTTTTGACTATTTTTCGTTATTTCGTATAGTTTACAATTTGGTCTTGGAGGCCCACTTGAATAATTTACCTGTATAGAATATATTGGTACTATGCATAAGTACAGGACTATTGATGATTGATTATTGCAGTATTAGAAAAAACTGTGGCCCATCATCGTAATATATACAGCCCCTTAACTTCTTTAAACATCTCGTTCCTAACTCAGTACAAATGGATTGCGTCAAGCATGGAGGGAACGTACAACGGCTTTGTGCGAATCGTTGAAAATTCAATGACACCCGCCCGGGGGCCGACATTTCAGATATCTTTTTACGAGTCACAAAAAAAGCCGGACAAGTGGGGAGTGGACGTGCAAATAAATGGTTCCTTCGCCTATTTACCGACTCACTTTTAAAACGAATACTTTGAATTCGAAATTGGAATTCCATTTTATGTACGTTCGTAATTTGAATCGTACACGACGCGGAGGCGACGGTGTGTTTGCTTTAACTTCATTATTGTTCTTTAGAAATTTGTAATACCCTAGTATGGTAACTTTATTTGGTTTTTATAGCGGAGGATCATTGAAATTCGGAAATGAAATTAGTAATCCAATTTGAATGTTCTGGTAATTTAAATCACACTTAAATTATCAGTTGTTCGTTTAACACCATTTTGTTGGGTGGATACCCATTTGTAATATTTTATTGCGATCTATAAAAAGGCCCAATGGCATGGATACGTTACTGTTAAATATTACAATTACGTACTATTGATTATTCTATAACTTGAATATATTTCAAGATTATTAGTATTTTCTGATATACGCTTCTTTAGGGCTAGTAGTCGAATGGCAAAACAGTAGACATACATACTCGTATGTCACCACTAAGGAGGTCCTTCACTGTGTGCAGACCGACACGCATTTAAATAGTTTTTATCGGTTCTCTTTATTGTTAGAATAATGTTATTATTGGTTTCCGTATTTTATTTCTTAGAGATAACAAAAATCACAATCAACAATCAAAATATATATTTGATAGGACATAAATTTACCTTATTAACTTAAGTATAGATAAATACATACATACGTATACACTTTAATGGTCAATAAAATAAAAACAACAAATATACATACATACATACATAACTTCACGCCAGTTCCCTTGCGGGGTAGGCACGAACAACAGAGCGCCAACAACAAATATAAAGAAATAAATAGTGTTTAGCGCAATAATAGCCGGCCTTATCGCTTAAACAAAACAATTTCTTTCGAGTCCAAATATATTTTGGCAATTTCGCTACACTACCAAAAATAATGTATAACAAGATATATGTATGTTTTATTACTATTGCTGTTTTATGATATAGTTTCATAATATAATTAAAAACGCCAGTGGGCGTTTTAATTGTAGATTAACGTATATGTACGTACAATTGAAGGATTTTATCATTTGACTAACGGAATCCAAAAAAAAGCACCAAACTTTTTATCGGATCCAATTTTGCTCAGCAACTATGTCGGGTGGATTCATGATAAGCTTTTTATAACAAGGGCGGGTTCTGTACACATGATGATTCGTATGCATGCCCCGAGACATGTTCTGTTTGTCTCAAGTACACATGCTTCGGAGATAAAAGAAGGAAAAACAGTAAAAATTTTATAAAAATAAAATAAATATGAAATTGTAGCTGACCGTCGAAACTGTTCTAAAAGAATTCCTTAACAATGATATTAAACCGCAGAGGACACCGGTTCGAATAGTATAGAAAACTTATAAAGTAATTTAAAAACATTCCGTTATTTACTCTGGTCTGAGTGCCTGGGATCGGCCTATTCAACCATCACCCTAGGCATAAATCCTCGTTACAACCGTTTCTAGTATGATAGAGGCATGCGAGATCTTTATACTGATTACAGTTCTTAGGGCCAGCTTGATTTGTGTGATACCACACTCTCATAGAATATCGGCATGAAACGGTAAGCCTTGAGCTAACCGTGTTTCCTGGGAAGAGTGAGAGTTCCGATAGCCCACTTCTCCCTCCCCCTATTCCATGTCATTCCCCTATCCTATCCCCATTATCTCATTCCTCCTCTCCGATGCCTACCCATCCTATTATTCCATCCCTTTTATCCTATCCCTCCTGTCTCATCCCCTCCATTCCATTCTAGAGGCTGGCAACGATTTGCCTTGGCCCCTTGGCTCTAGTGTTGCAAACGTCTATACACGACGGTAACCATTTTGCATTGGGTGGGCTGTGCTTGTTTGCCGGCTTCGCAATAAAAAAAAACATTGTTCTACTTCTCCGCTTCGTAAATTTGTCATCAACCTACATCGAAGGATTATATTGGCAAGTAGAACATGTTTCACGATACATGGCAGTATTTTGTGGCTCTACCCTATTCACCGGTGTACAGTAGAGTCGCTTTAGGAAGACATTTATTTCCCCACACAAATAGTCGGTTTATGTAAAACGAATTTTAATGTATGTAGGTATGATTAAGAATTTTAATGAGACATTAAAAACTTGTTAAAATATAACACAATTACTTATGGGAGTAGCACAAAAGGGTGATAAAAATATTTTATATGTTGTTGACATAACGAAAATTAAATTGATTACTGGAGTCACGCAAGTGAAATTGAAACATGAAATACTAGGAATATAAAATCGCCACTAGGCGATTACCGTACAAACGTAGTTTTTTAAATTTTATAAATTAGATGGCGCTGCAGATCGTTCTTTATATCTGGCCTTCTTTTTGAAGTATCATTAGTTAATAACATATTACAACGATTACTTGTCTCAGCGACAGCTATGTATTCTTGTTATATACATATGTAAATACATATTATTATGAAGTTTAATATACATTATAATAAACAGCCGAGCTGACAAAATTAAATAAACGTGTCTAACAAAGCATGAGAGCCCCAACCTCGGTGTGATGGCTATTTTAATTCAAAAATACAAACATAATTTCGGGTGAATGTAGCCTGCTAAATCCTTAAGGGTCGGCCAAAAATTAAATGTTTCCTCTGTCGGATGGAAAACGAGTAGACAGCATGTACTGGCGGGTTCTCATGTTTCAAAACACCAGAATGACATCTTAAACCAACCCAAATCAGGGATGTTAAACAAAAATAAGAACGTTTAAATAATTGCTTATATAATAAAAATACCTATGTATTTCATTTACACTGAGCAGTGGACTAATTATTAATTTAAAGATAAATAAAATATATAACTTGTCTATAGTTACTAGATAATGACAGCAGAAAATATAATCTAATAAATGTAAAGATGAAAAGCAAAACTAAATATGAAAGACATCTTTGCAGACGACGCCAGAACTTTGCACAAACTTTAAAATTCAAAAGTTACACAACTCTTCGGAACACGAATACACATTTATGATTAACGGAATTATTTCTAATTAGCTTATTACCTATATAAGTTGTAAACCAAAATACTCACTAATATTTTTTTACTTTAACATATTTCTTTTTAAAATAATATCTGATTAGTTCAGAATAAAACATATTCCAGAAATAATAATATGAAATTACGCAATTTACATATGTACCTTTTTCTTTTAATAAGACTACACTAAGGTAATAAATAACTTTGTAACATAGCTGTATTATTTACTTAAAATAACGGATAAAATTATACTCAGATTGGAATTAAGCTGCTTGGAAATTTTACAGCTTAACTTTTAATTTTAAAAAGTTACAGACTAGTTGTTAGATGAAATTTTAATATTAAAGTTAAACAGGAAAGTTTATATCAAATTACTACAAAATTACATTAAATTCATATGTAAACTAAAACAGGATACGGAAATAACCCAATTTAATAATACAAATCTATTATTAGCTCGAGCCTCCTCATTTCAGAGAAATGAAGGATCGGCAACACTCGTCAAGGTAGATGAATTAGTAGGTTTAAAACAACTGTAATGAAAATTTGCAGGTTTCCTCAGAAAGTGTTCCTTTACCGTAATTACATTAAAATTGTATCAATATAGAAAAATAATTGCCCAAACATTGCATGTTCTCTGTCAAGATAACATGCCATGTATATTTTTTAAATAAAAGGACATCTCAAAATAACATGATTTATAAAAGTAAAATAAAGTAATCTGCTATAAAATAAATACCACAAGTTTACCATCCCTGTACTAGATGTATTATGTAAATTGTGGTAGCGAGATGAAACCCCGGAAATATACAGTACACAGTTTTGGGTGTTTCAGAGGATAAAACTCTGGCAAAGTTTGATTAGGATTTTAGGTAGATTAAGTGTTGAGATCGTTCGTCATCACAACGCGAAATCGGAGTGGGCATACCATGATATATTAGCCAGACATTTTAGTGTAGCTATATTCGAGTAAGTTTTGGACATAATTGTGACAGGGCATTAAATAGACTATGATTTAATAAAGAGGCGTTAAGAACCCAGCAATGTATTAAAATTACAAATTTAATATTTGTATAGAAGAAACATAAATAGTTTTTTTTTTAACTTCACCAGTTAAATCGTTCAAATGTATCGTATAAATGTGTTCAAATCAAGATGGTAAAAATACTTCAAACAAAGTTGATTTAAAACAAATTCATTAAATATTTGGGATATTTTCGATTAAATGAGTTTAAGAGTTGCGTAGTAAAATTATAAAAAAAACAATGAACGTTCGTCGCTTTTACAAAACCCGGAAATGCACACTTGGCAGATTTTTATTACATACATACATACATAACTTCACGCCAGTTCCCTTGCGGGGTAAGCACGAACAACAGAGCGCCATTTAGGCTTATTCTTACACAGATTTTTACTGACTTCTTAAAAACTTTATGTCTTCGTACATACAATTCAATATGAAACCTTACGTCCCACAAAACACCACCTATCGTGTACAACATTTACGCAAAATCACATCAACATTAACCCCGAGAACGCGGGTCCAAAATTGCCTATCGCAAAAAGTATTTGCAGACGGCTTAATAAGGAGAGTGTAATTATCCTGAAATCCTTAAACGGGGCGCGTTTAGGGTGGCTAGGAAAAAGATCTACGAGAAAATTTTAGGAAATTTCATGATTTGAAACACGTTTATAAGCATTTATGCTTTGGCGATTTCTGTCAAACTCTAATAGTATAGAATGAAGTTACAGAAATTATACATATCCTACTTGCATGAAGCATCGTTCAGGGGAACTGACGTCCTTATTCATCTTTTTTTAATAATGCTTTATGTAATTTGTGACACATTGCGTAACAGGTATCAAGTCAATGATAATAATCATAAAGCCGAGGTTAAAAAAATATTTGTAGCATCAAGCAAAAACTAGATCACCCTTATAAAACTTCAAATCTCAGTCAAACGCAGTCTAATGTTACTTATATCATCTTAAACTAACTAAATAGCTGAAATTTTCTACACAAGCACACAACTCTTATAATCACTTCAGGTGGATTACTATATTGTACAACCCATTTCTTAAGTAGATCATTACCATTTGTCAAAAATAGACATTACGTGTAATGGACAAGTAATGTCTAAATATATTTGAATGAAATTTGAGTTTTAACCAGTATTATTGCAAATGAATGGACATTGAGATATAGAATAACCAACAAAAAGTTCGAACCTACAGCCCCTTATTTTTAATGTTATTTGATTTAATTGTGTACTTTTTATGTTGAAATCTGGCATCCCTAAGGGCGTACCAGTGGAGTACTTAGGCAAACTTCCCTGATAGGGTACCCAGTGTAATAACTTTTTGCGAAACGAGAACTTGTCGAGAGCACTCTCTGCTTGCGATAGTTAAGTTCCTTAAATACTTTTTGACTGTTTTTAGATTAAAAACTAACCGGAGCAATGGAACCTTATGAAAACTTAAATGGTATGAGAGACTTCTCAGTTACGCTTACAAACACAAAGTGGATTCTATTCTTTTGTAATATTAAATAAATTTATATAAATTTCAGTAGGTAAATAATAAAAACGAAATACCTAATGTTTCATCACGTCTATCTCTCTAACTAGGTAGTAATTTTACACGAAAACAACTAGCTCCACGACTATAATTAAGGTTAAAGCTAATATACATTTGTCATTTCATATAAATCCCTGCGGAAATCTTAAGGTGACACACATATTTTATTTTGAAAACAATATTTAATTTACAACTATTGTTCATTTTAAAACAACATCACACCTACACATAGTTAAACATAAAACTGCACAGCAAAATATCACACTTTGATTTCCCAGTAATAGTAGTCGAGCTCTACCTGATTTGAAGTGGTGACATGTTACCATGACAACGTATTTTTTAGTCAATTGCAATTGAGCTATCTATCCAGCTCTGTGTACCCCTCTTCCTTATATTTTCTTCTAAGTTGTCTCGCAATGTTCTTTATTATACAGTACATTTTATCATAAACAAGCGCCGTTAAAACACATACTCGTAATATAAAAAGGTCAATGATAATCATGAAGTTACCGTATTTTGCCATTATTTTTTTGTTTAACGTTAACAATATAATTTCACCCCCATACGGTTGGCGGGTGAGCCTGTCTGGTCCAATATTCCGCTCGCCGCACCCGCCTGTCATATCGCGATTCGCACCAATTACTCATAGCTCGAGATCGGGGCTTAACGCAAACGGCTTTGCACTACCCAGTAACCAATTTTGTTGCTAAACGAATTTAGTTCGTGTACACAAGAACTTCGTTTGCTGCGTTTTTTACAGGAGCGAGCGACTTGTGAACCTTCAAGGGACTGCGCTCCCGCCTTAAATAATCATGGTGAAAATAAAGTAATCAATAGACTGTAATGTATAATAAGGCAAAACGATAGGCGGCCTTATCACTTAAAGCGATCTCATCCAGGCAACATGACTTAGAGGATACTTTTAACAACTTATATAAATAAATTAAAAAGGATTAAAATAAAAAAAGGAAGAACAGTACAATGTGGACAGCAAACAGCAAAGTTAAGAAGAATACAAAAATGTTTTATTATAAACTAAGGTAATGGTTTTTGAGAGATTTTTTAAATATGTCAAGTGATTTAACTTTTCTGACATCTATGGGCAAAGAGTTCCAAAGGCAAATAGCCTGTACAGCGAAGGATTTGGAGTAAAATGCTGAAAAATGTGTAGGTTCTTTTAACAGGAGGTTATTAAAGGAGCGCAAATCGAAGGTATATGATGTATGAAGGAAGTTGTTTTCCGTGTGTTGAAGTCTTTATCCGTGCAGGAACGGAGACAGAATACAATTTCCTGCGGCCGGGCGGCCTGTCGTAAGAGGCGACTAAACAACCCACAGCCAGGTGGTAGGGCATTTGCCCGACTGGATGGCTACCACCCCTGGTCTAAAGTATGTCGCCATAACAACCTTGAGTTGTGTTTCGGCATTAGTGACCAGGTTCCAGTTTCCCTTAAGAGAGCAGCAGCGCATTTGTAGCAACTTTGGTGTTGCAAATGTCCATAGGCGATGGTGACCGCTTTCCATTAAGTGGGCCGTCTGCCTGTCTGCTGATCTCCTGCAATAAATAAAAAAAGTTGAAATATTCCTTATGGTAAGGAAGAGTGTAAGGGTACAATTAGTGTACGATATAATAAATGTAGAAGATGAGCATTCCGGCGTAGTGATATTGCCAGCCACTTGAGTTTGTTGCGATATTCAGAAATGTGGTCATAATTTTTAAATCCAAATGTGAATCCTATACAAACATTTCGAAGACGTTCAAGTTTGATGAGTTGCTCTTGGGTGATATTAAGATAGCAGGCTACCGCATAGTCAAGGATGGGTAGTAAAATTGATTGAATAAGCGAAATCTCAATGGTGGTTGCAAGGAAATTTTTAAGTTTTCTGAGTGAGATATAGGATGCAAAGATCCTGGGACTTAACTCGGTAATGTGGGGTCCGCAACACAGTTCCTTGTCCATGATTACGCCGAGATTCTTGACTTGGTCACTAATGGGAATACACGAATTATGAAAGATTACATCGGGAAGTAATGAAAAATCTATTTGGGACATTGTTCGAGAGCTACCAATAATTATAGCCTGAATCTTACCAAGATTATCGTTTAGTCTGTGAGAAGTACTCCAGTTGTATATACGACTCAGGTAATCACTAATAACCTTAATTTAGTTTTTCTGTTCTTTAAATTCATCTCTTCTCTTCTTTCTTCTCGTTATTCCATTACAAAAAGGAACAAATACACGTTATTTATCAAAGTACTGTTACCATTTTAGCAAAAATGGAACTGTTATAAAATCATAATGTTCATCTATCCGACTGCGCGCGACGTCCATCAGTCTTTATTTTCATAAGCTACTGATCCTATAGTCTATAGTAATGGAAAACATGTAAAATATACTATAAATTATGTTTAACTACAGCGAAACCCAAAGAAAATACGAGTATTATTTTCTTTGGAGAGACGAGTTCACCATTAAAAATGAAATGCCGCAAAAAATAAAATATGGATGAGCAAAATCGCAAAAAAATGTAACAAACTCTGTCCTCCACGTCCTCCGCTCTATTTCCCCAATGGTTGCACACTGACGGGCTCTGGATCACTTTACACGTGTAACGACACTGGCACACACGCCTGACGTACTTCAATACGCGGGTACTCCTCCACTCCATGTCAGTATTGTAAAGGAAACGTGTAAATTGTTTACCGATATGAGGGTACTGCGGTGAGCAGGGTTGTCGGGGATTGACATGTGGGTTCTTGCACCAATACCAAGAACGGAGGTGCAGAATCCATGAAGTATATTCGCTTTAAAAAATATTGAACTCCAGATGTATAAAAAATAATGCCCTGTTGACAACAAATATAATATTAGAACAGATTTCAATTAAAATTACACATGGCATAAAAAACACATAATTATGTATAAACAATTTGTTGATATACGAAAGATAACAATACACATTGATATTTGACATCTCAGTCATACGATGAGATTACGGCTACTGAAAAATTACGTCTACCACAGTGACATTTACAAAATATGTACTGAGCGTTGCAGCCCTAATCTTTTAAAAAGGAAAAACTAAAGTGGCCGAAACGTCAAATTAAAAAGAATTATCAAAATAATAAAGCTTGAAACTATTAAACATATTATAATCAAATCTGTAGTCATCAAGTGCCGTTTGTGGAGTAGTATTTCAAGGCACTTAACGGAGTAACAAGACGTCACGATTTAACCCTAGGGTATCATTGTCAGTAACTTTGAACACTAAGATTAAAATAATGAAATCTGTAGGTGCCTAATTTTCTATTATTTAGTTAACAAATTGTATGTTTAAATATCAGTCATCAGATTATGTACATCAAAGTTCGTCAATGTGTTTGATATTTTTTGTATCATGCAGAAATAACAACACGTGGAAAAGTAAAAAGCCTAGTAGAAAAGGTGAACTGTACCTATCAAATATACAAAACACATGTAATGCAAAAGTAATAACATTTAATAATGATAAAAGCTCAGCTTTAAATTAGAGGAAAATCAATAAATCTGGCTGCCAGCCCTGCATCGAAGCGTATCTCGCGAACTCGGGCAAACAGCGCGCGTGTCGCATCAAGAACTCAGTCCATTTCACAAGAGCCTTTGTACATGTACTTGCATACGAGCCCCACTGTTAAAAGCCTCTTATGCATGTATGTATGCAAAAACGGGAAAGCGCACAATCGGATCTTTTTAATGCTGATTGAGTTTGAGTAGTTTGATTATAAGTTTTGGTGGGTAGACCAAAATGAATACATTAATTAGCATGTCCGATTTAGTTTGAATATCTTATACTCTAAAGTGAAATAAGGCGGCTGCTGGGTTTAGAGGTCAAGACGTAGGACATGATATGGTAGATCATAATTATAACAGTTTAAATAGAAAATCTTAGTTAGATCTTCATTAACAAATCTAGTCTCATCTGTTGTCTCATTTTCTAGACAACTCTTTACAGCGTTGTAAAGCAATAATAAAATAAGCGTAGAATATGGACAGCCTATTATCCTGAGACACTCAGGTGTAGCCTAAGTGTCTCATATATTATATTAATTGAGTGTTAAGTATATACCATAAAAGAATAAGCATGACAATGTTGGGGGCTAAGAAGTCGCGATTAATAAATCCACGAGAGGTCTACGTTGTTACGAGATATATTTTCGAGTGTTACTTCAATGGTGGCTGTCTTAAGTCAGCCACGCATTCCAATATTAAATTCAAATTTACCATATACAAAAAGTTTGTATATCCATCAGTACTATCATACGAAATTATACCACTAAGAAAAAATGCACCAAGCACAGCAAGCTAACTAATATAACAATGCATACGACCTCTAAATATATTAGAATACGTAGTTCTTAGGATCTATACAGTGTCAGAATGTCGTTACATAAAAAAGCGGAAAGCAGATTAATTCTCGGAGGGAGTTTCGTAACAGTGAACAATGATTAGCTAGCAGACAACACCAAAGACAACTAAAATAGTCACAAATAACGTTCCTAAATTCAAACAAGAACTCCCATTCGTCTAACAAACGAAACGTCCGCCATTGTTTACGTAATCGTCGATAACGTAGCCGAACAGACGTCGCACAGATAAATACATGAGCGAACGAAAGGAAATGAATTACACGGTCACCGAGCCCCAGTCGACATCAAAATAAAATTATTCGACGATGACTTATTGATGGCTGAGTTAAACGAGCTATATGATAAGTTATTCCCGGGCAGGGTACGTAATTTCCAGCGGGGTGGCGAAATGTCTACGTTAGATATAACGACAGTATTCAATTTGCGGAGCGGAACCGAATGAGCTGTACGCTTATTGGTCTTGTTGGACAGATTCTAGATCTTATTCAAGATAAAGATTTTGTATTTACCTATAATTATCATAGCCTTATTACTTTATTTCTATATTTAGACACCAGTTCGTTTAGTGCACAAGAAGTGAGCATGCCTAAGTCATTGTCTCCTGATACATGCAATCTATGTGTCTTAAGTCACTCACTATCAATTAGCATAAAAGAATCATTAAGGAACGTCATTGTGATGTTCTACGGTCAGACTAATGATAACCAATAGGAGTATGGACATTAAAAAATATCAGTAGCGGCATATAAATTAAACATTCCTATTAATTTTAGTCCATTTAGATTTTTTTTATGGCAGGAGCTCAGCAGCCAGGCAGACGGCCCACTTGATGGAAAGCGGTTACCATCGTCTATGGACATTTGCAACACCAAAGGTGCTACAAATGCGCTGCTGTTCTCTTAAGATCCAGTAGTTCCCTCATGGTTAGGTATCTTCTAGGTAGTGTGAATCATTTTAAACCACGCACTCATATCTACGCCTAGTATCAAGCGAGATCATGGTTAAAAGCGAACTTATACTACAATAAAAAATGATTCCAAGAAAAATGTCTGTGGCATATAAAACAAGACGGATATAACGAAAATATAAGAGTTCCGTTTTTAACAAAATATCCAAGAACCCTAAAAAGGATGAACAGAATGATATTGTTAAGAAAGTGGAATAGTTTCCCCAACATACAGATTCGAAGGTTGGCAAGGGAATCCCCGTGCAAACCCTTAGTCTATTTTTCAGGATTGTAAAAAGTATAGGAATAATCCAAAACTATTATAAGAAACTTGTATTCAATCAATACCACCAGGCCGACAAAACTTCAAAGGATGTTAGGATGAACATTAAGTTGTACAAAAATGGTAATGAAAGGGACATAGAATAAACAAATGCAGAGATGAAAGGCGGCAACTCATAAACATCGCAGGTTAACGTTTGCGGCTTTTTAAACACAATTTCATTAAGTTTGACGACCGCCTGGCATAATACTCACAATATAAAGTAAAATATAACTGAGCTAGCTAAGGAATACTAAGGAGTCAAGACATTCTTTCTATCCGTGCAGGAACGGAGAAAGAATACAATTTCCTGCGGCCGGGCGGCCTGTCGTAAGAGGCGACAAAACAACCCACAGCCAGGTGGTAGAGTATTTGCTCGACTGGATGGCGACCACCCCTGGGCTAGAGTATGCCGCCATAACAACCTTGTGTTGTGTTCCGGCATTAGTGACCAGGTTCCAGTCTCTCTTAAGAGAGCAGCAGCGCATTTGTAGCACCTTTGGTGTTGCAAATGTCCATAAGCGATGGTAACTGCTTTCCATCAAGTGGGCCGTCTGCCTGCCTGCTGAACACCTGCAATAAAAAAGAAATAAAAAAATCTAGAACTACTTTCTTTTTTTGGTTATCGTCACCCTTAAATTACTCCCCAAGAACTCTCAACACAGGATAGCGATTACCGGAAATAGCGATGGATTCCAAAGAATATAAATAAAAGTTTAGTCTATTAGTAGTAATTTAGTTCAGTTAAGTCACGGGAAAACACTAAAATGTAAATATTTTATACGTATATGGCGCATTTTTTAATTTTTTACTGGGCGGATATAAATACTAATATTTTTCTACCATGTCTGCATGCAAAAAAATGTATGCTACGTAAGCTAAGAAACATTCACATCATCATACATTGTGCCTCTCATTTCTATTCATAAGAAAAGAAAGAGACAGGTTGTCATTCTATTCACTTTCATTCAAGACGAATAAGTAAACAGAAAACTTTATTCGCTATAAATGTTTATCGTACACTTTCGTAAAGTCGCCAAGGCAGTATTCGAGCCAACCCGAGAGTGGTTGGAAAAACAAAAATGTATTATAAGAGTAAATGAACGGATACCCGGCTCCGTTACCCCGTTGATTGATGGGATCTCCCAACGGTTACTTTACCAACTTAAGTGACTTGTTATAATTGACGCACTTTTATAATGTGTGTAGGTTTAGGGGTATGAGATGACAGTTCTACAAGGCAAGGTTTTGGGCGCACTCAAAGTCGTACAATGATACTTTAAGTTATCATGTAATTTTATATAATTATAATAATTTATAACTATGTGACACTATTTTATACTTCTGTAATGACATTGTTTTCTATTAATTTGATTGAGTAATTGTTTGATTAATTAATGCTATAATGCCCAGGTACCATTACAAATTGCCTGTATTGTACGTTCGAAAAGACAAACTGTCGTTCCAGCAAAGAACTCAACACCTTCTTTGTAATTTTATGTTTGTGACAGTTTATACAATAAAGGGTATTCTATTCTACTCACGAATCCCTTTAACTTAATTGATTTGTTATAATTGAAACATTTTAATACGTGAGTATAATCTATGAGGCATGAGTATTTTTAATGAGAAGCTGGTAAACAGGCAGATTGCCCGTAGACGTTTGCAACACCAGAGGCTAAGCCAACGCGTTGCCAGCCTTTAAGATGGTATAAGGAGTATGGAATAGAGGGATCAGACAGGAGGTATAGGATAAAGGGGATAGGATATGGGACCAGAATACGGGGATGGAATAGAAAAAAATAACTAAATTATGTCATAAATCAATCGTGGCGGGCATACTGTCCATTCTCGTAAAGTGGGAAGCCCGAGCTCAGTAGTGGGACATTTATGGGCAGTTATTAAATGTCATAAATACTAAATTTTTTGAAGTAAACTTCTATATAGACGGGGTCTTACGATTTTTCTAATACGAAAAAGCGTCACGGCCGCGTGTTTTAATACTTACATTATTAAACTCGTGATATCTTTCGAATGGAATGTTCGAATTGAATAATTCAAAAAGTTATATAAAGGTATTGAAGCACTCTTGAATATAAAGTAATTTATTTTGATAAGGATGAATAGCAAGATACAAATAAAGAGCCTTTTCTAGCGGCGGTTTTTTAATTAAATTTTTAAAATAAATGAACACTTATTGTGGCATAACTATCATAGTTAGAAATATGATGTCGCGACATTTTTTGTAAATAATGATGTGTTCTGCAAAGTCGTAGTACATTATTTCATTCTATCATCAATAGTTTTCGCAGCGCACCCGATTTTAGGTATTTTTTTTACACCTTGGGTTACATTATTGGAGTTTTAGTAAGAATCCCTAATTTTTTGTAAATATAATATATCCTGTGTCACCCGGGGATAGTGTAGCTTGCCAACAGTGAAAGAATTTTTCAAATCGGTTGAGTAGTTTCGGAGCCTCTTCAATGCAAACAAACAATCTAATCTTTCCTCTTTATACCTATAATATTAGTATAAATATTCATACATATTAATTAGGTCTTTACATATGAAATTGGCGTTTTATAAGGGAGGAGCATAAAGTCGATTTTTAAAAAATATAATATATTTATTTAATCAAAGTATGTAACATTGCTATCTATGCACTTCTGCCATCTCATAGGTAGTTCATTGATCCCTTTACTAAAAAAACCATTCGGACGGAAATCAATAAAATCTTTGGACTGCCCCATCAGAGTTGAACTTTTTCCCTTGCAAGAAGTTATCCAAATTTCAAAAAAAAATAAATGGTAATCTGCTGGAGCAAGGTCTGGGGAGTACGGTGGATATCTTAGATGTTCTAATTGAAGGTCCTCTAATTTAGTAGCCATCTGTTGTGCAGTGTATGGTCTAGCGTTATCCTGAAGCAGCAGTGGCCTAGAGCGATTGACCAGCCTCGGTTGTTTAGCAGCTAGCTTTTCCATCATGGTTTGCAGTTGCTGACAATAGACATCCGATGTAATCGTCTGGCCAGATTTAAGAAAGCTGTAGTGAACGACACCGGCACTAGTCCACCAAACGCTCACAAATAATATTTTTTTAGTCAATTTTCGCTTGGGGCAGAATTTGGCTGATTCGCCAGGGTTCAGCCATTGCGAAGAGCGTTTCCGATTATCGTACAGGATCCACTTTTCATCACAGGTAATGATTCGATTTAAAATCCCTTTATTATTGTGCCGGTTGAGTAATGTAACGCAGCAGTCGACGCGCGTTTGTCGGTTTGCTGCACTCAATTCATGAGGTGAGAAGCAAGTGAGGTGTGTAAGAATAAAAGCCTGAATGGCGCTCTGTTGTTCGTGCCTACCCCGCAAGGGAACTGGCGTGAAGTTATGTATGTATGCAATTCATGAGGTACCCACCTTTCAAGCTTTTTCACCTTCCCAATTTGTTTCAAGTGGATTAAAACAGTTTTATCACTAACACCGCAGCCTGCAGCTATCTCGGACGTGGTTTGCGATGGATCCGCTTCCAAAATAGCCTTCAATTCTGCATTATTAACTTTGGTCTCCAGCCGTCCACGGGGCTTGTTCTGCAGGTCGAAATTTCCAGAACGAAAACGTTGAAACCAAAAACGCACTGTGTTTTCTTTTGCGACACCGCCGCCATACACATCAGGAGGAAAAAACTAACGAATTACGGTTTTCAAAACACAAAAGCATAAGTAAATAACTGTATAAATTTGAAATTGGAATTCTTAACCAAAGATGAGATATTTGAGATCAAAGTGGCCAGTACGACAAAACGCCAACTTCATATGTAAGGACGTAATACTTATTATAAAATGAATTAGATATTTGCATATTATAAAAATCGCAAGATTTTGTGCTGGAAGTTGTTCAATAAAATTGGGAGCTGGGTTGCCATAAAAAGCGCTATATCTAGCTCCGAGCGCTAAATTGGCTACCCTGGTGAGCCGAACGCCGGGGAAGTCCCGTAAACGAGAAAGCGAGCGAGGATATACCTCATTCACCGACGACTTCGTCCCTCTAATATCTAAAATCGCGTTCTGCGCATCGGAAAGTGCGGTGTTCCGAGCCGCCATTATTGGAGGCAAACTTAAGTTTGCATCGAACTATATATACGTCTGCTCTCCACGTGGCTGAGCATCACTAGCTCTATTTGTGGTCTGTGTAAAAAAGTATTAATAAATAATTATAGAGTAGACTATGGATGTTTTTTTAGTTCCGGATCGAAATCAGTTTTTTTTTTAGATAAAATAAAATATGTTTAAATAAAAAATGCATTCATTAAAATGTACCTAACCTAACCAAATCATCGCAATGGACAAGTGGAAGAACGAATCGCAACAGTCTGGACAGTTTAGAAATACAATGCACCTTTTGTCGCATAACGCTCTTTTACCTTTCAAGGGTTTCTGGTACAAGTTAGTTTTCTATAAATCAAGTCCAAAAATTTCGCAAGGTTAAGTAAATATTACAGAAAACAACTAATACATACATAGAACATGTTTATATATGTAAATTATAGCTTATTAAGCAAACTGTTGAGAAAAATGTATGTTAAAAGTGATAATTGGTTGCGTAAGTAGTTGTTAAAATATGTAAATAATTGTTTCTAAACTACGTTTTACATAGAAAATTAAGTAAAATAGTAGCAATTTAATTGTCCATTTTATTTTGTTAAAGTATGTCTATCTTAATATATTAAGAGGAAATAAATAGTAATATATTGACATATTATTTTGAGTGCAATTAAGTTATAAACGAAATAATAACTTGTGTAACACACACACATTCTCACGAAAGAATTTTGCGATATCGTTAGCTTGCAACAGTATGTTTCAGACACAACCTCGTGCTACCGTAGAAGCACAAGACCAAAGCTGGCGGCAAGAGCACGCATTTTCACTGTTGTATACCTGCACTTCTCTTTACATAATAAAATTTGTGTCACACTAAGATTGTCTTCCACCCTCGCGAGATGGAAGGTACACGTCCGAAGGCCCGTACTTACCAGAGTCCTGGCGCTAGTTAAGCTATTAATTCAAACGACCCTGACTTAGAGAGATAAAAGGAACACTGATATGGTTTTAGCTAAATTTATATTTAGCTATCTGGTACTATTTTCACAGTTATCGTCGGGATTTGATCACTACCTCACTGCCTGTTTTTAAGCATTGATTATGTATATAATGTACAAAGCATTTCCATTTCCTGACAAAAAAGTCATGTTTCTGACGGTAACGTATTCATTCCTAACATATTCCTAGCATTTAATAAAAAATCGTTTATTTCGCTAGTTGCAATAAGTGCGGATATGTTAGTGCTCCGCTATCCCCGCCCTACATTAATACTGTTCCGTTCGGCCTCACCTGATTTACGAGCCACCGAGGATGAAAGCTACACTCCTCGTGCCTACTGACTTGCGCCGCGCAATACTGTACAAATAAAGAATTACGGACCTCACAGTAAAAAAATAAATTAAGACTAAAACTGATAGATCCAATGGTATAATAAAGTCAGTTTTGACGAAAATATTTGTATGACCTAATTAGATAACAATTTAATAAACGTCATGTATACGTTGTTTGTTCTTACAACATAATTTTTCAATAAACTCATAGTTAAATTGTTCATATGGTCAATTAAAAATATTTTGTACTTTAATTTTAACTTTAGATGTTTCTTAAGTTGACGAAGACATTTAAACATCATTAAATAGTGTACTTAAGTGAAAAATCGTGGTATGTAAGTATCAAAATGATCTAAGAAAAAACAAAGTCTGAAAATATCTTTACATCAACGTATTTGTGTGTCAACCTTCTTTAATATGAAATGATTTTTTATTCTTGTTTATTAACCTTAACTTTTGTTAAACAATTTTCTAAAGATGACCTGATTATAAATTATTATTTTGATCTAGAATTACTTTCAATCAATTTTTTTATTGTTTAGCTGTACATTTTTTATGTTTGAACGTCCAAGTTAACTGTAAAACAGCAACAATTGATCCCCATTAAAAAGCTGTAATACATGTAAGTACAGTAAATGTTTTTATAAATTCAGGTAATAATTATTGTTTTGTTTTTAATTTTGGCCAGTTCAGTGATTTTGTTTGGGCAATTTGACGTTTTAAAATATACTATTTATGTAATCCTCGTATTGTGTTCGTTCAAAGTCAATTTTGGTACTCGAAAGCGGCACACGTGATGCAGTGAAGTACCCTGGAGATAAATTACTTAGTTTAGACATTCGGACACTCCTTTGTCTGAAGTGGGATCCGAATTGTCCTCGACGCACTTCCATTATATCGCGGACCCTTTACAATCTACATTCAGCGGCCGACGTAAGACGCGATTACGAAAGATAATTTGACATGATTAATATACCAGGATCGGATGATAAGTCGAGGAATAGAGAGTATATAGCTGGATTAAAATCTATATGCTTTACTTTGTCTTATCTATAGGTATGTACTATTCAAACATATTAATATTTGTATATGAAGGTGAGTTTGTTTGAATGTTTTTATTTTCTTTCTTCATTACTGCCTCAGCCTTCATTACCTACTAGCCTATTTTTTAAGCTACAACAACAACACGGATTATGTCACAAAATTCTACAGCACAGTTTAAAAGTAAAAGGTCGGACACTTTTTCATTCTAGTTAAGAATGCTTCACAAATTTCTTCGATTAACATACAGGCGACATCGGGGTCAAACGCGAACCTATATGAACATATTTAAAAAAATAGACAAGCGGATGATCGAATATGAGGACTATATTTTAGTGATATCACCATATTTGCCAAAATCGCTACGGAATCCTAAAAATTCAAGATCACAGTCAACGACATCTCCCCTATATAGAATGTTCACTAACGATACACTTATAAGAGGTTTTAGAATACTGCAGTAGATTGCAAAACAGTTTCATAGCGAGGGGTGAGATCCGCATCTCATTGGGGTAGGTCAGGGGCCCCTCTTATTTCAAACGTCTAATTAAATGGATGCTTAAGTCATATTAGTTCGGGAATGCTTCTATTTCGTATGTATTTTAATTCATTAATTAATCAGAGTAAACGTTAATTTGAGAAATCCTACAAATGAGTGTCAGGTCACGCGTAATGAAGTTTCGTAAAATTCCGCCGTTTTTGTCATTTGCCTACAGAACCATAAGAAAAACATTTCATCGAAAAGTCCCATATCTTAAAAACTACTCAATGGATATTGTTCAAAAAAATCTTCGTAGAAAGTGTTTGAAGTTTTAAAATCTCAATTCTTCTCATAATTTACCACTTAATAGTCACAAAAGGGGAAACACGTTTTACGAATTTAGACGAAAATGTCTATCCACCTTATTGACTTAATCAAAAAGAAACCTTGTTATGATTATAACACTTATATCTCACGTAGTACGAATGTCTTTCAACTTCAATGTATGGCGGCCACCCCCCAGTCTTTAAATTCGCGATTTCCGTATGTTCCGCGAGTTCCGCATTACATGGCGGTATATAGCTATGGAACACAATAGAAAATAAAGTGAAAATCTTTAAAAATAATTCCAGAACATGAAAGGTTTAAAAACTAAAACCTTAAGTTTTGTTTAAAAACTTTTCGTATGTTACCAGCGTCGTATACTTGTCATTTTTATCCGTACAGGAACGGAGAAATAATACAATTTCCTGCGGCCGGGCGGCCTGTCGTAAGAGGCGACAAAACAACACACAGTCAGGTGGTAGGGTATTTTCCCGTCTGGATGGCGACCACCCCTGGTCTAGAGTATGCCGCCATAAGAACCTGGAGTTGTGTTCCGGCATTAATGACCAGGTTCCAGACTCCCTTAAGAGAGCAGCAGCGCATTTGTAGAACCGTTGGTGTTGCAAATGTCCATAGGCGATGGTAACCGCTTTTCATCAAGGGGGCCGTCTGCCCGTTTGCCGAACTCCTGTCATAAAATAAAATTAAAAAAATACATAATAAAGCTACGTTTTACGGTTTTAAGCGCGGTATTTTATTTAATTTTTATCACAATGTTTCGGCCAGTAGCTGAGATCACGGCTAGTGAAATATTATATATGAGTATTACTCGTGAAAACTTAGAAAATACTATGAAAACTAAACATCCTTTTACTTTCCTGATTCATGTTTCCCTAGAGACAAAGACTCCCTATGAAATTCTATTACAAACAAAGAACTACTGCAGTATATTTCGTCTTCAGCATTACATTTCCACTTGTCTGAACATGGAAAACCATTAAACATCACCTGTCCTTTAAAAACGCCTGCAGCCCGCATCCATTGCGGGCCGGTACCATTATCTGAATAAAATACACTGAGCCACGGTACTCCGCATCTGTACGCCATCCACTGACGTCTGCATTCTTGCAATATTTACAGAGGCGCATAGCCGTGTATCAATGTAAAGCGGGCGGTTGGGCCGCATCGCTTTTTGCAAGTTACGTACCGCTCGCAAAGTGGAAGCTCGCTTACCTGTAACAAAATGAAATTTTGCCAATTTAGAAAATATTTTCCGTGAAATATTTTTAAGTAGTTGGATGCTTTACTGTCATGCTTCGATATAAAGTCATAGTTTATTTATATTTTATTAGACTTAATATTTTTCATAAAGTCTTCAATATATGAACAGAAACCTGTGTATTGTCATCAACCCCACATGTATCCTTTGTAAGTACTTTGTAACCCTTTCTAAGAATATTGGGCCCACGGAGGAGTGTGAGATTTAGCATAACAACTTTTATATGCAGCAAAAGTATAGAGAACTAAAAGTTATATTGTTCAAGTTACATATAAGCATGTATTACAAATACCTTTAATAAACTAAGACATTAATTATTACATGAAGTAGAATTACTTACTTATTCTCAGAGTTTTAACATGTTGTCAAAAATTAAGAAATATATATAATTAGGAATTTAACAATTATATAGAAATTTAACGAATAACGGTCGGTTTTCGAACACTTTGTAACCAACGATTTTTATAAAATTTACTAAATAAAATGATAAGTATATTAATTTAAATAATTCTAATGTCCGAAATTTAATTTAACATATTTGATAACTATAGTAATATTATTTAATTATTCAAGTACTTATTAGGCTCATATGTTATAGAATACGGCGAAATACAATTTTGAAAGCTTAAATTAAAATTCATCGTCTCTACCTACCCCTACCCTTGACAATAGATAGATAACACTTTATTGCTCACCAAAATAAACAAAAACAAAATGCATAATTACAATACTTCTTGGCAAAACAACAGGCGGCCTTATAGCTAAAAGCGATCTCTTCCAGGCAACCTAGCTTAAAAGAAATTCTTAATTAATCTGGCGATGTAGGTGGAGTAGAAAAAAGATAGGACTGTACAATTGAAATTTACATACTTACACTAATTTATAAAATTAATACATATATAAATATAATAGTAATATATATACGTATATACAAAATAATCTAAATAAATATATTTATTAACATTATATGTGACAAGCATTTTATATATTACAAAAGATAAATAAGTAAGTCGGGCATCTGCCCGACTGGACGGCTTTCACCCCTGGTCTAAAGTATATCACCATAACAACCTTGAGTTTTGTTCCGGCTTTAGTGACCAGGTTCCAGTGTCCCTTAAGAGAGCAGCAGCGCATTTGTAGCACCTTTGGTTTTGCAAATATCCATAGGCGATGGTAACCTCTTTCCATCAAGTGGGCCATCTGCCTGTCTGCTGATCTCCTACAATAAAAAAAAAAAAAAAAAACATATTTATTTAGAGACAGATAGTACTTTCTAAGTGAGTTCCGAAATGTAGGTAATGTTTTGGCCTCTCCAAAAATAAGAGGCAACGCATTCCAAAGTTTGACAGCCTGCACTGTAAAAGAGTTATCATAAAAGGATGAAGAGTGTGCAAGTATCAGGAGTCAACGATATGTATCTGAGCGCAATATGTATATATGTAAATTAAAAATGACCAAAACAAACAAACCAAAAGATTATACATAACTACATATAAATTGATGTAGAACACAGATCTACATCTGAATCTCGAGCGTTAAGCAATTACAAAGGTGGGAGGGAGGCTCCCAGTAGAATTATAAGTGAACTATAAAGTAATTTTCATCTTGGATCCTCGAGTTCTTGCCTCCTACATCAAAATTAGTAAGCTAACAGCCCATAAACAACATACACCTTTATTCCCGGCACAGTTAAGCAATAATTTAAACAACAACAATGCCCCGCTGCAGTGGCGTGTTCGATAATATTAGTTGTGTCGAGTGCTCTTTGTTCGGGAAATGGGAAATAACAGCAACACAACTATTGCACACATCAAAGGGTGAAACCTTGTATACTTTACTATTATTGGAAGTTACCGTAACATTCAACTGTATTCATTTTCATGGTACAGTAAACAATTCCAAGTAATAAACTCGTACAAGTACGCCTAAAAGCGGTCCTGCGTGCGGTCTGATCAATAAAATATTACAAAAACTTATTAATTATATATTATAAAAACTTAGGTTTATTTTCAGAAATAATTATTTTTTACTAAAATAAGTTGTATATTACCACATTTTGATGTAAAATTTTTATATTTAATTTGACGTTTGATCTACGGCTGAGATCACAAAGTAATATATTCTATTACATACATAAAAAAATATCATGGGTCTTTCCCATGATGCGGACCCCATGGATCTCCACTTGAGACAATCCTGACAAACAACTTTTGCTTCATCTAGTTTCTAGCAAGCAAATAGTTGCTTGCTAATAATTGCTATTACGGTATAAATGAATACATAAATGATAAACTATAATCCAAACTAATAAAGATAATCATATTAGCAACTACTGTGAATTACAAATCTATAATATTATAAAATTCTAAGCATGCCGTGTCCTGTACATTGAAGCTATTAAAAAAACTGGAACATATTATATAAACGATGGAGAACACGATGCAATTTTATAGATTCCTAGTCTGTTTGTCGGTTTGTTCGGGATTCACGTACAAACTATTAGGCCGATTTCAATGCGGTTTTCGCTGATCGCCAGCAAATTCTCAGACTTAAAATCTGCGCTACTTTTTATCTTGGGAATCCCACGTGAATTTTTCTGGGAAGGATATAAAATTTTAAAATATCGAGTTCCAATATGATTTTTAACTGATCGATAGCAAATATTATCTGAACAAATGTTTGAATTTTTATCCCGGGAATTTTCCCGGGAGCGGTTTGTAGTTGTTCGGATGCACAAAACATTAGCTTAGCTTAAAACGATAGCTTACATTCTTTTTACATTCTCTTCGTTGTGTCCCGGGAATCCCAAGGGAATTTCAAGTCAAGCGTGGACGAACTCGTGGACTTATCCTAGTTTATTCATATTTGACTGTTATAATTATCTGACTATGGGACTGTAGACGCTATTTATTTTAATTGTCATGTTACAATTATTTTATTCAATTGTATAAATAATGTAATTAATAATTAATTGTACGAACTAAATCTGCACGCCCATCTGGCAGAAACAAGTGTGCCATAAATATAACTACTGTAACACTTTTTAAACCATGTTTTATGCAAATAAATTAATTTGAATTTGTATCTACTTTTATTAATCTCTTCATATATGCACGTTTACTTGTTTCTTCCTCTAACACTTCTGCTATTTGATTATAGCGTACAATTCGCGGTTTCCGGCACCAATTCTAACATTCACAATGCTGCCATACATTTCTTTTGTCATATTACTTTTTACCAATAATACTAATATTAATGAAAAGTTATATTATAAGTAATGTAAAAAAAAAAAAATTTTCAATATATGTAATCAACGCAAATAGTTTGGAAAGTTATAAGAAGAGAAGTTATTCTCCACTCAGAGACTTTAAAGTATACATCTAATTAAAGAACAATTAAAGTACGTTTGCTTTCCTAACTAAAGTTATTTACGTTTATATTAGCCCGTAAACGTATTACGTACTAGAGGAATCGACGGCATACCCGCCATGCTTATCAAAGTGCATTGTAGTATTTCATATATCGGTTATCTCTATGTGCAGCTTTTATGTATGTTTTCCTTCACCATCAGCACGTGGCGTGGTAATTTTAAACAACACGCACATGAGACCAGAAAACTACCCATGGGCACATATTTCCGGACCAAGATTCAAACGAACGTCTTTGGGAAAGGCAAATGCTTTTATAGTCACTAAGCTACCACAGCTTTTCATTTAAGGTGTGTTTTATTTATTATGTTAGTTTAGGTTAACTAAACAATTAATAGACGAACAAAACAAACGAAACAATTTATGCCACAGTAAATCAGACTTAAACATTAACTCAAGATTAATATTCTTCCAGTAAAAGGACATTCAGAAGATCCTGTTACAGGATAATCTTAAATAGGACCAGTCCTAAGGCAAGTTCTGGTTGCAATCGATCCACGTCAAATCGGTTCAATCCTCCGGCTTGTACGTCACTTTACGTCACTGATAGTGCCCTTAATGTGTCGAGCGGTGCGCAGGGCGCAGGGCCGGAGGGCTGCGATCGATACGCCCACGTGCAACCAGCGTTTCCATCCGGAATCGCCCGGATTTTGGCCCGTTTTCAACGGATGAAAGATTGAAAGAAGTAACTTTACCATGGCCATAAGTAATGCCTGGTTTACACTAGGCCTACTTCCACGGCAGCGGCCAGGAAAGTGGCGAGGAAATTGGGCAGCGCGATTATACAAATGCAACTTATTTGAACATTTAATACGTACGCTGCCCGCTTCCCCCGCCAATTTCCTGCATGCTGTCGTGGAAGTGGTGTAATTTAAACGAGGAGTAATAGGTAGGATTGCGTATCGTCCCTGTCAAAACATACTGGGAACAATAATATAAAACTTATATAAACTTTTTTTAAATAAAATTCTATGTCAGGTATACAAATTTAAAATTGAGTTATAAAAAAATATTATATACTAGCTGACCCAGCAAACTTCGTACCGCTTCAGAATCAATAAATAAAAAACCTGAATGATAATTCCAGATTGTTTTAACTCTAGTAAAAAACGTGGTTAAAACTTAATCGGAACAAACATCAAACGTTTTACATTCAAAACCAAAAAAATTAAAAAAACTTCACTTTTAAAATTAATTTGATTTCTGAACGACTTTTAAATTTAATTGATTTCTAATCGACGGGACAAACATCAAATGCTTGACAGGTAGGAATAGTTTCTAAGGGAAAGCGCAATTGTTGTTTTTACTATATTCCAAGCATTTTTTTTAAAGTGAAATTTCTATATAGACGGTGTCTTACGATTTTTCGCTCACGAAAAAGCGTTACGGCCGCGTGTTCTAATACTTACATTTTTAAACTCGTGATATCTTTCGAATGGGATGTCCGAATTAAATAATTCAAAAAGTTATATAAAGATATTGAAGCAGTCTTGAATATGAAGTAATTTATTTTGATAAAGATGAATACCAAGATACAAATAAAGAGACTTTTCTAGCGGAGGCATTTTATTAAAAAATTTAAAATAAAATAAAACTTATTTTGGCATAACTATAATATTAAGACATATGCTGTCGCGACACTTTTTGTAAATAATGATGTGTTCTGCAAAGTCGTAGTATATTATTTTATTCTATCATCAATAGTTTTCGCAGCGCACGCGACTTTACGTATTTTTTTCACACCTTGGGATACATTATTAGAGTTTTAGTAAGGATCCCTGTTTTTTCTGTAAATATAATATAGCCTATGTCACCCAGGGATAGTGTACCTTGCCAAGAGTGGAAGAATTTTTCAAATCGGTTCAGTAGTTTCGGAGCCCCTTCATGCAAACAAAAAACAATCTTATCTTTCCTCTTTATAATATTAGTATAGATATTCATATATATTTATTATAAAATTAATTACATATTTGCATATTATAAAAAGCGCAAGATTTTGGGCTGGAAGTAGTTTAATAAAATTGGGAGCTGGGTTGCCCTAAAAAGCGCAGGTTTTCAAATTGGACAAGTACATTAACAATCTGCCCGTAAAACTTCAAATTAAAAATTTGTTGCGATTCATTTTGTCACTTGTCAGTTGAAGTTTTTCCACTTGTTCGTTGCGATTCGTTTTTCCACTTGTCCGTTGCGATTCATTTTTCCATTTATCCGTTGCCATTCGTTTTTCCACTTATCCGTTGTGATTCGTTTTTCCACTCATCCGTTGCCATTCGTTTTTCCACTTGTCCGTTGCGATTCGTTTTTCCACTTGTCCGTTGCGATTCGTTTTTCCACTTGTCCGTTGAAGTTTCACTTTTACTATGTGTCCCAGCACACATTTCGTTTTTTCGCAGGTTTACTGCAAATTATGATTTGGTTAGGTTAGGTACATTTTAATGAATGCATTTTTTATTTAAATTTATTTTATTTTATCAAACAAAAAACTGAATTCTATCAGGAACCAAACAACATCCATAGTCTACTCTAAAATTATTTATTAATATTTTTTTACACAGACCACAAATCGAAGCAATGATGCCCAGCCACGTGGAGCGCAGAGGTATAATAGTTCGATGCAAACTTCATTTTGCCTTCATTAATGGCGGCTCGGAACATCGCACATTCCGATGCGCAGAACGCGATTTTAGGTATTAAGAGGGACGAGATAGTCGGAGGACGAGATATATCCTCTATCGCTCTCTCGCTTGCTTTCTCGTTTACGGGACTTTCCCGGCGCTCGACTCACCAGGGCTGCCAAATTATTGTTTTCGGAGCTAGATACAGCGCTTTTTAGGGCAACCCAGCTCCCAATTTTATTAAACAACTTCCAGCGCAAAATCTTGCGTTTTTTATAATATGCAAATATGTAATTATTTTTATAATAAATATATATGAATATCTATACTAATATTATAAAGAGGAAAGATAAGATTGTTTATTGTTTGCATGAAGAGGCTCCGAAACTACTGAACCGATTTGAAAAATTCTTTCACTCTTGGCAAGGTACACTATCCCTGGGTGACACAGGCTATATTATAATTACAAAAAAAATAGGGATCCTTATTAAAACTCCAATAATGTAACCCAAAGTGTAAAAAAATACCTAAAATCGCGTGCGCTGCGAAAACTATTGATGATAGAATAAAATAATGTACTACGGCTTTGCCGACCACATCATTATTCACAAAAAGTGTCGCGATAGCATACGTCTAACTATTATAGTTATGCCACAATAACTGTTCTTTTATTTTAAAAATTTGATTAAAATGCCGCCGCTAGAAAAGCCTCTTTATTTGTATCTTGGTATTCATCCTTATCAAAATAAATTATTTCATATTCAAGACTGTTTCAATACCTTTATATAACTTTTTAAATTATTCCATTCGAAAGATATCACGAGTTTAAAAATGTAAGTATTAGAACAAGCGGCCGTGACGCTTTTTCGTGAGTGAAAAATCGTAAGGCCCCCCCGCCTATATAGAAGTTTCACTTCAAAAAAATACTCCAGAAATAAATATTTTCTTTATCACCATGTTACCGATGATTCTCAAAAGACATGCTATAAACTATTTATATATTATTCGATAAACCAAAAATAATTTATAAAATACACTAGACCTAGAGTCTAACTAGCGAGTTACAAAGCTATTTATTCAGATTCTTCCCTCATATCTTTCAAACGAATAGTGAGAAACATCTACCCGCGTGTTGCTTTTTTGGAAAATATTCGATAAGCAATGGCGAAAGCGAAACAAAGTAGTTACATTAATAGAAACCACATGTTCCACAACTCACTGGCTAGATCCACGTGAACTTTATCCACGTGGTGTCGCTTGATTAAAACCTATACCAGGATAACGCTAGTCACCTAAAATTGTAATTCTCGTCTCTCTACAATTACAAAGTATTAGTGGAAATGAACATAACACTTAAAACGCACTCCAAGGAGTATAGAATAGGTATCGCGTGTTAATGGGCTTACGGTGTACGACGTAGGAAAGTTTCAAAGAAACTTTCAGCGATTACCCACACGTTACTTTGTAGCGAGAATGTGTTGTGGATTACCTTTTGTAATTTGTACCAAAATGACGATAAGGAACTTTTTCTAATGTTTAACATCTATGACGCTTCTGTCCGTACATATATAATCATATTATGTAAATTGCTAGTTATTTTGTCTCTGTGTTTGTTTTTTCTTGACTCACGGTCATGAATATGAACTGAATTATTGTTACGGGATTTAAGAATAGACGTATAATAATTTTATACCGCAAAATAGTTTTCGCGGGATACTCATTGGAAATTATCCTAGCCCTGTCGTAAGTTCCTATACGAAATTTCATAAAGCGATAAAAAAAAAACAAAACATACAACAATAATAATTAATTAATTAATCTGTTTACCTTAGAAAAGCGAAGCGGATATAGCGTCCTTGGCCCTTGGAATGATAACGCTGGAGCCCAGTAGTGAGCAATTTGTGGGTATGTAACTTAATTAGCTAGTTTAAGTAGTCAGCTTTCTGGGCACCTTACCCATAGAAGACGGTGACCTAGGCTCAGTATTCTACTTATATCTTGAGGGATTATGGTTAGACCACAATAGAACTAAACTTTCTTGAATTGTATTAGTTTTACTACAATTCAAAATTTATTTTTTAAATTCCTTCGTACAAATATTGATATTCTTCAAAACAAAATCACCCCAGAGCGCAAACATCATAGAGCAAACGTGACTCAATTAAAAAGATACGCAACAAGTACCATGGAGTATATATCTGCCTACCGCACGCGTTAAATTACGCGCCGTGCGAACGGCCCGGTCACGGAAAAAACATAACAGAGCAAACAGCGCGGCATTTGTGAGCGTGACTGGACGTTTTAATGGGAGGCACTCCCTTGTCCTTTTGTTTGAGATAACGATAACCACAGTGGTGGTTTCCACATTCCTTACCAGTAGGGCTGAACGAGTACTCTTTACAATACCTGCACGAGATTTGCTTCAATTAGCTTTATAAAATACACAGCACTTTACTCATAAATGTAACGACACCGTATTGTGCTGACTGCAACAATAACAAATTATCTGCACGAACCCAATATTTGGGTGGTCTATAGAATGTAAATGTAATTTTAAACCTGAGAGTTGGTCACAGAATTACTCTTTTTTTAATATTTTTTTGCATACCAATACTCAAGTGCGAGTATGTTTGTGGCCAAGCACGAAAAAAATTATGAAATAGTATGACTTAATTACTTTATTTTACGTCTTTTACAGGCTGACAGTTACAGACGCATTAAAATGGTGAAAACTGTTTTTAAGAGAAAAAATGTATTAAATCTACTCTCGAAATGTGGAATTTTGGTTTTTACAAAGATAATGTTAACATAAAAGGTTTTAAATGCACACCCTAGGCTTAATTACAATTCTATTTTATAACGCAACGAACTCCATAATATCAGGCTTCAACCCTGGTAAGTATTTAACCCCTACATTCCTATCTCTTGGTCATAATCTATGATCACTGTGTATTCAGAGGTTCCCAAATTTGAACTACAAACGGCTCATAATAAAACTACATTTTAACGATTTTAAGCGCGGTAATTTATTTAGTTTTAGTTTTATTATGTATACAAGTCGCGAAAACTTGAGACAATATTATACAAAAGGCTCGTTTTTAATGTGATGAAACCGTATTAAACAACAGAATTTTTAAACTTATTTTATTTGTTATTACGTAAATAATGTATTTGTATAATCGTGTTCATTTGATAATTATATACCACACTGTAGGTGCTATTAAATTATACGTTTCAAATTCATATTCAGAGATAGATAATGATTTATTGACCTAAAATAGTGACAATGTAATTACTTCCAATTCTCCATTACTGTCTCCATATTGCCTCGCTAAATACCAAAGTCAAGACTTAGTAGTAAATATTCACTTTAATTAAAACGGCACCTGCTGTTAGAAACTTAAAAATAAACTTGAATTTTTAAGTTTATCATTACATACATTTGGAGTCAACATGATATGTCTTTTCCTTTTCTACTCATCTATTCTCACTAGAGAATACAATCCCGTAAAATGAATCGGGGTGGGCAAATAATATTAAACGTGAAATGAGCCTGTTTGAAAATGGAGGAGTTCGTGGATATCATTTAGAAACAGCATATAAGCATCTCTGAATGCAGGATGAAAGAATGACTAAACAGATATGTAATGCAAAAGTGGATGGATGCAGAATTCGTGGAAGGCCACGACACACCTTCCATGATCAAATTGATCGTGTACTAGCAGAAGGTGATGTCAGGAGCCTTAAGAACAGACGAGCGTGCATGACAAGAGTTATGAATGTCAAAGTAACAAGTGAGGTGTGTAAGAATAAGCCTGAATGGCGCTCTGTTGTTCGTGCCTACCCCGCAAGGGAACTGGCGTGAAGTTATGTATGTATGTATATAAACATCTATTGTCTATTCCTCCAACCAGTGTAGAACCTGAACAAGCGTTTTCAGCTGCTGCTTATGATGGCAATAAACTACGAAGCAAGCTTGGAAGTCAAACCTTGGATGCATTGATATTTCTACGACTGTATTTTCGAAATCCTAAATAAGTATTTTTGTCTCTTTATTTCTTACTTACAAAATATAGTTGCCTTTGTTTTGTCTTTTTTATTTTCTTACCATATTGTGATTTGTGTCGTGGGCTCGTGGAATAAAATTATAAAACATTTTTCTAGAAATTGCTCATTTTTTTACATTTGAGCCCAATTAGAAACCACATAGTCTAATCCCGGGTTAGCCCCGGGATCCCGGGATTACGCATCAAGAATCCCGTAATCCCGGGATCGAAAAACATGCTTGGGATTGTATTCTCTAATTCTCACATACGTTCTCTATTACACCACTAATCACTATATGCTTCTTTACATAATCCTGCGTCCATACGACATTACAGTAGATGGCAACTGCTAGCCTCGAGGCCCACCAAAGGGGGTACCTCTCGCCGCTTTGAACACCATTGGTGTATATTTTTGTCGTTCGTTGCGTCTATCCGTGTTAAGGCTCCGTTCGTGTCATTTACCTCGCCGTGTATTGATAACGAGGCTGATAACGGACCCACTGACCATAATATGGGGCGAATGGGCGATTGGCTCACTGATCTAGTTAAGATTTTAAACTCTGCTGTTATTAAAATTTTAGTTTATGTAATATCATGACGCGGGGAATTTGGGGGAATTTTAGACATGAATCGACTTTAAAAGAATAACAAAAAATAAATACGTGGTAGAGCCGTGCTGGAACTATTACCTTGCTTACACAGCTCTTAGGGCCGGTTCGAGCGGTGTGATACCACGCAAACACAAAATATTGACGTCAAACGTTTAGTCTTGAGCAAATCGTGTTTCGTACGATAAGTAAGAGTTCCGGTGGCCCACTTCCTTATACCTTATACCCTCTATCCCAACCTTCCCGTCTGATCTCTCTATCTTATTCCTCTTATGCCGTGCTAAAGGCTGGCAGCTTGCAATAAAAAAATATCTATTTAAAACACAAAACCGACTTACGGGAAAACAGTAAAATAACCAAATAACAAAATATAAATGCTTTCTACAACAATTTGATACATACATACATACATAACTTCACGCCAGTTCCCTTGCGGGGTAGGTACGAACAACAAAGCGCCATTTAGGCTTATTCTTACACACCTCACTTGCTTCTTTGACAATTTGATACTTAATTGTTATTTAAGATTTTGAATTCGGCGCCATGTAAAACCGAAATTCGTTTTGTGAAAAGAAATAGATGATTGCATAAAATGCCTTGAATAATATTCAACGCATCTTTTGCATTGTATTTTTTTACCTCATACGTATTTAAAAAACTTTTGAGATACCTACGTATGAGGTATTTTCGATGAAATCATTACTTTAAGTTAATTAGCCAAATGGCGAAAACAAAGAACATTGTTCATCACCAGGGAACCTTTCGTCGTGCATGAACTAACAGCTACTTGACTGATTTTATATTTGTAGATAAATTTGTTGTATGTATGCATTACGCCGAACACTGCAATGAGTTCGGCGAGAGTGCAATGAGATTCGTACTACGAATTTTAATGCCCATATAACCTAACCTAAAATCCTTATCGCTCTAACTAGAATCGTAGGACATCTGTTTAGTTTATACATTGAGGTCGTTATATATCCAAATATTCTATTTACTACTATAACCCCACAATATTTTTTTTATTTCACTTTATTTTTAGTTGTTTACTCTGTATAAAAAGAAATAAACTATTTAAATAGTTCAGGAAAATCTGTAACCGACTGTCAACAACAAAGCCCTTTGTCCCGGTACACGCGTCAAGTTCGGCTCGTCTCGTTTGCACCCGATAAAATTATCGGCAGAACACAATTCCGTCGCTGCTATTCACAACGTGTAAGCATGGCGACATACATACACCTTTTTATCTGTGTTTGTAACCCTTAAATATATTTTATATCTTCATTGTGTGTATAATATACTTCGACTCTCCACTCCGCAAGATGTGTTAACTACTGACGTATTCTTGAAATTCTAAATTTTAGCATCTAAAGAATCATTGGATGAAGCAACCAAAGTGATTCAAGTACACATATACTTGAATAATTCAATGTCATTGGATACCGTTGTGCTTTATTAGTTCCATGCCTTTCAACCAAATTTTTGAATAAATTTGGTTGGTTGCTCCATCTAATATCAGCATTACACAAATTGTTAGACTAAAACGACTAGTGGTTATTGAAACCTTTGCGAAAACTTCTCAAGTTCCCTTGAAAAACAAATATAGTTTAACTTTAAAAATAATTATTACTATAATAACAATTGTATAAAAAAAGTAAATTAAGACAAGAAAAAATGTTATGATTATATAACCCCCTCGCGCCGGGCCATTAATCAACAGGATTACATCCGTGCTGTCCACACGTAGCGTATTGATTGGCACCCGGGTATTCACCGTACGGGACACGGCCGATTGTGCCCCCCGCACGAGGAGTTCTGTAGACTGAATTGTATACAGTACATGTAATTGAATAGTAAGATAAACTATTGTAATTAATGGCTGACATTTGTGCACGATGGGCAGATTAAGGTGATCTCCACTTTAATGAGGACCATTGTGGCACAGGATTTCAATGACGCTGAGTGTTTTGGATGAAATACGGACATGGTTTAAAGCTTGGTTACGTAACCGTTACATAATTCCTGTTGGTTTCACCAAGATAAGTTCAGAACATGTAATCCGCGGGAATTCTTGCATAATTAAGGAAAAAAATCATTTATCTAAAAATATCTTCTTCACCAAAGAGCAATTCAAACGTTGAGCAATTCAGTAGAGGTAATAAAATGCCAGATTAGTGTGAATAACAATAAAGACCACACTAACGTGTTATTGAATACTTGACAGAATAATCATTTTAGTATTTCTAGTAAAGCACAATAGTGTTTATAGAAATAGAAAACAGTAATTTTTTGTCAAACTAGACTAGATATCTACATAACGCGTTACCCCGAGCATTGAAAACATTGTTTCCGAGATTATGTCGAGCATGTTAGACATATATTTTATGCATTGTCTACTTGTCTATCCAACTCATGTTTACCAATTCGTCTACTTCATCGTGGATGGTAAATGTGTCGAATTATTGACATGGCCGCACTGCAAATCCGCGAGTTTTAATCGCGCACATGTCACATCACTCAACGTCACTGCGCACGCACAGGGTTAATCGAAACCAAAAACAATATGGTGCTTGCTGGTTTATAATACTTTCTTCCGTTTTGGTTTAATGGTGGGAAATCCGAGCTAGGATTTACCTTCATAAGAGAAACGCGGCTGGGGCATGTGGGATTCGCCACGTTGGTAATAGTACCCTTATGGAGTACTATTGCCACCCGAGTCGGAAATACCCACTGTAGGTGTATTGCATTATAATATAAACGTCGGTAGATTGGAATAAAACAGTTATGGCCTAAAAAAAACTATATTACGATAGAAAACAGCACATCGATTGAAACCGTTACATGTGGGACAAAAAGTTATGTGGAAATATCTGGAAGTCCGGAATTGTACATAAAATTGTTAACCCTCGATCCTATATGATAAAAATATACTACGGGGGAAATTATTTACGACGCAAAAGGAAACATATTATAATTGATTCGGAAACTTATAACGAACCATCTTTCGAATATTCACAATACGATGATATCTTAAGTTTAACAGCCACTAAAAACCATCACCCTTATACCAGAGTCAGGGGTACATGGCCTCGCCACTCCACGAGGCCTTGGCAGGCGGTCTACCTACTATCGGCCTCGTCTGTTGCCGGGGAACCACGTGGTTCTATTTCAATCCATGTTAACCTAAAGGTGTCTACAACGGTTGTGCATATTTATTAGAATGAAATTTTAGTAGGTATATTTTTATGTGTCTTATCTCCTGTCCCACGAACAAGAAGGGTATGGCAATTTTTCTTTCTACGGGTACTTTATCGGGCAAAGTGAAAGCGTATCATGGTGAAGGCAAGGTGTTTAGAAGTCTATAAGAAGACAGCCCTGTGGGCATGTCGCTGGCGAATGACAGCGAACGTATGCCAAATGAATTAACACTGCGAAGGTCGCCAGTTATTTCGGTGAAAGCAAATAGTAAGGTAAAATTACTAATTATTGACACCTTGTGATAAATTGGACCGTCAATGTTCATATTGAAATTTTCACTGATTACTGATTGAGCCTGGATTTGATCCAGTCTCAATCAGTAATCAGTGAAAATTTCAATTGCTTGATTAACTTGAATTTACACATTTATAATTACTGATTCAATTATTTGCAATGATCGCATTCTCAAAAAGTCTGCATACCAACGTAAATCAAAATATTAATAAATTATTTAAAGCAATTTATTTGCTTATTCTGATTTATCTTAATTTTAACAGTAACTAGGCCTACTTCCGTTACAGTTTTTTGTTTCAGCAACAGTATAAACTTCGCCCAGTATAAAATTTACTTAACTATGAAATATTCTTAGATATGTTTCGCCACATGTCAAGTTTTCTCCCTTTATGACTTGTACGTAGGTAAATAAAGGATAAATCACATCAATAGACTGGCTCACTGTTAAAAGCAAAAAAATCTCTTGCAACCAACAACTTGACTGGGATGATAAAATAAAATAAAAACTAAATAAAACTTAGAATTTATTACTACTACGGAGTCAGCAACAAGTATACTGCTCCTTAATTTTTTAACTAGAACCGTCACATATCGTATGTTTCTTAGAATTATTTCTATTTTAAGAACGTTATTCACTTCACCTCTAAAATATAAAATATGTTTATAATATCAAAGTGAAATGTCGAGTATGTATAATGATCTTATGTAAATTCAGCTCTGTGAAGTTGGCAACTCGAGTTGCGAATTTTTAAACCTACACTATCTCATTCGTTTGTCCATCGTTAGTCCACGTTTGCCCAGGAAAAATTTTCGTTTGCCCACCCTTGGTTCAAAAGTTATAAAAAAAACAAAAATTGTTTGTGAAGCTGGCACCTCCAATTGAGATTTTTTATCCAAACAATATATCATGTGTTAGCTCATCGTTAGTCGAAGTTTGTCCAGGCAAAAGTTTCGTTTGACCACCCTCAGATCAAAAGTTATTGAACAAAAACGATTTTTTTCTGAAAAAGTCATTTCGGTTCTTCCCATATTTTCGCGAGGTTTAGTGTTTATCACACTTGAATGGGCTATATCGTTAGCTCATCTAACGATCTCGATTGTCCAGGCAAAAGTTTCGTTTGCCCACCCTCTGATCAAAAGTTATTGAACAAAAATGATTTTTTTCTGAAAAAGTAATTTCGGTTCTTCCCATATTTTCGCGAGGTTTAGTGTTTATCACACTTGAATGGGCTATATCGTTAGCTCATCTAACGATCTCGATTGTCCAGGCAAAAGTTTCGTTTGCCCACCCTCAGATCAAAAGTTATTGAACAAAAACGATTTTTTTCTGAAAAAGTCATTTCGGTTCTTCCCATATTTTCGCGAGGTTTAGTGTTTATCACACTTGAATGGGCTATATCGTTAGCTCATCTAACGATCTCGATTGTCCAGGCAAAAGTTTCGTTTGCCCACCCTCTGATCAAAAGTTATTGAACAAAAATGATTTTTTTCTGAAAAAGTAATTTCGGTTCTTCCCATATTTTCGCGAGGTTTAGTGTTTATCACACTTGAATGGGCTATATCGTTAGCTCATCTAACGATCTCGATTGTCCAGGCAAAAGTTTCGTTTGCCCACCCTCTGATCAAAAGTTATTGAACAAAAATGATTTTTTTCTGAAAAAGTCATTTCGGTTCTTCCCATATTTTCGCGAGGTTTAGTGTTTATCACACTTGAATGGGCTATATCGTTAGCTCATCTAACGATCTCGATTGTCCAGGCAAAAGTTTCGTTTGCCCACCCTCAGATCAAAAGTTATTGAACAAAAACGATTTTTTTCTGAAAAAGTCATTTCGGTTCTTCCCATATTTTCGCGAGGTTTAGTGTTTATCACACTTGAATGGGCTATATCGTTAGCTCATCTAACGATCTCGATTGTCCAGGCAAAAGTTTCGTTTGCCCACCCTCTGATCAAAAGTTATTGAACAAAAATGATTTTTTTCTGAAAAAGTAATTTCGGTTCTTCCCATATTTTCGCGAGGTTTAGTGTTTATCACACTTGAATGGGCTATATCGTTAGCTCATCTAACGATCTCGATTGTCCAGGCAAAAGTTTCGTTTGCCCACCCTCTGATCAAAAGTTATTGAACAAAAATGATTTTTTTCTGAAAAAGTCATTTCGGTTCTTCCCATATTTTCGCGAGGTTTAGTGTTTATCACACTTGAATGGGCTATATCGTTAGCTCATCTAACGATCTCGATTGTCCAGGCAAAAGTTTCGTTTGCCCACCCTCAGATCAAAAGTTATTGAACAAAAACGATTTTTTTCTGAAAAAGTCATTTCGGTTCTTCCCATATTTTCGCGAGGTTTAGTGTTTATCACACTTGAATGGGCTATATCGTTAGCTCATCTAACGATCTCGATTGTCCAGGCAAAAGTTTCGTTTGCCCACCCTCAGATCAAAAGCTATTGAACAAAAACGTTTTTTTCTGAAAAAGTCATTTCGGTTCGTCGCATATTTTCTCGAGGTTTAGTGTTTATCACACTTGAATGGGCTATATCGTTAGCTCATCTAACGATCTCGATTGTCCAGGCAAAAGTTTCGTTTGCCCACCCTCAGATCAAAAGCTATTGAACAAAAACGTTTTTTTTGAAAAAGTCATTTCGGTTCTTCGCATATTTTCGCGAGGTTTAGTGTATATCACACTTGAATGGGCTATATCGTTAGCTCATCTAACGATCTCGATTGTCCATGTAAAAGTTTCGTTTGCCCACCCTCAGATCAAAAGTTATTGAACAAAAACTTTTTTTTCTGAAAAAGTCATTTCGGTTCTTCCCATATTTTCGCGAGGTTTAGTGTTTATCACACTTGAATGGGCTATATCGTTAGCTCATCCAACGAACTCGATTGTCCAGGCAAAAGTTTCGTTTGCCCACCTACAGATCAAAAGTTATTGAACAAAAACATTTTTTTCTGAAAAAGTAATTTCGGTTCTTCCCATATTTTCGCGAGGTTTAGTGTATATCACACTTGAATGGGCTATATCGTTAGCTCATCCAACGAACTCGATTGTCCAGGCAAAAGTTTCGTTTGCCCACCTACAGATCAAAAGTTATTGAACAAAAATGATGTTTTTCTGAAAAAGTAATTTCGGTTCTTCCCATATTTTCGCGAGGTTTAGTGTTTATCACACTTGAATGGGCTATATCGTTAGCTCATCCAACGAACTCGATTGTCCAAGCAAAAGTTTCGTTTGCCCACCCTCAGATCAAAAGTTATTGAACAAAAACGTTTTTTTCTGAAAAAGTCGTTTCGGTTCTTCGCATATTTTCGCGAGGTTTAGTGTATATCACACTAGAATGGGCTATATCGTTAGCTCATCTAACGATCTCGATTGTCCATGTAAAAGTTTCGTTTGCCCACCCTCAGATCAAAAGTTATTGAACAAAAACGTTTTTTTCTGAAAAAGTAATTTCGGTTCGGCCCATATTTTCGCGAGGTTTAGTGTTTATCACACTTGAATAGGCTATATCGTTAGCTCATTCAACGAACTCGATTGTCCAAGCAAAAGTTTCGTTTGCCCACCCTCAGATCAAAAGTTATTGAACAAAAATGATGTTTTTCTGAAAAAGTAATTTCGGTTCTTCCCATATTTTCGCGAGGTTTAGTGTTTATCACACTTGAATGGGCTATATCGTTAGCTCATCTAACGATCTCGATTGTCCAGGCAAAAGTTTCGTTTGCCCACCCTCTGATCAAAAGTTATTGAACAAAAATGATTTTTTTCTGAAAAAGTCATTTCGGTTCTTCCCATATTATCGCGAGGTTTAGTGTTTATCACACTTGAATGGGCTATATCGTTAGCTCATCTAACGATCTCGATTGTCCAGGCAAAAGTTTCGTTTGCCCACCCTCTGATCAAAAGTTATTGAACAAAAATGATTTTTTTCTGAAAAAGTCATTTCGGTTCTTCCCATATTTTCTCGAGGTTTAGTGTTTATCACACTTGAATGGGCTATATCGTTAGCTCATCTAACGATCTCGATTGTCCAGGCAAAAGTTTCGTTTGCCCACCCTCAGATCAAAAGTTATTGAACAAAAACTTTTTTTCTGAAAAAGTCATTTCGGTTCTTCGCATATTTTCGCGAGGTTTAGTGTTTATCACACTTGAATAGGCTATATCGTTAGCTCATTCAACGAACTCGATTGTCCATGCAAAAGTTTCGTTTGCCCACCCTCAGATCAAAAGTTATTGAACAAAAACTTTTTTTTCTGAAAAAGTCATTTCGGTTCTTCGCATATTTTCGCGAGGTTTAGTGTTTATCACACTTGAATAGGCTATATCGTTAGCTCATCTAACAAACTCGATTGTCCAGGGAAAAGTTTCGTTTGCCCACCCTCAGATCAAAAGCTATTGAACAAAAACGTTTTTTTCTGAAAAAGTAATTTCGGTTCGGCCCATATTTTCGGGAGGTTTAGTGTTTATCACACTTGAATAGGCTATATCGTTAGCTCATTCAACGAACTCGATTGTCCATGCAAAAGTTTCGTTTGCCCACCCTCAGATCAAAAGTTATTGAACAAAAACTTTTTTTTCTGAAAAAGTCATTTCGGTTCTTCGCATATTTTCGCGAGGTTTAGTGTTTATCACACTTGAATAGGCTATATCGTTAGCTCATCTAACAAACTCGATTGTCCAGGGAAAAGTTTCGTTTGCCCACCCTCAGATCAAAAGCTATTGAACAAAAACGTTTTTTTCTGAAAAAGTCATTTCGGTTCTTCCCATATTTTCTCGAGGTTTAGTGTTTATCACACTTGAATGGGCTATATCGTTAGCTCATCTAACGATCTCGATTGTCCAGGCAAAAGTTTCGTTTGCCCACCCTCAGATCAAAAGCTATTGAACAAAAACGTTTTTTTCTGAAAAAGTCATTTCGGTTCGTCGCATATTTTCTCGAGGTTTAGTGTTTATCACACTTGAATGGGCTATATCGTTAGCTCATCTAACGATCTCGATTGTCCAGGCAAAAGTTTCGTTTGCCCACCCTCAGATCAAAAGCTATTGAACAAAAACGTTTTTTTTGAAAAAGTTATTTCGGTTCGGCCCATATTTTCGGGAGGTTTAGTGTTTATCACACTTGAATAGGCTATATCGTTAGCTCATCTAACAAACTCGATTGTCCAGGGAAAAGTTTCGTTTGCCCACCCTCAGATCAAAAGCTATTGAACAAAAACGTTTTTTTCTGAAAAAGTCATTTCGGTTCTTCCCATATTTTCGCGAGGTTTAGTGTTTATCACACTTGAATGGGCTATATCGTTAGCTCATCTAACGATCTCGATTGTCCAGGCAAAAGTTTCGTTTGCCCACCCTCAGATCAAAAGTTATTGAACAAAAACGTTTTTTTCTGAAAAAGTCATTTCGGTTCTTCGCATATTTTCGCGAGGTTTAGTGTATATCACACTTGAATGGGCTATATCGTTAGCTCATCTAACGATCTCGATTGTCCAGGCAAAAGTTTCGTTTGCCCACCCTCAGATCAAAAGCTATTGAACAAAAACGTTTTTTTCTGAAAAAGTCATTTCGGTTCTTCCCATATTTTCGCGAGGTTTAGTGTTTATCACACTTGAATGGGCTATATCGTTAGCTCATCTAACGATCTCGATTGTCCATGTAAAAGTTTCGTTTGCCCACCCTCAGATCAAAAGTTAATAAACAAACCGTCCAAAAGAAAGCCAGTGATGTACAACAAAGAACTAAAAAACGGCATAAGTTATCAAAAAATTTAGAAAAAATAGAATAGAACACATTCACATAGATTACAAGGGACCATGAAAATATTCAAAATGTCGGCCAATAAAGACAAAATATAATAATAATAATAGTAATCGGCAGACAAACACACATATTGTATATAAAATAAATAGTAAATGGTTTTCAGTCGCTTCTACCACTCGCCGGCCGCTACCATGGCAGGCGCGCTTCGTTCGCTCGGCTCGTGCGGTTTAGTTTGAAGCTGACCTAACCTAACCAAAATCACTGTCTACAATATCTAGACTTTAAATTCTAATGTAAAAGATACTTTCAACATTGATTGATTCTTTTCCTCGGATTTGTTTCGGGAGCTTTTCTAAGTCATTTTTTTCTAGCCATGTCCCCGTCACGCTCCTACAATAAGCAGTATAATGTTCCGGCTTATGACAAATAACACCACCTAAAACATACTCAATATCTTGTATTCTAATTTTTCCTGGAATTTCTGCTAAAGAAATTATACCATTATATTTTGATTTATTAACTGTTAAAAAAACTTGTGTGTCGATAAATATGAACGGACCCTCCTTTAGAATGACTGTTTTTTTGCACGAGCATCTTTTGCATTCTTCTTCCCTGTCTATTAGTGTCTGTTGAAGAAATTTGTTCAAATACGTTGCAAAGCTCAATCCTTCGCCAATCCCGTCCATATCCAAGATATTTATGTTTTTTACTTTCTCTGTACAATTTGTACATTTCGTTATTAATTCAAAATTCTTAACGTTTGCAAATAATTCAACTATAACAGTATAAGCACTACCATAACAATCTAAAAACCCGTTATCAATTTTAAACACCATTGACAAAAGTCTTGCCCTGAAATTGTATAACGAAGAATTGATCCCTTCATTGGTATATTTAATTAGAAATGAAAAAATAGGTATATCTGTATTTAAATCTACAAAATCTTTAAAACATGCGTAGTTACAGTAGGAATAGGCTATAAGTTCCATTATCGAATCAAAAGCACACGTATTTTGAACAAACACTTTCTTACCATCATGCACAACAGGATTACATACGTTACCATTCTGTAGGACCTCACATTTTCGTTTTCTTAGAGGTCTTTCATAATAAAATTGTATTTCTGGAAATGGTATTAGATATTTACCTCTTTTTGAAGTATTTCTATTTTCGGAGATAGGTATTCTGCAGTTTGTGTTTTCTTTATTCGTAGTAGTTTTGTAGTCGAGAGTGGATGAAAACCTTGCATCCGGATTTTGTTTTAAAATAGTAGAAACATCTTCTTCAACAGCTTCAATATTCAAGCCACACCAGTTGTCTTGATTTCGCAAGTAGTTGTAATCTCGTTCCTTTTTAACTTTATCGTAATTCACAACGTCAGCCGCAGCTTTATTTGCCTGAGCACCTAGTTTAGTTGAGATCTTCTCGGGAACAAAACGTTTCGACTGCAGACGTTGTGCAAAATTTAATTTTGAAAGGCTCTCGATAGAATTTATGTGCTTTGCAATGAATTTATCCGACCGTAAAGGTAAATAGCCCGTACCTAAATCATTATTTTTTAGGGTATTGAAGTACGCTTCGCAGTGGGCCGACGTTGCTACATTTGAAGCCTGAGGAAAATACTTTTGCATAACATTTGTCCATAGGGGAAAATGTTTTCCGAACTTCATGAAATGTTTTACTACTTCGGGACAATAGAAAGCATTCAGAGATTCAGTTTCCTCCGTTGAATTGATTGCTTCTTGAGCCTTGGCCTGGATATTTTCAAGAAAAAGGGTAACGTCATCATTTTCAATATCTAAATGATCGTAGTCACGTTCATTTATATCTTGAGTTTCATCTTTATTTTTATCAGTATAATTGAATTTTTTTATTTTTTCGAATAAGAGATTCCTATTTTTCAAACAAGCGGTATTTTCCCCGATGCTACTTTTCCCTTCATATTCATTTCCAGCCACGATAAGTACGGATAGAAAAAGTTTTTTAAAATCTTCGATGTTATCACAAATCGACATGATTCCCAAACATCGGACGTAGAAATCCTTGAGCTTGAAATGTCTGCCATCAAAAACTTTTGTTCGGCAGAGAATCTTAATTAAATGTGCAATATCGATTCTTATAAAACACATTAAATCCTGTTTTCTATCGTTACTTAACCAGCGGTAACAATCGAATATGTATGTTCGTAAACTTTTTTCGTTGAAAGCTAAACAGGTAGCGTTTAGAAGTGCCATGGAGTAATCGCAGACAACTTCTGGAGGACATGGAGCACCATCTCGCATAATCTCTCGAAGCCAGTAACAGATAAAATTCGCGTCGTGCTTCTGCGAAATCATGGAGAACAGAGGTTGGACCCCATTTTCTGTTGGGATAATGATTTGATACAGTAAAGTGCATCTTTTGGTGCCTTTTTTTGAAGTGTAAGATTTAACAAGACTGCCGGTTGCATCTATTTCAATTTTACCAACTTTTTTAATTAAGTCTTTATATAAATGTATTTGCATTCTAGACCAATACATGCAGTACATTTTATCCACTCCTATTTCCTTAATGTATCCAGAATACCTACCTTCAATCTTCATTTTACATAAGGACTCAATCACCCCGTGATTTGAGTCAATACCTAGTTGAAGATTGATTGCTTCTTCTTTGATTTTGCGAGCTGCAGCGCCATGTGGCAAATATGGTGGTTCGGGATCACCAAATGAAATGTTATTTATTTGCTCGTTACGCCACAATCTAGGTTTTTTGGATACTAATTCATGACCTATCATTTCACGAGCAACACCTTGAACAGGACGCTTTGCACTGTGGGGAACGCCCCGGGTGTCGAATGTTTGGATTGATATAATGATTCCATCGCCAGGAGCTGGTTTCTCGATGGAATGAGCGTCGAAAGTAGCCGCACATTCCTTACAACTTCCATGGATCTTCAAAAAAACTTCAGCTTCTGACGATTCATAGACTTTACCGTATTTGAAAATATAGGCGCAGGGCACTTTTGTCTTTAGGAAAAATTCTTTTGCCACCAAATCTGTCCAACCTTTTTTCAGAACTCTATGGTATTTCCCACCTTTATTCTCTTGATCACACATATTAGAAACTGGATACATTTTTGTCCAATCCTCTGCCGAAAAAACTAAATTAATGAACAGAAGAGGATATTTAAATTTGAAATCCTTATTCTTGGACACAGTGCTTGGATAATACTCTGAAACGTTAGAGGAATTGACTGTAGTATCGTTAGAATCGTTTGAAACTTCGGATATTGGAACATCGAAGTATTTTTTAAGGTCATTTAACAAATTCCAACGATTGCATCTCACATACGCGTTAATAGATTCCGGTGTTACTGATAATTTAAAACAAGAACACACATATTTCCATACAACATCCGAACGCGGTTTCAAACGTTTATTTTCATCGAAGATATCATGTAATTTTAATGCGTCGAGCAATGACTTTGGATCGACACATGCTGTTCGAGGCATATTATAAGACCAAAATTTAATGTATTGCCAAAAAAATTATCTTTCGATATACCTGGAGTCAGGGTTGGGCAGTATTTGAAATACTTGTAATTGAAATACGTAATTGAAATACAAATACGTATTTTGTATTTGTATTTCAATTACTTGTTAAAAATGTAATTTGTAATTAGTATTTCAAATACCTGACGCTGAGGTATTTTGTAATTAGTATTTCAAATACTTATGGTTGCAAAATACATTTCACAAAATACATTTAGCTACCTTATTGATGGGTGTGTTCTTCAGAAAATAGCGCTCGATAGCTTTCATACGTTTCATAACAAAATGGTGACCGCTAAATATTAGATAAGTTCTGCAATACTGGCCATTTAAAAGAAATATTTTTGTTTCGCTAAGATATATAATTTCAAATTAATTTTACTTTGGAAACATGAAATTCTTTTTTTAAAATCAGTCATTTGTTTATTGATAAGTGTTATGTTTTCTTCGCATTTGAATCTTTTTCATCATCATGGATAGTTAAAAATTCGAGTAATTATGGAATAAGAGTACCGTCGTGGCAGCAACGCGGCAAGAGCGACAAGCAACATCAACGGCCTTTATGAGCGAACACTACAATGAACGTACCACTTGTTATTGGTTTTCCCGCTTCTATTCTGGAAATTTCGACTTTTCTTTATAGCTGGAGCACAACAGACAGGCTGACGGCCCACCTGATGTAAAGCGGTTACTGTCGCTTATGGACATTTGCAACACCAGAGATTTCACCAACCCGCTGCCAGCTTCGAAGAAATTTTATGACACCCTTTTTGAAGAACTCCATATCGTAGCGCTGTGGAAAAACCTTGGCTGGGAGCTCATTCCAAATCCCCACGGTATGCAGGAAAAAGGTTCTACAGAACCGTTGCGTACATGAGCGAAACGGCTTAAGGAAGTGGGGGTGAAATCCCAACACATGGTGAGCGGTTCGGTGGTAGAAAGAGGACGAATACACCATTCTATACAGTTCTTCCGAAAAGACTCCGTTATACAGTCAGTAGAATACGTAGAGAGAGCGAAGTCTCTCATAAGGCCAAGCGTATCTAGACCACCTGTGAGTATGGGATCATCAACAACGTGAACAGCTCGACGTTGAATACTGTCTAGGGGATCGAGTTGGTAGCCAGGTGCTCCAGCTCAAAAGTGTGAGCAGTACTCCATATGCGGGCTCACCTGGGTTTTACAAAGCACAAAGCGTTGCCGCGGTGTGAAGTACTGCTTGGACCGGTTTAACATTCCCAGCTTCTTAGAGGCAAGTTTTGCCTTGCCTTCAAGATGGCTCCTCAACATCGTTCGCGATGTCAACACTGAGGATCCCAATACTCTTGGAGGTGGTAATGGGAGTTCCTTGGAACTGAAGCGATTGCTCGAATGGAGTTTTTTTTGGCAGATAATACGCAGACCTATGTCTTCTTGGGGTTGAAATGGACAAGGTTTTGTCTCCCTCATTCAGAGACTCTTTCTAAGGAATACTCTACTCAGATACAAGTCTAACCCAACTTTCCTCCACAAATGATCGAGGGACGTTTGCACGACCAGAGTACTGCGCATCGCCTGTGCTGGCATCCGCATTGGAATGAATGTTGCGAATAGACAACATATCAATGATATGTAAGATGAACAACGTTGGCGATAGCACACAACCCTGGGGCACACCAGCGTTGATGGGCTTGAAACTTGAGCAACAACCGTCGACAACGACTTGAATGCTGCGCTCATCAAAAGAGATGGATAGCGAGGTGCAAGGCCTTTCGGGTATTTCATACGATGGCCGCTCTGATAGAAGAGCCCTGTGCCAGACCCGGTCGAAGGCCTTAGCAATATCTAGAATTCTAGACTAACTGCCAGTGCTTCCTCTTTGCTCTCAATGGCTTCAGCCCAACGGTGGGTTAGGTAAACCAAGAGATCTTGAGCTGAGCGACTGTGGCGGAAGCCGTATTGCCGATCGTTTAGCAGCTGGTAATCTTCGACGTAACACAGGAGCTGCGCGTTGATAATGCGCTCCATCACTATTAAGAGTAAAAAGGTTATTGCTATAGGCCTATTCGACGTGTCTGTTACGTACCCTTTTTTGGGGACAAGGTGCACGTGGGCAATCTTCCACGAAGCGAGGACACAACCCTTGTAGTAAGAGAGAGTGAAACGTCGGGCAAGGACTGGCTGGGGACAGCTCAGCTAAACACGTCTGCAGCACAATGGCAGAAATGCCATCAGGGCCAGAAGACTTTTTGACGTCGAGGGAGAAGAGAGCACATCGGACTGCTTTTTGAGTAAAGCGCACCTCCAACATTCTAGACTCACACAGGGATTGTAGGTGGAGTTTCTCCTATGTCTCAAGAGTTGAATTGGCCGCAAAGATTTCACCCAGAAGATTGACTTTATCTTTGGCGGCGTGTACCAGACGGTCGTCCACTGTGCGCAGAGGTTGAAGAGACGCCCGACAAAAGTTTCCTTGGCCAGCTGAGTGAATCCATGGGCGAGAGCAAAATCGTAGGCAGTAGTTCCTGACAGATCGTAACGTAATGAGTATTAAAATTTCGATTATGACTACCTCTGCTAAAGGATACTGCCCAAAAACTTTGTCGATCACCTCATGAACGAGTTCAAAAAAGCAAGCTGTTTTAGTCTTTGTGCATTCCCTGCCATGGGACCGATATACGCACGCATAGATTCGGGTGGAACCACCAAAATCTACGCGTACCTACAAGATGGAAATATCCCTATCTTCAAGGCCGAATTAGAATAAAAAATATAATAAAATTAGGTTAACTTATTTCAGAAAAATTTCATAGGCAAGGGACCTAATAATGATTATTATTTGATTTTTGTGAGTATTTTATTTACATAACCTAACGCCTGACGGTATTTTGTATTTTGTAATTTGTATTTTGTATTTTAAATACATATAGTTGAAATGCTGTATTTTGTATTTTATATTTTAAATACCCGACTTAAAAGCATTTTGTATTTCGTATTTTAAATACATGCGAGACAGTATTTTGTAATTTGTATTTCAATTAAAGGAAACCATGTATTTTGCCCAGCCCTGCCTGGAGTATATGGAGTAAAATGTAACAGACAAATACAATTGCTGAAGTGTCACTTCCAGTGAAAACGTAAATATGGTTAAATACACAGAATTTCCTTTTATCTAAGTATAAAAGAATATCTGCCTTAAGCATATACAGATAGCGTAAGGCGTAAGTTTTATTTTAAATTAATTTAAATACAAAATTAACACTAACGGGTAAAAAGAAAAGGATTTTTATTTTGAATTAGACAAAGTATAATTTTATATCTTTATCTGTTTTAAGTGCCAATCATTAGAACCGAATCTAACTTAAACAAGAAACATAGTAGTCGTTAAATAATATTTCTTAAACCATAGCATGTTTTAAATCCGCACAGTGCCATCTATTTTTGTACGTAAATTAAAATATTAAAGCAAATTCAAATAGCTTTTGGTAAAAACCAGCAGATTACATTTCATCAAAATCGGTTGAGAAATAACACTTATGACTGAACATACATTAAAATACATATATTTACACGTGGAAATAAAACATCCTCCTTTTTTGAAGTCGTTTAAAAATGTAATCTACCAAAAGCTATTTGAATTTGCTTTAATATTCTTTTATACTTAGATAAAAGGAAATTCTGTGTATTTAACCATATTTACGTTTTCACTGGAAGTGACACTTCAGCAATTGTATTTGTCTGTTACATTTTACTCCATATACTCCAGGTATATCGAAAGATAATTTTTTTGGCAATACATTAAATTTTGGTCTTATAATATGCCTCGAACAGCATGTGTCGATCCAAAGTCATTGCTCGACGCATTAAAATTACATGATATCTTCGATGAAAATAAACGTTTGAAACCGCGTTCGGATGTTGTATGGAAATATGTGTGTTCTTGTTTTAAATTATCAGTAACACCGGAATCTATTAACGCGTATGTGAGATGCAATCGTTGGAATTTGTTAAATGACCTTAAAAAATACTTCGATGTTCCAATATCCGAAGTTTCAAACGATTCTAACGATACTACAGTCAATTCCTCTAACGTTTCAGAGTATTATCCAAGCACTGTGTCCAAGAATAAGGATTTCAAATTTAAATATCCTCTTCTGTTCATTAATTTAGTTTTTTCGGCAGAGGATTGGACAAAAATGTATCCAGTTTCTAATATGTGTGATCAAGAGAATAAAGGTGGGAAATACCATAGAGTTCTGAAAAAAGGTTGGACAGATTTGGTGGCAAAAGAATTTTTCCTAAAGACAAAAGTGCCCTGCGCCTATATTTTCAAATACGGTAAAGTCTATGAATCGTCAGAAGCTGAAGTTTTTTTGAAGATCCATGGAAGTTGTAAGGAATGTGCGGCTACTTTCGACGCTCATTCCATCGAGAAACCAGCTCCTGGCGATGGAATCATTATATCAATCCAAACATTCGACACCCGGGGCGTTCCCCACAGTGCAAAGCGTCCTGTTCAAGGTGTTGCTCGTGAAATGATAGGTCATGAATTAGTATCCAAAAAACCTAGATTGTGGCGTAACGAGCAAATAAATAACATTTCATTTGGTGATCCCGAACCACCATATTTGCCACATGGCGCTGCAGCTCGCAAAATCAAAGAAGAAGCAATCAATCTTCAACTAGGTATTGACTCAAATCACGGGGTGATTGAGTCCTTATGTAAAATGAAGATTGAAGGTAGGTATTCTGGATACATTAAGGAAATAGGAGTGGATAAAATGTACTGCATGTATTGGTCTAGAATGCAAATACATTTATATAAAGACTTAATTAAAAAAGTTGGTAAAATTGAAATAGATGCAACCGGCAGTCTTGTTAAATCTTACACTTCAAAAAAAGGCACCAAAAGATGCACTTTACTGTATCAAATCATTATCCCAACAGAAAATGGGGTCCAACCTCTGTTCTCCATGATTTCGCAGAAGCACGACGCGAATTTTATCTGTTACTGGCTTCGAGAGATTATGCGAGATGGTGCTCCATGTCCTCCAGAAGTTGTCTGCGATTACTCCATGGCACTTCTAAACGCTACCTGTTTAGCTTTCAACGAAAAAAGTTTACGAACATACATATTCGATTGTTACCGCTGGTTAAGTAACGATAGAAAACAGGATTTAATGTGTTTTATAAGAATCGATATTGCACATTTAATTAAGATTCTCTGCCGAACAAAAGTTTTTGATGGCAGACATTTCAAGCTCAAGGATTTCTACGTCCGATGTTTGGGAATCATGTCGATTTGTGATAACATCGAAGATTTTAAAAAACTTTTTCTATCCGTACTTATCGTGGCTGGAAATGAATATGAAGGGAAAAGTAGCATCGGGGAAAATACCGCTTGTTTGAAAAATAGGAATCTCTTATTCGAAAAAATAAAAAAATTCAATTATACTGATAAAAATAAAGATGAAACTCAAGATATAAATGAACGTGACTACGATCATTTAGATATTGAAAATGATGACGTTACCCTTTTTCTTGAAAATATCCAGGCCAAGGCTCAAGAAGCAATCAATTCAACGGAGGAAACTGAATCTCTGAATGCTTTCTATTGTCCCGAAGTAGTAAAACATTTCATGAAGTTCGGAAAACATTTTCCCCTATGGACAAATGTTATGCAAAAGTATTTTCCTCAGGCTTCAAATGTAGCAACGTCGGCCCACTGCGAAGCGTACTTCAATACCCTAAAAAATAATGATTTAGGTACGGGCTATTTACCTTTACGGTCGGATAAATTCATTGCAAAGCACATAAATTCTATCGAGAGCCTTTCAAAATTAAATTTTGCACAACGTCTGCAGTCGAAACGTTTTGTTCCCGAGAAGATCTCAACTAAACTAGGTGCTCAGGCAAATAAAGCTGCGGCTGACGTTGTGAATTACGATAAAGTTAAAAAGGAACGAGATTACAACTACTTGCGAAATCAAGACAACTGGTGTGGCTTGAATATTGAAGCTGTTGAAGAAGATGTTTCTACTATTTTAAAACAAAATCCGGATGCAAGGTTTTCATCCACTCTCGACTACAAAACTACTACGAATAAAGAAAACACAAACTGCAGAATACCTATCTCCGAAAATAGAAATACTTCAAAAAGAGGTAAATATCTAATACCATTTCCAGAAATACAATTTTATTATGAAAGACCTCTAAGAAAACGAAAATGTGAGGTCCTACAGAATGGTAACGTATGTAATCCTGTTGTGCATGATGGTAAGAAAGTGTTTGTTCAAAATACGTGTGCTTTTGATTCGATAATGGAACTTATAGCCTATTCCTACTGTAACTACGCATGTTTTAAAGATTTTGTAGATTTAAATACAGATATACCTATTTTTTCATTTCTAATTAAATATACCAATGAAGGGATCAATTCTTCGTTATACAATTTCAGGGCAAGACTTTTGTCAATGGTGTTTAAAATTGATAACGGGTTTTTAGATTGTTATGGTAGTGCTTATACTGTTATAGTTGAATTATTTGCAAACGTTAAGAATTTTGAATTAATAACGAAATGTACAAATTGTACAGAGAAAGTAAAAAACATAAATATCTTGGATATGGACGGGATTGGCGAAGGATTGAGCTTTGCAACGTATTTGAACAAATTTCTTCAACAGACACTAATAGACAGGGAAGAAGAATGCAAAAGATGCTCGTGCAAAAAAACAGTCATTCTAAAGGAGGGTCCGTTCATATTTATCGACACACAAGTTTTTTTAACAGTTAATAAATCAAAATATAATGGTATAATTTCTTTAGCAGAAATTCCAGGAAAAATTAGAATACAAGATATTGAGTATGTTTTAGGTGGTGTTATTTGTCATAAGCCGGAACATTATACTGCTTATTGTAGGAGCGTGACGGGGACATGGCTAGAAAAAAATGACTTAGAAAAGCTCCCGAAACAAATCCGAGGAAAAGAATCAATCAATGTTGAAAGTATCTTTTACATTAGAATTTAAAGTCTAGATATTGTAGACAGTGATTTTGGTTAGGTTAGGTCAGCTTCAAACTAAACCGCACGAGCCGAGCGAACGAAGCGCGCCTGCCATGGTAGCGGCCGGCGAGTGGTAGAAGCGACTGAAAACCATTTACTATTTATTTTATATACAATATGTGTGTTTGTCTGCCGATTACTATTATTATTATTATATTTTGTCTTTATTGGCCGACATTTTGAATATTTTCATGGTCCCTTGTAATCTATGTGAATGTGTTCTATTCTATTTTTTCTAAATTTTTTGATAACTTATGCCGTTTTTTAGTTCTTTGTTGTACATCACTGGCTTTCTTTTGGACGGTTTGTTTATTAACTTTTGATCTGAGGGTGGGCAAACGAAACTTTTACATGGACAATCGAGATCGTTAGATGAGCTAACGATATAGCCCATTCAAGTGTGATAAACACTAAACCTCGCGAAAATATGGGAAGAACCGAAATGACTTTTTCAGAAAAAAACGTTTTTGTTCAATAGCTTTTGATCTGAGGGTGGGCAAACGAAACTTTTGCCTGGACAATCGAGATCGTTAGATGAGCTAACGATATAGCCCATTCAAGTGTGATATACACTAAACCTCGCGAAAATATGCGAAGAACCGAAATGACTTTTTCAGAAAAAAACGTTTTTGTTCAATAACTTTTGATCTGAGGGTGGGCAAACGAAACTTTTGCCTGGACAATCGAGATCGTTAGATGAGCTAACGATATAGCCCATTCAAGTGTGATAAACACTAAACCTCGCGAAAATATGGGAAGAACCGAAATGACTTTTTCAGAAAAAAACGTTTTTGTTCAATAGCTTTTGATCTGAGGGTGGGCAAACGAAACTTTTCCCTGGACAATCGAGTTTGTTAGATGAGCTAACGATATAGCCTATTCAAGTGTGATAAACACTAAACCTCCCGAAAATATGGGCCGAACCGAAATAACTTTTTCAGATAAAAACGTTTTTGTTCAATAACTTTTGATCTGAGGGTGGGCAAACGAAACTTTTACCTGGACAATCGAGTTCGTTGAATGAGCTAACGATATAGCCTATTCAAGTGTGATAAACACTAAACCTCCCGAAAATATGGGCCGAACCGAAATAACTTTTTCAGAAAAAAACGTTTTTGTTCAATAACTTTTGATCTGAGGGTGGGCAAACGAAACTTTTACATGGACAATCGAGATCGTTAGATGAGCTAACGATATAGCCCATTCAAGTGTGATATACACTAAACCTCGCGAAAATATGCGAAGAACCGAAATGACTTTTTCAGAAAAAAACGTTTTTGTTCAATAGCTTTTGATCTGAGGGTGGGCAAACGAAACTTTTGCCTGGACAATCGAGATCGTTAGATGAGCTAACGATATAGCCCATTCAAGTGTGATAAACACTAAACCTCGCGAAAATATGCGAAGAACCGAAATGACTTTTTCAGAAAAAAAAGTTTTTGTTCAATAACTTTTGATCTGAGGGTGGGCAAACGAAACTTTTACATGGACAATCGAGATCGTTAGATGAGCTAACGATATAGCCCATTCAAGTGTGATATACACTAAACCTCGCGAAAATATGCGAAGAACCGAAATGACTTTTTCAGAAAAAAACGTTTTTGTTCAATAACTTTTGATCTGAGGGTGGGCAAACGAAACTTTTGCCTGGACAATCGAGATCGTTAGATGAGCTAACGATATAGCCCATTCAAGTGTGATAAACACTAAACCTCGCGAAAATATGGGAAGAACCGAAATGACTTTTTCAGAAAAAAACGTTTTTGTTCAATAGCTTTTGATCTGAGGGTGGGCAAACGAAACTTTTCCCTGGACAATCGAGTTTGTTAGATGAGCTAACGATATAGCCTATTCAAGTGTGATAAACACTAAACCTCCCGAAAATATGGGCCGAACCGAAATAACTTTTTCAGATAAAAACGTTTTTGTTCAATAACTTTTGATCTGAGGGTGGGCAAACGAAACTTTTACCTGGACAATCGAGTTCGTTGAATGAGCTAACGATATAGCCTATTCAAGTGTGATAAACACTAAACCTCCCGAAAATATGGGCCGAACCGAAATAACTTTTTCAGAAAAAAACGTTTTTGTTCAATAACTTTTGATCTGAGGGTGGGCAAACGAAACTTTTACATGGACAATCGAGATCGTTAGATGAGCTAACGATATAGCCCATTCAAGTGTGATATACACTAAACCTCGCGAAAATATGGGAAGAACCGAAATGACTTTTTCAGAAAAAAATCATTTTTGTTCAATAACTTTTGATCTGAGGGTGGGCAAACGAAACTTTTACATGGACAATCGAGATCGTTAGATGAGCTAACGATATAGCCCATTCAAGTGTGATATACACTAAACCTCGCGAAAATATGCGAAGAACCGAAACGACTTTTTCAGAAAAAACCGTTTTTGTTCAATAACTTTTGATCTGAGGGTGGGCAAACGAAACTTTTGCTTGGACAATCGAGTTCGTTGAATGAGCTAACGATATAGCCTATTCAAGTGTGATAAACACTAAACCTCGCGAAAATATGGGCCGAACCGAAATAACTTTTTCAGATAAAAACGTTTTTGTTCAATAACTTTTGATCTGAGGGTGGGCAAACGAAACTTTTACATGGACAATCGAGATCGTTAGATGAGCTAACGATATAGCCCATTCAAGTGTGATAAACACTAAACCTCGAGAAAATATGCGACGAACCGAAATGACTTTTTCAGAAAAAAACGTTTTTGTTCAATAGCTTTTGATCTGAGGGTGGGCAAACGAAACTTTTGCCTGGACAATCGAGATCGTTATATGAGCTAACGATATAGCCCATTCAAGTGTGATAAACACTAAGCCTCGAGAAAATATGGGAAGAACCGAAATGACTTTTTCAGAAAAAAATCATTTTTGTTCAATAACTTTTGATCAGAGGGTGGGCAAACGAAACTTTTGCCTGGACAATCGAGATCGTTAGATGAGCTAACGATATAGCCCATTCAAGTGTGATATACACTAAACCTCGCGAAAATATGCGAAGAACCGAAACGACTTTTTCAGAAAAAAACGTTTTTGTTCAATAACTTTTGATCTGAGGGTGGGCAAACGAAACTTTTGCTTGGACAATCGAGATCGTTAGATGAGCTAACGATATAGCCCATTCAAGTGTGATAAACACTAAACCTCGCGAAAATATGGGAAGAACCGAAATAACTTTTTCAGAAAAAAACGTTTTTGTTCAATAACTTTTGATCTGAGGGTGGGCAAACGAAACTTTTACATGGACAATCGAGATCGTTAGATGAGCTAACGATATAGCCCATTCAAGTGTGATATACACTAAACCTCGCGAAAATATGGGAAGAACCGAAATGACTTTTTCAGAAAAAAATCATTTTTGTTCAATAACTTTTGATCTGAGGGTGGGCAAACGAAACTTTTACATGGACAATCGAGTTTGTTAGATGAGCTAACGATATAGCCTATTCAAGTGTGATAAACACTAAACCTCCCGAAAATATGGGCCGAACCGAAATAACTTTTTCAGATAAAAACGTTTTTGTTCAATAACTTTTGATCTGAGGGTGGGCAAACGAAACTTTTACCTGGACAATCGAGTTCGTTGAATGAGCTAACGATATAGCCTATTCAAGTGTGATAAACACTAAACCTCCCGAAAATATGGGCCGAACCGAAATAACTTTTTCAGAAAAAAACGTTTTTGTTCAATAACTTTTGATCTGAGGGTGGGCAAACGAAACTTTTACATGGACAATCGAGATCGTTGGATGAGCTAACGATATAGCCCATTCAAGTGTGATATACACTAAACCTCGCGAAAATATGGGAAGAACCGAAATGACTTTTTCAGAAAAAAATCATTTTTGTTCAATAACTTTTGATCTGAGGGTGGGCAAACGAAACTTTTACATGGACAATCGAGATCGTTAGATGAGCTAACGATATAGCCCATTCAAGTGTGATATACACTAAACCTCGCGAAAATATGCGAAGAACCGAAACGACTTTTTCAGAAAAAACCGTTTTTGTTCAATAACTTTTGATCTGAGGGTGGGCAAACGAAACTTTTGCTTGGACAATCGAGTTCGTTGAATGAGCTAACGATATAGCCCATTCAAGTGTGATATACACTAAACCTCGCGAAAATATGCGAAGAACCGAAATAACTTTTTCAGAAAAACATCATTTTTGTTCAATAACTTTTGATCTGTAGGTGGGCAAACGAAACTTTTGCTTGGACAATCGAGTTCGTTGAATGAGCTAACGATATAGCCTATTCAAGTGTGATAAACACTAAACCTCGCGAAAATATGGGCCGAACCGAAATAACTTTTTCAGATAAAAACGTTTTTGTTCAATAACTTTTGATCTGAGGGTGGGCAAACGAAACTTTTACATGGACAATCGAGATCGTTAGATGAGCTAACGATATAGCCCATTCAAGTGTGATAAACACTAAACCTCGAGAAAATATGCGACGAACCGAAATGACTTTTTCAGAAAAAAACGTTTTTGTTCAATAGCTTTTGATCTGAGGGTGGGCAAACGAAACTTTTGCCTGGACAATCGAGATCGTTATATGAGCTAACGATATAGCCCATTCAAGTGTGATAAACACTAAGCCTCGAGAAAATATGGGAAGAACCGAAATGACTTTTTCAGAAAAAAATCATTTTTGTTCAATAACTTTTGATCAGAGGGTGGGCAAACGAAACTTTTGCCTGGACAATCGAGATCGTTAGATGAGCTAACGATATAGCCCATTCAAGTGTGATATACACTAAACCTCGCGAAAATATGCGAAGAACCGAAACGACTTTTTCAGAAAAAAACGTTTTTGTTCAATAACTTTTGATCTGAGGGTGGGCAAACGAAACTTTTGCTTGGACAATCGAGTTCGTTGAATGAGCTAACGATATAGCCTATTCAAGTGTGATAAACACTAAACCTCGCGAAAATATGGGCCGAACCGAAATAACTTTTTCAGATAAAAACGTTTTTGTTCAATAACTTTTGATCTGAGGGTGGGCAAACGAAACTTTTGCTTGGACAATCGAGTTCGTTGAATGAGCTAACGATATAGCCCATTCAAGTGTGATATACACTAAACCTCGCGAAAATATGCGAAGAACCGAAATAACTTTTTCAGATAAAAACAATTTTGTTCAATAACTTTTGATCTGAGGGTGGGCAAACGAAACTTTTACCTGGACAATCGAGTTCGTTGAATGAGCTAACGATATAGCCTATTCAAGTGGGATAAACACTAAACCTCCCGAAAATATGGGCCGAACCGAAATAACTTTTTCAGAAAAAAATCATTTTTGTTCAATAACTTTTGATCTGAGGGTGGGCAAACGAAACTTTTGCCTGGACAATCGAGATCGTTAGATGAGCTAACGATATAGCCCATTCAAGTGTGATAAACACTAAACCTCGCGAAAATATGCGAAGAACCGAAATGACTTTTTCAGAAAAAAAAAGTTTTTGTTCAATAACTTTTGATCTGAGGGTGGGCAAACGAAACTTTTGCCTGGACAATCGAGATCGTTAGATGAGCTAACGATATAGCCCATTCAAGTGTGATAAACACTAAACCTCGCGAAAATATGGGAAGAACAGAAATGACTTTTTCAGAAAAAAATCGTTTTTGTTCAATAACTTTTGATCTGAGGGTGGGCAAACGAAACTTTTGCCTGGACAATCGAGATCGTTAGATGAGCTAACGATATAGCCCATTCAAGTGTGATAAACACTAAACCTCGCGAAAATATGGGAAGAACCGAAATGACTTTTTCAGAAAAAAATCGTTTTTGTTCAATAACTTTTGATCTGAGGGTGGGCAAACGAAACTTTTGCCTGGACAAACTTCGACTAACGATGAGCTAACACATGATATATTGTTTGGATAAAAAATCTCAATTGGAGGTGCCAGCTTCACAAACAATTTTTGTTTTTTTTATAACTTTTGAACCAAGGGTGGGCAAACGAAAATTTTTCCTGGGCAAACGTGGACTAACGATGGACAAACGAATGAGATAGTGTAGGTTTAAAAATTCGCAACTCGAGTTGCCAACTTCACAGAGCTTGTAAATTCTGTATGCAGTGAGCAGTAGGACTTTTTTCGGTTTGTCTATTATCTTTATTTCGCGTCAGTTTAAATTAAATATGTGAACTAAAAATGGCGGTCACTTGGTCTATACTAAGCGCCGTTTGGAATTAATCGGTTGTGATGAAGTTAGTGAAAAGTAAAGGTGATTTATAGCTACTTCATTTGTCACTAGCTGTGCCCGTGACGTCGTCCGCGTGGAATTTGTTTTCAAAACCCCCTGATTTTGAAACATTCTTCGTTGGTACTCCGCTCCTATTGGTCTTAGCGTGATGATATATAGCCTATAGCTTTCCTTGATAAACGGGCTATCTATCACTAAAAGAATTTTTCAAATCGGACCAAGTAGTTCCTGAGATTAGCGCGTTCAAACAAACCAACTCTTCAGCTTTATATATTAGTATAAGATTTGCCTATAAAACCATAAATATATATTCGAAAATACATTTTATCTCCTAAACCACTTATCTTACTCTATACATATCTTGATCTAGTTAAAGTGGTTTTGTGCTCTACTGTCTTATGCCTTTTTAGAATTTTGCACAACATAGTTCAAAAATTAAATGGAATCAGACACTTTTTGAAACTTTGAAAGTGAATATCTTCCAACCTATACAGAATTTCGTTATTATTTTTAACTAAACCAAACTAACGATACGCCATATGATTAAGTAAGTGATTAAGGTACACTTAAACAAACTTATAATAATCAACTACACGTTTCGCTGCCACCTATTTTGGATTTTTCGATTGCATCTCACCAGTGTGTAGCGGCATATAAGATTAAACCCTTCTGCCAGATTTCATCCATATAGTCATTTCTATATGGCAGTAAGCGTGGGCTGTAGTTAAGCGACACAAGCAAGAGCTGTGCATCACGGAAATGAATATGCTGCGGTGAGTGTTGGGAATCACGAGGAAAGACCGTGTCTGAAACTCGTTCAAGGGTTCACTTTTTGCCAAAATGACTACAGAACCCCAAAAATAACTACTCTATTATAACACACCCCTAAATTGATTAAAGATGTCTTTATCAAACAAATTAAACGAGTGTAACCATCAACAAATCACATGTCACGGGGCATGGAGACACAATTCCGGGTATTAGCAATCTGGGCAGTGCAGAATTTAATTTGTCCCAGGGGAGTGTCGTGTCGGGACAAATAGTGTCTAATGCGTACCAGTGGCCATTAATTTGTAGAAAACAAGTGACCGGAAACTATTGAAAGGACCTCTATCCACGGGAAGAGGTCTTTGAACCCGCCTACGTATCCACTTATATATAGTATTTACTGACTTATACTATATATGACTTATATATTATGTTTAGTCCCAATTATTAGGCTACTAATTTCGAAATATAAAACTAGAACGGGTTGAAATAGGGGATGAAAGTTTGTATGTCAGACCAATCTAAACCGATATATAAATTCATCATCCATAAAAAAATGCAATAGTAGCTCTGTCTCTCTATCCGTTAAGTTTTCACGGAAAAACTACTGGAGTACTAAATCGGTTTTGCTGTAATTTTACATATGTAGTTTTAATACCGAACATGAACTTACATATATATTTATATTTTATATTTTTCATACCGGGAGAAAGTGTCAGTCTGCGATATAAAATGAAGTGACTCTTCCGGGGGCAAATAGCATACATACATACATACATAACTTCACGCCAGTTCCCTTGCGGGGTAGGCACGCACTAATATAAAAATTAAATACAACCTGTATTAATGCTTACTCTTTATACAAGAGGCACGCACTAGGGTTAGACCCGCAGTGCAGCCGCGGAGGAAACTAAGAAACTTATAAATACAGCAAGAGTGATTTTAAGAAAAATTATCACTTACCAAGGAAACTATCTATAATAATTATCTCGAATAGCAATACCCTATAAATATGGTAATTTCCCTTTATCATAAACACTCATTCCCGAGATCGTGAGGAAGAAACAAATAAACATCAAAACTTTCAAATATTTTAAAGTATAAAAAGAATCACAGTATGTTATTATTATACAGCGGGGTTATAACTGTAATAATAAATTCCGTCCTTGAATAGGAGACATTGCAAAGCAAAGGTGAAAAGGTGACGCAACACAAGCGTAATAAGTTTCACATTTAATACCCCCAACGATATTGGGGTGTAGTTTCCCAATGTCATTTATACTGCATTGAAGTTTTGTTTTGCATGGAAAAGCGTAATTTTCAGAAGGGTTGCTTTGAGACTACTTTTATGACGTCTTATTATTTAAAAAAATGGCCAAGCTCGTCTCAGTCCACGCATTGTGAGAATTTATTTATTTAACTAAGATCACAGAACATTGTTAGAATCATGGAAAAGTATATTATCCTCTTCTATGATTACAATGTATTTTACAAATAATATATGTACAAATAATATTGATTGAGCCAAAATTTTTAATATATATTAAAAATAGAATAATAAATTTGAAGTTTGACGGCCTCTGTAGTTGAGCGGGCTAAGCCTTTGCCGGCGTATCTCACAGCAATGGAGAGGTTCCGGATTCGATTCCTGGTATAGTAAATTTCGGAAACGTATTTTCTCCGTTATTTAATATAGTCTGGGTGTCTGGGATCGGCCCCAGAGTAGTCCGTTGTATATTACCCATAGCACAAGCGTAACTTGCTTAATTTGGGGATATACAACATGTGCGTTTGTCTGCCGATTATTTAAAAAAAAATTAGAACTTAACAGTGACTGCCATAAAAAGTTACAATAAAAGTAATTACTGATTACAATACAGAATCCAAAAATAATCAAACTTTTACCCGCAATCAATCTTCTTTTTAACCAACTTTCAAACGGAGAGGAGGCTCTGAATTCGACTGTATGGTATTGTTTGTTATTCGATTTCTTCATCAGTTGTGGACCGATTATTTAATATTGTATTGTATGAAAGTGTTTACTGTATGTATATTAAATTGATTTATTTTCATCAGCTACATGTATGTCGACCATCTTTTATATTATTTTTTTCACGACCTCGTTACATCATTGTATGATAGATAACATATATAGTATATCGTCCTGCCAAATTTAATTCCTAGAGTCCGCTTGAATAAGATATAATACAAAATAAGCAAACTGTGATTTGCGAGTCAACATTACAGTGGTTTTAATCCCATCACCTTTGCGTACTGACAGGGTGGACGTGTAGCCTTTCACTGCCATTCCCAGAACCCGCTGTTCGCTCAGATAACATGAAACAAAGCGTTCCCCACAGCCGGATGCCAATTCGGCGAATGTGCACCCACCCTTGTGAGCTACTGTGTGGTATGTCGAATTCAATATCGATTGAATTTAGTGTTGCCAGGTAAAGGTGTAATAGAATGTCGACAACTTACGAGTACTACGGCGCTCCGACTCAAAATGCTGCTAGGGCGCGTTTTACGACTAATAGCAAAAATCCAGCGATACGATTATACAATTCACATTTGAACGTGATAGAGCCACGCTAAAATCCTTATCTTAATTACAGTTCTTGGGGCCAGCTCAATCGATGTGATATCACGTTCATAGGAGACATAGATGTGAAACTGTCAGCTTTGAGTTAACTCAATTACCACCATTAATGGTGCTTCGTACAATGAGTGAGAATTCAGATGGCCCACTGACCCATTCCTATTCCCTATATCCTATTCCTCCTGTCTGATCCCTCCATCCCATCCCTCTTATGCAATCCTTTCTATCCCACTAGTAACGCGTTAGCTTTATTCGTGGTGTTGCAAACTTCTACAGACGACGGTAACCACTTTCTATCTTTCAGAGTGACTTAGACCTTAACAAGAAAGACCACGCGGCAACAATTATACTTATCCTATGCTTATATTCGAATTAGATTCAAAGTAACGAGGTTTTAACAATCCTTTTGCCACCATAGACATTAATTTAGTATTGATATATCACCCAATATATTCTGTGGTACAATTTACATTTTTATTTTCCGATTATATGCAAATTGAATCTGGCAACACTGTATACGGGTACACAAATTGCATGTGAAATATTTTCATTTACCTACTACTAGCGTACAAAATTGAATACAGCAGTAAAATGCTGTTCTGTTGTATGCGCGTATAGCAAAATATTTTATGTTTAAGAGAAAATAAAAACGGAGTTTTTAGGAACTTTTCATTTTGACGGCTACCTTCTCTGGTCTAGAGTAAGCCGTCATAACTACTTTGAGTGGAGTTCAGAGTTAGCGGTTAGATTCTATTCCCCCCTCCCTTTCAAACCAGCAGCACATTGATAGCACTTTTAGTGCCACAGATGTCCATGGGCAACGGAGCACTTTCCATTAAATGGGCCGTCAGTTTATTAGATGGACTCCAGCAAAAAAACAAATATTTTTATTTTTACGTTTATTTCACGATCTTTTTTATGTGTTATTCAAATAATCGATATATTATTGTCGTGATTAAGATTTCATTTTAAACGACGTTCATAATTTATTTATTAATTTGCCAATATCTAACTAATAGAAAAATAAACTCAATCGTCACTATTAAAGGTGTATGAACCATTCGACTTTCATTATCTGCAAACAACTTCCACATATAAGCCTGAAGTTTTTCTTAGAACAACTCTACCCCATTTTAAAGCCTAGAAGAAACTGGTATGTTTTAGACTTGAATTTCTTTTTTATTCTTGCACATAATCTCATACTTCATTTCTCAAAAATGTTTCTATCAAAGTATTTTGTATTTGCAAATCGAATTTTTGGCATAATGTAATACATAAACTTTTTCTATAAGACGAGTTTGAAAAGCATGTTAGAATATTAGCAATGACTAGATTTTGTGAAATGGAGCAGCCGACAAGTGAATCATTTTCTACCTGGAAACAACTACAAATAATAAAATTTCAAACAACACCACCAAAACATTTCATCGATAAAAACGTTTACGTTAGTTCTAAATTCGTCTGAATTTCGACAAAGTCTGCGTAATCTAGCGATTTCGTTCGACGTGTAATACCGAAGTTAGTTCACCATTTTATTGGCCAAGCCCCGGTGGTGCTACCGAAAAGGTTTTTCCTTATAACGTGCTCAGATAATTGGGTTACAGTGCTCCCAAGATTGCAGGATCGAAAGAATAGAGAGGAGGGAAAGAACACGTTTGTTAGGCGGGACACCTCTTTGTGATTTTGAAAGCCTTAATACCTCTGATTTTTAATAACACAAACCGACAAGTTTTTCTAAAATTGAATAATGCTTAGCATATATTGTAAGTAAGTAAGTAAGTCTATATAAATACGAAAAGGGAGTTTCCGTCAGGAAAGTTTTGTAGTATAAGTATTGCACAAGTAGTAGTAGTAGTAGATAGTATTCGCCATAATGGCAGGCAAATGAATCTTAGTCCATACAGGCAGTTGTGATGTAGTGTTCGTATTACTCAGCTGAAATGTAGGTCTTCCTTCCACTAACGCAATTCAATCGAGTTGTTGTGAAAACTCGAAGGGCTACATTTGGCTGTACAGTTCACTATTCTCACAAAAACACATTATTACTACTCAAAAACTACCAATATTCTACAACTATTGTTCATTTTAGAGCAGTAACTTCACACATTTTTTAGAAAATAAAACTGCACAGTACAACGTACCTTTTCAGTTCCCGCCGAAATACCAGCTATTGCACAATATTGGGAACACTTCTATTTTTTAACATGCTATGCAAGATTTTTCTATCTAGCTAGTGTCGAATATACAATTAAGATTTTAATCGTCGTCAAGCTAAAACCTTGTTAAAATTGTAGATCTTTGACTGACACCAAACAAGGAAGCTCGAAAAGGCGTATTTTCTTTAAACAAGTGAAATTTTGAACACAAATGCATAGTTCTTCATTAAAAAACAATATCCCGTAACTATTCATCACTTTCAATCAATATTGTACCTACATACGTTAACTAAAGCAGCACAGGAAGACATCGTCTTCAGTTCCTGTCAGAAATTCAGACTTCCTTATTCTTGCAACCGGTTCTTATCTTACTATGGATTCATTTGACTTACTACTGCTTAAAAAGCTGCATAAATTGAATTCACTAACTTACTTGCGCATAAACACATTTTTAAAGATGTAAAGTCACAGATTTTTTATTACAAATCTGTATTCTACGTATCTCAACAATAATATTACGTATTTTTTACAAAAAATATATTTTCATTAAGTCAAGGCAACATACATATATTTTTTTCCACAAGAATCGATATTTATATATAGAAAATGTATATATCAAAACTAAATCAGCTTTCTGTGAAACATTCGTAATATTGTTGTTAAGATTCATAGAATACAGATTTGTCGTAAGTAAGTACTGTGAATATATCTTTAAAAGTGAGAAAATGCACGAGCGAGATACGTTTAGATAGCTCCTTATAATTTCTGGTTAAATTTGACATAATATTGTTACAAGTTAGGTTCCGACAAAAACAAATTCCACTACTAATCTGTAAAAAATACATTTTATTACCTGTCGGGATTTGAACTAGTTGTCATTCTTTTATGATCGTCTTCTTTTGTTACCTATTTATTGGCATACGTTTCTAAAGAACAGTCTATTGTTCTATTGTACTCATTTACGACCGCTTGCGGCTGGATAATTAGCCAGGTGTTGCGGATTACGTCGACTACGATACGGGCACATTTGTATTTGTGAGGCATAAAACGGCGGCCTGATGGAGAGGGGGCCAGTTCAGTGACAACTACGAACAAGGTGTGACGTGTGTACAATCGGTAATCTATTAGTGACGGACTTTGCGAATTTTATTGAATTACGCCCTTCTGCATTACGTTCGGATTTGTTGTGTTCGGTTATATTTGTACCTGTGTTATACGTGTTTGTATAGTTCTAATAAACCCTATAATAATTCCAAAGGAATTTTAATTCGAGTCTCACAACTCGTCACAATATCTATCCGGTTAAAATTTAACAAACAATTTCAATTACTACCAATGACAAAGTAAAAAAAATGATAGTAAGATATGGAAACCCAACTTTGGTTTATGTAGAAGGTAGTGTCTATCACGCTACAGATTTTTGTGCCGAAGTTAACTTCCTATCGACTTTTTTGTTTCGACTTTCATCGATTACAGTGCGTACGTGCACACATAATTACATTGCGTTTGCAGAGTTCCAATCGACATATTTGAATGGAAAATTCAGGGAAATCTATTACGGAAATTCAGTACGTATTGAAAATTTTCCCCTGTTATTTTAATAACAGTAATATTGAAAATTGAAAACAATGAACTTAATTATGATTCCAAATATTTCAATAAACAAAACAGTAATTTCAAATAAAACCAATATACGAGTAACGTGAGCCTGAATTTTAGATAGGCCTACGGGAGATATTGCTATTCTTGAACTAATATCAGTTTATTCATCAGACTATATTAATATTACGTAATAATAATTGTAGTGTGGTTTGCTTTACTTTGACCACACTAAAAATTAAATTATTAAGGCTATGGGTATTTTGTAAGGGCATAGATGCAAAATACGTCTACATTGAACTAAAAACAGCATAATTTACCAGTTTCCAAATACAGACGAGAATATGTATAGTTAAATGATGTATAATGAAAATGCATGCTCTCGTTTCGGAGGCCAAGACCCACTTTAGGTCGCTGAGCCAACGGAGTAAGTATAATGAAAAAAGACATCTGAGTAGGCTATCATATGATAATTATTTTTAGAAACAAATAAAGTACATTAATATTTGAAGCTACAATGTGAAACTCTACTTTAGCCATATTCAAAAAATAAATAAAAAGAGAATAATTATTAATTTATGAAAAAGTATTGTATTAAAGAAAGAAAAACTATTTTTTAACCGACTTCAAAAAAAGGAGGAGATTCTCAATTCGTCGGGATCTTTTTTTTATGTATGTTCACCGATTACTCCGAGATTTATGATCCAATTTATGTGATTCTTTTTTTGTTCGACGCGGAATAGCTGCCATTTGGCCACCTAAAAATTTGACATAGTTTAGCCCAGTAGTTTTCATTTTATGAACATTTTTTATGAAAAAATTTCCATTCCGTTCCATATGTACACCGATTACTCTGATAGTTATGATCCGATTTACGTGATTCTTGTTTAGTTTGATGCGGAATAGTTACCATTTGGTCCCCGAAAAATTTAACATAGTTTGGCCCAGTAGTTTTTATTTTACGAACATTTTTTTGTTCCCGTTTCTTGGGACCTAAATTTTTTAAGGAACGCGGCACCTTTCGTAGATCTACCCATACATAGATAGACACTAAAAAGTAACAAAAAAAATAAAAAAACCGACTTCAAAAACTAAAAAGTATAAAATAACTTATTTCTAAACCTATTATTATTAATATATATTATCTAAAACATCTTAAAGTCGGTGCTTAGTAATTTTCAAAATATAGTAATTTTTATGTTTTACTTTGCACCGACTTCAAGATGTTTTAGATAATATATATTAATAATAATAGATTTAGAAATAAGTTATTTTATACTTTTTAGTTTTTTAGTTTTTGAAGTCGGTTTTGGTATATCCCTATCCCTCTCTCGCTGAGCCGCTCTCCTTCTAATGACGTGTGTAATTATATGAGTATGTGTCTTACATTATTATCCTGAATACTTTTTGCAGAAAATTTAGATAACGCTCCGCCCAAACCTTTTAACAATTCAATTTGTCTAAATTAAAATGATTATATGTTACAAAATTATCTAAGCACATAAAACAAAGTTTATTGAAAAAATAGACGACGACGACGCTATGCACTATAGAGCGATCGGCGCGCACGCTCGCACTTTCAGATTTGTGATAGTGCGCAGAGAGGGCATTGACTCCGGCGCCCGCGCAACCCGCGGCGCTGTTCGCGTGTAAAAATAGACTGTGACGTCACTTGTTTATCAACGCACGCAAGGTTACACGCCGGCCACCACACCGCCACAGAGCCGCGTGTAACTCTCGTGCGTTTCTGCGCGATTTTTATTATAATTCATCTCTAAAGTTTACGAGTCAGGAGATGTGCTATAAAAGCTAGGTAGTTATAAGATGCATACATTTTACAAAGCCTGATTGTCATAGGAGTAGGCGGAGATAATAGATCGCCACGTGCCTGAATCTTCACTTCATGTACTTTCATTAATCTCTTCATACCTACGTCTATTTAAGGTGCTTTTTATTTTACCTTTCTTCTAAATATCTCCGATCCGGTCACCATGAGTACATCGGTCCACTAGCACCAACTCAACCACCCACATTGATATCACACATGTTTTTGGTAAAATTCCTTTTGTCCATACTCTATGCATTCCAATACTAGAGAGATACAATAGTACAGTCATTTGGTATTTTTACGCTACCAGTAAGTCGTAGTAGCGTAATGGCTAACGCACGTGTCTCAAACTCAAAGGGTGCGTGTTCGGATCCTGGCCTGGCCTGGATCATGCCCTAGCCGGAATGCATGCACCACTAGCAGTTTTCTGACCTAATGTACATATTGCTACAATTACCACGTGCTAACAACCGTGAAGGAAAACATCGTGATGAAACCAGCATATCAAGATAACCCATGTCTTAAACCTGCCAAGCCGCCATGGACAAGCGTGTACTGTCCTTTCCCCTTTATGGGAAACCCGAGCCCAGCAGTGGGACGTTTATGGGCTGTTATTATTATATATTGGTAGTTATACATTGGAAACTTTCTGGGAGTTTTGAAAACTGGTAGTTTTTATAGATCCCTAGAGAAAATGTATGTGATAACAACTTGCTTGTAAAATGAATGACTTTGGCGTACGAGCTCCGCAGTGTATGGATGACTGTACTACAATTGACAAATTAAAAAGTTTTCGAATTGGATATTATACAAAATATGGTAGGTATTAGCTTTTTTGACACGAAAAGTTGACCATAAATAGCTATGAACGTTTGCAAGATCAGGTATCACATAAGGCTTTTAGTATTCTTAATGATCATTAATCTATATTATCAATAAAAATAAAATTCAAGTGTCTATGATTCAAAATAAATGCCAAATTTAAGTGCAAACTGTTATTTACCCGAAGTCTAATCATAAATTACCGTTTCTAGAATTTTTGTCTGTCAGACTATTTGAAAGTTGCCTTCGGATATATTTCTAAGCGAGACAACGCCTTTTGATGAAAATGCCCATGATTAAAACAGGTACATCATCTTAAATTTGTGTGTATGCTTCATTTCGATACCTTCAGGGTCCAAGAGATATGAATATAAAGTCCTATCCCCGCGCGAACTCTGCGACGAACATAGCTTTATATAAAATGAAAACGTATCGCATTTATTTTGAGATCCCGGTTATACAGCAGTTATATATAACACTAGGCATTTCCAAGCGTCTTCGCACGATAAAAGTTGAGATCCGTATTTCTCAGATACAATCCTAAGAAATTTTGTGTTGACTTCGTGAAGGATCAGAATTGTAAGGTCTCAATATGTAAGATACGCCGTAGATCGTGCGAGCTGAAGAAAGCGTAGCGTAGTTAATCTCATTTTTCGGGGTGAAAAGTATCATATTAATATGGAAGAAGAAGGATTGACAATCACTCAGGAAAAAGGGAACTCGTAATATAATTTCCAATCACACAGATGGCGCCAAGAGTCTGATCTTGTTTTTATAGAAAATCTCAGTCATAAGTTGAAAGTCATTTCATTAATTTCATTCAATTGACAAGGGGCTAATTAGAACTTTAAATTTCAGACTGATTTAAATAATAAGTCCTTAATTGAAAGATTTAATTGATATTTTTAAAAGGAGAAGAAACGGACTGGTGACTACAGTGTGTTGATTCTTTTTCACAGTAATAAATTGTAATTTTTGCACACATCTAATAAAAAAATTTAAAAACCATTCAATATTATGTCCACTCGATGACATTGCTATATACAAATTTGATTAATATAAACGAACATTATTATAAAATTACATATAATCGAATACAACGCAAGAAAACTTAACTTATTTGTATTGTATTCTATTCATAGTCCCTCAAGACTATAAGTAGAATACTGAGCCTAGATCACCGTCTTCTATAGGTACTTCTAAGGTGCCCCAGAAAGCTGGCTACGTTTCCTCGCTGGATCGCTATACTGATCCATTGGCCGAGGTAAGCACCAGCACTCTGATCCCCCGAAGAGTCAATGAGTCGTTTCGATCAATTTTGGTAGAGGCTTATGGCCTCAGGACCCCACGGTCCAAGCGTCTCGACAGCAAATGGCATAAACATATAACTCTCACTCAGGGTTACATATTTGCGCCGCTTGAATGATTCCGCTGTTTCCGCCGCCGAACCGGCTGATCTAGACGTATTTGGTAAATGGGATGCGGCCAACGGCTTGCCACGCTGACATTGCTTAATTTTTTAATTTCCTATTTAGAAACACCCATTTAACATAAAAAAATATTTGCCACATTTGACAGTATAGGCACACTGGACTCTTTATAGGTGTGTGACATTTAATATAATAGGTTGGGGAAAAAGTCTTTTCGCATATAGTATGTATAAACTTGTAATAAGATCTCTTTGGCTATACCATTTGTATCTGGCTGGTTTTGGTATCATTAAAATGTTTTAATTTTAAAGAAGACAATTCCAAATTCAAATTAGGAAAATGTGTGATTTTCATTTGTTTTTCTTAGTGTTAAAATGAGTGAATCTAATGAAGTAATTAGATACATTTTAAAATTTTACTACAAAAAAGGTTAAATGCAACACAAGCCGCGAAAAAAATTTGTAATGTTTATGGATCTAATACAGTATCTGTGAGAGTAGCGCAAATTTGGTTTAAGCGTTTTCAATCCGGAAATTTTGATATCAAAGATGCAAATCACTCGGGTCGCCCTGTTACGGACAAAATTGATGCCATTTTTGAAAAAGTGGAGCAAGATCGGTATATTAGTAGTTACGATGTAGCTGGAGAACTGGGAATTGACCACAAAACGGTTTTGGCGCATTTGAAAAAACTGAGTACACAAAAAAGCTCGATATTTGGGTGCCTTATGAGCTCACTGAAAGAAACCTAATGAACCGTGTACTCATTTGTGATTCTTTATTACGACGTAATAAAACCGAACCATTTTTGAAGAAGCTGATAACTTGTCATGAAAAGTGGATCACGTACAACAAGAACGTGCGAAAAAGATCGTGGTCAAAGGCCGGTCAGGCTTCACAGACTGTGGCGAAACCCGGGTTAACTCGCAACAAGGTGATGTTGTGTGTATGGTGGGATTGGAAGGGCATTATTCATTATGAGCTGTTACCGCCAGGCAGGACTGAGAACTGTACTGCGAACAACTGATGAGATTAAAGAAAAAGGTTGAGAGAAAGGGGCCGGAATTAATCAACAGAAGGGGTGTGGTTTTTCACCATGATAACGCTATATCTCACACATCTTTAGCCACTCAGCAAAAATTACGAGAGTTTGGCTGGGAGGTTTTAATGCATCCGCCGTATAGTCCTGACCTTGCACCTTCAGATTTTCACCTGTTTCGGTCTCTGCAGAATTCCTTAGGCAGTGTCAGGTTAACATCACGAGAGGACTGCCAAAACCACTTGTCGCAGATTTTTGATCAGAAGCCCCAAAATTTTTATAGCAATGGGATCACGTCCCTACCAACAAGATGGCAAAAAGTTATCCAACAAAATGGCACCTACATACTTTAGTCGAATGTAAATAAACTTCATAAAAAAACCTTTTGAATTTTTATATAAAATGCGAAGAAACTTTTTCCCCAACCTAATATAAGGTAAATTACACCATTGGGCACCTTACCCAATGATTGGCACTCAGTCAACAGGGTACCAACAATGATATAATTTTCCCTATGACCACAGTAGTTTCCTAAATATTCAGCTGTGACACAGAGGCCTCTAATGAAAGGTCCTTAATAAGGTTTGCTTTTTACATATAAATATATTTTACATATTTCAAAACCCTAAAGAGAAAATATATCCTCTATGATGTAATATATAACTGAATTTATCATACACAAGCATATAACATTACTGTTTTCGAATGATAAATGGTTACATAAACATATACGCGATATCGAAAGTAATTCGAGAGCAAAGTACGATAATCTTATCAAAACGAAAATAATGATTTCACTTCAAGGTAACAATTGTGTAACATTGAAAAGATCGTACGATGCCTATATCCTACTATGTAGTGGTAACATGTTAATTCCGGCTGTTTGATTGGATTCCATAGCCATTTTGGCGTAAACGAAGCCCTTGCGTTAACGTCCCGTCCGTTCATTCGTCCGTCCGTTTGTCTTTATTACAGTTACTTTTCATAAATACTACTATCCTCTTGAGTGAGTTTGACAGAGAGTTACAAACACACACACATATATATATATATATATATATATATATATATATATATATATATATATATATATATATATATATATATATATATTCCTAGTCTTACCATAAATATTGTAACAAAGAATTATTATTTTTCTATTGCAAATAACATTTATAAGTTTTACAGTGTGTCAGTTTAATACATAAATATAAAACAGTTTAAAATATAAAGAGCTTATTCGAAGTGGTCTCCATTGGGTGCAATACAGTCCTTTAAACGTTGAGGCCAGTTATCAATAGAAGCACGCACTCTTTCGATGGGAAAATTCTTCACTGCCAATCGTATGGATTGTTTTAGGGACTCCAAATTATCATGGCGTTTAGAGCAAGCCGTACTCTCTAAAACTGACCATAAATCATAATCCAGCGGATTAAGATCGGGACTAGACGACGGCCAGTCTTCAGCTTTGATGAAGTCCGAAACGTTCGTTTCCAACCAAGACTGCGTGGACCGAGCTTTATGACCCGGCGCCGAGTCTTGCGGGAAGGACCATTCTTGGTTATTGAACATGGTGTTGTTAAGGGGCTTAAATTTTGTTTGTTAAAATGTTGCTCAATTGTAAAAAATTTCTCATCCGTAAACAAATTTTTTCTGTGACCTCCCTTTGCGTACCGCTTCGGTAGTTGTTTCGATTTTACCACCCTATTCTTTTTTAAATTATGAGTTAAGAAATGACCAGTGCGTATCTTATAGGCTGCAAGTCCTAAGTCATCTTTTAAAATACGCGACGTGGTTCTAGGTGATATCTTCATCTCCCGAGATATAATCTTTTGCTTTCGGACAGGATTTCTTCGAATTCTTTCCCTCACTGCTTTGACCACCTTTTTCGTACGAACACTACGTGGACGGCCAGATCTTTTTCTGTCACAAACAGAGAAGGTCTCATTGTACCTATTAATAGCCCGGTACACAAACATTTGACTAATACCAAGCGTATGGAGAATTTTAGAAATTGCATTTAGCTTACTTTGTGTAATGCAATCACAGCGATTCGGTTCTCTTTATCGCCCCACTCCATTTTAATATCGCAAAATGTTGTACAATGTATTGGCGCCAAAATGAGAAAACACAATAAACAATCATATAAAAATGACAGATTCCAAATTCAAATGTAATATTTTGTTTCTTTTTAATTGTAACTGTATTTATGGCCAGACTAAGTATATATATACCGTTATACAATAGTTTGTACCAATAATATTTATTTAACAAAACTGGACAGCAATACACCCCCCAAAAACTCTCTATATTGGTGGCTAAAGTCACGAATTATGCCACACTATCAAATAATGTCATATAAAACAGTAAAAAGACCACAGAGAGCTTTCAGTCGCAAAGCCAAAATTACGGAACAAACGTCGCTTTGCTCCCCCGTCTATACCGACAGATGACTAATGTCGGGCATACGTGAGACCCGACACGTCCAGATGAAATTTTTCCATCCTGATGATGATGTCATACATATAAGTGGCCTCTAAGGAAATCATTGCTTTATCATAGAAGGGAAAGTTCTTTGGCTATTTAACAACACGGAAGTTTAGAAACTTATTCTTAGGCTAGCTTTACACCAGTTAGTTAAGCGCGTAGTACGATTGGTAATACCGGGGTAATTCTTTAACAGCTGAATACTTACTGATGTAAGGCCGAACTTGGCAAATTGTAACATAAATTTAAAAAAATAACAATTCATTCGTTCATAAATATTTTCTTAAGGTTTCGCGACTTGTATACATAATAAAACGTAGTTTTATTATAATTCATTCGTAGTCTCCTCCTCCAAAAAACTCAAATACATCGGTATTTCAGTTTTTTTTGGAGGGAAATTAAAACAGATATGGGATGGTTTACTGTGCTGTTTTATGCTCGAAAAATTAGTAAGGGTAAAACTAAAAATCTCAAACCATACAAACTAGGTTGTTTTGCATTAGACAAAGATCTAGTGGGGCTGTTATTAATTAGACGTGAAGTAATTGTTTCCATGAAAACTTAAACAAGGCTAGAGTGGTGGATAAAACCGGCGGATATAGTTAGTCGAATTATAAACCGCACAAATCATTGACCGCTAGACAAATTTATGAGACGGTCTAAACCTGATTTTTTTTAAACAATAAATCACATGATACCACGTTACCTTGACTCAAGATTTCACAAACGATCAAGATTTGGAAGTTGAACTAATACGGCGAGTTCAACAACCGACTGGCCGGAATCGGTTAGGTTTTGCCATTTTGGACCATTTTTAAACGTGCTTGCTTTTTAAGTAAAATTTATTTTTGATTAAATGAATATTTGTTTAAATACATTCTATTTTATTTTAGTATAGTAATAAGTTATTACTAATAACCATAAACAGACTTCAAAAATTATTTTTACCTATAACAGTTTATAAAACCAATCTGTGTTTCTTAATTTTGACCTCTTCGTCTGTCTATACATAATTATTAATATTTGTAACAACTTGGTTCACAGATAAACCGATGTAGATTTTTTAGCTTATGGTTTTTGTAAACTTTATATTTTTTAAACCTGGATACGAGCACTTCCCGCTAAGTTATCGGTCTTTAAATGGAAAACCATCATTTTGCCTTTGATTGTAAACATCTCAGCAACCAATGATCGCACAGAAATTTCAACGTGGGTTTCGAAAACTTGAATACATTCTCTACAAGTTTATTATTACACATTGAAACTCCGAAAAAAAAATCGAATCATTACATGAATTTGAAAACGCAACAAAAGGTGTTTCGTAGTTTTTGGAAAACTAAGCGCTTTATCAATAATATCGAGGAAACCAGCTTATTAAGTGTGCCTTTTACAGTTCAATATACCCACAAATGACAGTTCAAATTTAATCTAGCCAGTCGTTTTTGCTCCACTCGAATTACAAAAAATCTAAAAAAATACAGGAGCAAGATTTTTGCTCTAAAAAGCTCATTATTTTTATCAAAATAAAAAAAGTATCTCAGCTTTAATTACTTTCTCAGTGTGTATCAATAGTTGTATCATGTCGCCTTCATGCATTCGTTTCTTTAATTATAAATAACCTTCTACACCTGACCTTACCTCAGAGAAGAATGGAGCATGAAGATTCGTAATAAATATGCAAATTATAAAGGTTTTTAAATTCAAAATAATAGTACTACCCTGATGTGTGATAACATAATAAATGAAATAATGAAATTACTTAAGTTTTCGTAATTCGTAGTATAATATAAATAGTAAATCTATGTTTTAACTGTTTTAAGCGTGATATTTTATTTGAATGAATATTTATTTATTTTATTTAATCGCGTTTTTATTCGATTACTATCCTTAGTTCGACAGATTGGGCGTAATTTAGGTAGGGACCCCGAATTTGCCGCGAGTCGCCTTCTATCCAGCAGTTTGTCCGGAAAGGATGTTGCATAAAAAGCATTACTATCTCAATAAAAAAATAGAACTTAACCACACTACTATCACAGAAATTATTGACTACGGCAATAAGAAATCGTAAAAATCGAAGTCTTCGTTTCTTGCGGTTGATAGACATAATAAACATTAAAATTCGCGGGTTAACGGTTGTTTGATTCATATAATTATTGGATTTTTTTTTAAATCGAATAAAAATAACACTTAATAACCGTCAAGACATATTTTATTTGCATATGTATTATTTATTTCTTCAGTTTCTATTAATTTTTACTGATACTGTATTTTTACATATAGCGTAAATAGATTACGTATTAGTTTCTATACACTTCCGTGTCTTTTTATGTATAAAATCATACACGAGGTACATATTCAATTTTATCGGTATTGATTATAGAGATTGGCGGTTAAAAGTAGGTATGCTTAAATGTGCATACATTATGATACAGTTTGAGAAGTTTAAGTACGAAAAACAATAGGCGGTTTTAACACAAAAAACAATTTCTTCCAAACAACCTTAGAATGGATTAGAAAAACATGTGAAACATGTGCATTTTGCAATTTAGATAGATATATAACACTTTATTGTATACCAATACAAAAATGAACTTACAGACTAAAACCATATCTAATAACGCACAAAAGGCGGTCTTGTCGCTAAATAGCGATCTTTTCCACACAACACCCGGAATTAATTGAAATAATAATGGCGATAGAGGTATACGTAACCTAAAGTAGAATTACTTACAATTTAATAATAAATACTTACATGATATCTATACAAAAGTTTCATGTGTTATATAGATATAATTACTATATTTAACTATAGGATAGTACGATAAAATGTATGAATATATAATTTTGAATATTTACTTAATTACAATTAATTAAGCACTGAATGTGTGATTAAATGTTAAATAAAGTAGATTCTCTGAAAGTGCCGCTCAATAACTTTTGAATTGCAATATGTCGCTGTAGAGCTACGGCGACGTGGCACGTGGGTCAATGCACACATTAATACTATTATAGGCAGGCAAAACGCGTTAACCCAACCGGATCCCACCGGTGTGATTTGGTTTTGCAGATAAGAAAAGTTATGGAGGCCTATTTACACTATTTTTGGACTTTGTAGTCTGCTTTTAAGGCGCCACGGCACGTAACGGTGTTGATGAAAGCAAGGATTTTTACAACACACGCATAAAAGCAATGTATATAAATCTAATATTATACGATTCCAACTGAACTGAATCAATTTGGCTGAAAGGTCACAGAAGTAAAAGGAAACGACGACATTCAATGAAATTGAGCAGTTTAACTATTAAGTCACTGGAAGGAACTAACACCTAAAAGACAGGTTTGGCCTAGTGAAGCTGTTAGTAAACTGACGGACTCATAAACTGCATCAAAGTTCAGGATTACTTTGAAATGATTTTTTTAAATAAGTATGCAAACTTTTTAGATTAAATTATATAAATATGGAGAGACTGGCTCTTAATCTCAAAAAAAAGGAAAATTTAAAAATAGAACTGCAGTAAAACAAATGAATATAGCCGGGAAAAGAAAATTTACTCGTAGTATCAGATTTGCGTGTTATTTATAGCAAAGTTTTAAATTGATTCTCATTGATTTTTTATTCTTTTGTCAATTGAATTATTGTTACCAGCAGAATTGTTGGGTTAGTTTTTTAACTCATCGAGAGTTTTGGAACCATAATATGGATACTTCGTCCGAACAAGCGGCTCAATTTGTAGCATTGGTGCGGGAGGGCTTGGATCCACGAACGATTGGTAGAAATTTAAATTTAAACCAGTCTACGGTTTCTAGAATATACAGAAGGTTTGTAGAGACAGGTTCTTACAGAAGGAGACGTGGTACAGGCAGGACTCGAGCAACCACCGGTCGTGATGACCGATTTATTGTTACAACTTCCCTGCGAAATCGTTTCCTCACGTCTGTTAACATCAAAACAGAGCTTAATGAAGTGCGTGGAGTAAACGTGAGTGCACGAACAATAAGAAGAAGGTTAAAGGAAGCGGATATCACCCCTTTTAGACCAGCAAATGGTCCAAAGTTGTCTGTAGGTCACAGACAAGCTCGTTTAAGATTTGCGCGTGATCACCTGAATTGGACAGAAGAGCAATGGACCTCCGTATTGTTCACGGACGAGTGTAGGACATGTTTATATGGTGCAGATAGTCGCAGAAGAGTCTATCGTCGACGTGGGGAGCGATATGCTCAAAGTTGCATTGAGGAGCGTGTTCCTTTTGGAGGCGGTTCGTGTATGGTCTGGGGTGGCATATCGATGAACGGGCGAACAGAACTTGTGTTCATAGACATGGTCCGTCAAAACGATAATAGAGGGGGTTTGACTGCACATCACTACATAACAGAGATCTTAGAAGATCACGTGGTGCCTTACATGGGATTCTTAGGCGAAAATTTTACTTTAATGCAGGATAATGCCAGGCCGCACGCTGCTGCACAAGTTCGACAATATTGCGAAGAGGTTGGGATACGTACAATGAATTGGCCAGCACGCAGCCCGGATCTTAACCCCATTGAGCATGTTTGGGACAATTTAAAAAGAGCTGTATATGCGAGAAACCCTTTGCCCACGACAGTGGCAGCACTAAGAACAGCACTTTCAGAAGAATGGGACAATATTCCGCAAGATCTTTTAATAACCCTAATAAAATCTATGCGGAACCGATTAGAATCCGTAATAAGGCCACGTGGAGGTAATACACCTTATTAAAACATAAATAAACCCTTGCATAAAGTTTGTGTCTATTGTTAAAACCAATTTTTTAATTAAACCAATTTTCCTTAAATTTCTGTTTATTCTTCAAAAAAAGTCTTAAGGTCCTTTCCAGTACACAAACTTAAACTTAAGGATATGACCCTACGCTGTTTCAAAGTTCACGAACCAATCTAGAGGTTTCAATTTAAATCTGTATAGAAAGTTTGCATACTTGGTTAAAATATTTATTTCAAAGTCGTCTATTACTTTGATGCAGTTTATGAGCCCGTCAGTGTATTTGTATAAACCGTTTCCTTTTATTAGTAGTATAATATTAATTAGCATTAAATAAAATTAAATAGTTTAATTTCATTCATATTTGTTAAATTAGCGACAGTTTTCGGTCGGGTTAGATTAGTATTTTTTTTTTTTTGACGCGTGGGCCAGTCAGGGTAGAAAATTGCGGCGAGTCACTCGCTGCGCCCGTCGTATACGGACACATTCGGCAAGTTCCGTTCGTTGAATTCACATCAAAAGAGACTCATTTCGTATTTCGCCATCCAATGTGTCAGTATTGCATCCCCATAGCGAGTGCTGTGAAAACTACTTGTTTTGAATTAAAATTGTGTCGACAGGGGAAGGAGTCGGCACCAACCATTGAACTTGAAACTCGTTCGCAAGGTGAGTTGACTACTCGTTGTAAGATTTGTTCTCACGGGCCAGCTCACCGTTTTTCGCATAGATTCGCACAAAATTCGCAAAAATACAGTGCGCTTAGTCACAATCCCAATATTGGGTTTTGTACAGTATCCGAAGTCTTAATTCTAGGTGAAATTTGTACGTCTTTTGATTTTAAATTAATTCAAATTTCAAAAAAATCGTAATCTTTTACGAATCAAATTAAATAATCATTTATTGCATAAAACATGGTACATAAAAAAGATGGTAGGATTGTTTCATAGCTTCACATGTTTTTGCCTCTAGGGCGTGCAAAATGTTGCGCATATTACAATTAATCATTTTTGTCGATTCAGTCAGTACTAATATTACATTAATATTAAAAAATAATTCAGAATAATAATGTAATAACCATAATCTTTAAATTAATTTTTCTTAAAAATAAATGTCATAAAAGTTACAATTATTCCACTAGTCTATATAATAATACATTGTACATACTATCTCAGTAATTTAAAGTCTATCATTAAAATAATCATTAACACTATAATATGATTAGTCAATCAGAAATATCTTTAATCTATACTTAAAATTATTAGTGTTTTGAATGTCAATAATACATTTTAGTAGGTGACTATATAGCCTAAGAGCCATACACAACACGCTACTACTTAGCTGAGTTGTTCGACTCTTAGGACATATTGTTACAGCTCTCCCTGTCATTTAATCAACAAATTGCTCTAATGCATCGTTTTTGTGCCTTGAATACAGTTACTCTTTCACTACTATTATAGCCCAGAATATAATACCGTAACGAAGGAGTGATGCAACATATTAATGGTAGGCTGCAACGACTGTGCTTTTGCTAGCAGTTTTTGATAGCATGTGTAAGGCATAAGAATGGGAGTATTACATAACACATATATACACACACTTTCATACACAAACTCACCCATACATCTATTAATTTTCACACAGAAATTTTCACAATGGGATTTCCAATTTAAACTGCAGTCAATATCTAATCCTAGGAAGTTTGGAAGTCGTTACATTTTCAATATTATGTCCATGGCAATTGATTTTTATGTCGTCTAACAAATTAATTATATTTTTAAAAGTCATAATTTTAGTTTTGTCTAAATTAATTTTTAAATTATTCTCTGTCAGCCATTCTATTGTATTATTTAGAGTAGTATTTATTTCTTTTTTTACACATTCGTTATCTTTACCCGTAAAAATTATCGTACCATCGTCTGCAAACAAAATTGTGGGATAATCTATAGTACTGGGAAAATCATTTATATAAATAAAAAATAGTAACGGGCCGAGGACGCTCCCTTGAGGAACGCCATAAGATACTGTTTTATAGTTCGATGTATGCGTTAATTCTTTTTTTAATTTAGGACACTGTTTGCAGCTGTGTTACTTGTTTACGATTTGTAAGAAACGATTGAACAAGATTATGTATGTTACCTCTAACTCCATAGGCAAGCAATTTTTTTAATAGCAGAGCATGATCGACAAAATCAATTGCTTTAGATAAGTCCATAAAGAGCGCGCAAACTGGTGTTTTATTACCAACACTTGTCAATACCTTGTTAACCAAATCGTATTCTATCTATCATTTAAGAGCTATGCTCTTGTCGGTGGAGCCTCCTCCAATCTTCTCTATTATGGGCCAGTTGTTTTACTTCTATGTAAGACACGACACCCACTTTTTCTTTTATTTGATCCATGTATGCTCGCCTTGGTCTTCCCTTCCCTCTCCTTGCTTCCAATTTACCTTCGATTAACGTGCATAAGGTGTCGTGTCGTACAAATGGCCAAACATCTTCCCCCTTCTTTCCTCCAGAGTTTTTAAAATTGTGCGTTTCTCGTTTACCATATCCAGTACTTCTTCATTCGTCTTCTTTTTTTTCCAACTTATTCTCTTCATGCGTCTCCAACACCACATTTCGAATGCTTCTAATCTATCGCGATCTCTTTGTGTCATTGTCCATGCTTCACATCCATATAAAGCCATGCTCCAGATATAAATTTAAATTAAACTTTTTTTAATGGATTCTGCTATTTTAGACTTAAATAAATAGTTTTTACTAATAAAAGCTCTTTTTGCCATTGTTATTCTAGCTATTATGTCGTCTGTACATCGAGAATCTGAAGTAATGAGGCTGCCTAGATATCTAAATTTTTGTACTTGTTGTAATGTATGATCCCTTAACTTTATTGGGCTTGGTGTGTATAGATTTTTGGCTATTGTCATTATTTTTGTTTTATTCGTGTTTATTTTTAGGCCTATTTCTTGAAATGCTGCATCCATGTATTCTATTAAACTTTCTAACTCTGATTTTGAATCTGCTAAAGCGGCTATATCATCTGCAAAACGTATAAAATGTATTTTTTCTCCATTTACTTTTATTCCTCCATGTTCAGAATCTATAATTTTTTTTATAGCGGTTTCAATAAAAATATTAAAAATAACTGGTGATAGGGGGCAACCTTGTCTAACTCCTTGCTTCACTACTGCTTTTTCCTTCTCTATTCCCACTTGTATAGCTGTTTCTTGGTTTTTATAAAGAGTGTATATGATCCGCCTATCTCTATAATCTAAACCCACGTGCTTTAGACATTCCATCATTCCTTTCCAGTTCACTTTATCAAATGCTTTTTCTAAATCTATAAAAGCTACATGTGTGTCAATATCTAAATCTATTCTTCTATTGCATATAAGTCTTAAGGCTAAAATGGCTTCTCTGGTACCTTTTTCTCTCCTGAACCCATATTGATCTGGACTAATATAGCATTCGGCTTTTGGTCTCATTCTATTTTGTATTATCTGGATTAATATTTTAGATGCGTGTGAAACGAGGCTTATAGTGCGGTAGTCTTCGCAATTGAGACTGTTTATTTTTTTTGGCAACATAAGAGTTCTAGTGATTTTAAAGTCATTAGGAATGTTACCAGTTAAGTACATATCTTGAATTAAATTGAATATTTCATCTAATAATGGTGTACATACCGCATATTTTATTAATTCTATTTGTAGACCGTCTTCTCCGGGTGCTTTTCCCATTTGTATTTGATGCAAAGCTCTATTAAATTCTGTTCTTAGTATCCGTGGTCCTAGATTATCTTTTTCTACTGATTGTTCTGTTTCTATATCTTCGTCGTTTAAACCATTGCCATTTTTCTTTTCCATCTTTTTACTATATTTACCTTATCTAGTAATATTTTACCAGTCTCGTCTGTTATAGCTGTACTCTTAGATTTGTATTTTATATCTAGTTTTTTTATGACCCTGTATGTTTTATCTAGTTTTCCTTTTTTTATATATTTCTCTACGTTTACACATTCTTCTTCTATATATTTTCTTTAGCTTTTGTGCATTCGAGGGTTATTTTATTTGTTAATCGTTTATATTCTTTTATACTATTTGCGTCTCCCTTATTTCTATATTTTCTTCTTTCTATCATTAAATCTATTATTGTATCTGTTAACCACTTCTTTCTTGGTACGATTTTTTTATTGTTTAAAGACTCTTTTGCACTAGTCATAATTATATCTCTAATATTTTTCCATCTATTTTCTATATCTATTTTTGTGGAATTAGTTTCTGTAAATTTATTATTTAGCATAAGCTTATCCCCTAACTTATTACTATATTGCACACAAATATCACTATCTTTCTGCTTAAGTTTACTGAGATCGAGATCCTTTGGTTTATATTTACGTTTATTTTTAGGAGGATCGATGTTATGGATGCTTATTAAAAGATTATGATCGGTATTGAAATCTGCTCCCGGAAGTGTTTTACAGTTTGATACATATCTCTTATATTTATTTCTTACCAAAATGTAGTCCAATTGATATCGTGCTATATCTCCAGGCATTTTCCAGGTATATAGCCTTCTTTTGGGTTGTTTGAATATTGTATTTAATGCTGTTAGTTTTCTTTCTTTACAGAACTGTACAAGTTTTTCTCCCCGTTTATTTCTTTTGCCTAGACCAAATGTTCCTATTTCATCACCATCTGTACCTTCTCCTATAACGGCATTGAAATCACCCATAATTATTACGTTTTCACTATCTTTAACTGTATCTATTATTGTATTTAAATGTTCATACATATCGTCTATCTCTTCGTCTGGATGGGTACCTGTAGGCATGTAAACTTGAGTTATAACTGCTTTTGTGTTATTTATCTTTAATTTGATTGCCGTTAAACGGTCACTACAATGTATTGTGTTCTCTACTAGCTCTCCCTATTTTCTATTTAATATTATGGCTGTACCATTAGCGCCTTTATTTTCGCCTGTAAATATTATTCTGTAATCACCCTCCCAAAAATCACCGTTTCCCTCCCATCTTACTTCGCTTAACCCTAAAATATCTACGTTCAACCTTTTCATTTCAGCCAATAACTCCTCTATCTTCCCTGGTGCAAGCATTGTTCTCACATTCCACGTACCTATAACGCAGGGATTTCGCATGATGACGACCGGGGTAGCCCTGTTTCTACCTCTGCCGGACTCGGACCGCCACGGCATATTACATCGTGGAAGCCCGTTGTCAAGAACTTTATTACTTTTACTTTTTACTTCCATATTGCTCCATATTAGGGAGGTATTTGTGCGGTGGTTTCCCAACTTGCCTTCCACACCGCAGCTTAACAGACGGTATTTCGTCCATTAATAATTGAACAGAAGCCTTTCTAGAGCCCTTCTCTTCAGCCTTCTATCCATACTGGTATTGCTGCTGCCCAATACCAGGGAGAGGAACGCTTATTTAGTGGCGGCGTTTTTTTTGTATTTCACCACGTCACAAAATCGTCATGGGGCTTTTGTAGTTTTTTTTTCTAGGCTAGCTCGTTCCACCGAACTGCCCACTACGCCCTGTTGATTTTGCCGTTGCTTGGTCGGGGACTGCTTATTCAACCTATTCACAGCTGAGCACCATATCTAATGGTCGTTCCACTATCCGCCACCTGTGGACCCCGTTAGTAGCCTGCAACTCAGCCCTAACAAACTAACTCCAACTCAAACCTAACAACTTTCTCTTAAAATATTATAAATTTTATGAATATTTACAGTAAGCTTTGTGATTTGGTTAATATAGAACTTGTTAAATGATTCAGCAATTATTTGTGGGTCATCTATCAGTTTTCCATTAATGTCTAGTACAGTATCTTCTTTTGGTGTATTATTGCTTTTACCTTTTATAACAGACCAAGTGGCCTTACTTTTATTATATGCCGTTTTTATGTAATTGTCATTTTGAGATTTTTGAGTTAATTTAATAACGTTTTTAAGTTTGAATGATAAGGTTTTGAAATTATGTTTATTTACACTACTTCTGTTTTTTCGATATAGCCAAAGTAATTCCCGTTTTCTTTTACAACATTTTTAATACCATTTGTAAGCCATCGTCATACGTCTTCACTTATTTACATAGCCGCTAAAGATCTGCAAATAGAGTAGCACAGTAGTAGTAGTAACAGCCAATAAACGTCCCACTAGTGGGTTGCCACTATAGGGGAACGGACAGTATACCCGCCACGCTTATCCAAGGCGGCTTGACAGTTTTGACTCATCGGTTAACTCGATGTGCAGGTTTTATCACGATGCTTTCCTTCTCCGTTAGCACGTGGTAATTGCTAATATGCAAATTAGGTCAGAAAACTGCCTAAGTGGTGCATGCTTTCCGGCCAGAATTCGAACCTGCGCCCTTTAAGTTTGAAACGTGTTCTAATCATTAAGCTACTACGGCTTCGGCAACTATTATATAGTGATTTAAATATTAACAACAAATGTGTTTAAATACATAACCTTCAACCAGTAGTCAAGGATAATTTCTTGTTCCATAAAATTTATTTAAAAAACACATCTCACTTCTTCAACAAACAACGAGATTGATATGAGAGCTTAGTTTTGTTTTAATTAATCAAACAAATGGCGCGTCCTCTTACGTGTCATTGTCAAGGCTCGTGTGAATGTCAGGCTGACACCGGTTTGTCAAGCCTGGTCCAAACTTATATATGACTCGTTCTTGTGCAAGCAATAGGGAAGCGGACTATCAAATCAACTAAGATACTTTTTGTAAAATGTCAGAATGTCGCAGCCTCATAGATTTTTGGCAAAATCAATGCCTATGCGTTGGCGCAATCCCACCCAAAAATAGAATAGAATACGAGCATACCTGCTTATGACGTCATAAGTAGGTGCAAGAAAAATAAGTCAAATAGCGTATTAATTTTTGTTTGACGGTAATTAAAATAGTTTCTATCATGATATTTTAAAAGTTAGTTGATAATATGTCATTTTTACGCCTGTTCTTTAATGTGTAAAAATATAAGAATTTATTTTAACATGTGTCCGTTCCGCTATTGTAAAGATGTGAAAAACGGTTTGTTATTTTTTTAACACACTACCTTCGTGAATCTAATTATTGTGATTTACTTATACCAATCATAATTGACCGTTTAATTTTTTTGTCTAAGAAGAAGAAAAGAAAAACGTTTATTTGGTCTTCACATATCAAGACACATTGAAAACAAATAAAAATTATATTATGTAGGTATATAGATGTCTCGCAATGGTACCAAATAGGTGCAGTTCAGCATATGCCAGGCAACAGGTGCCCGACGCTGGTTTTCAACTTTCAATTCGCTACAATTACAAAAATCTAAGTCAATATAGTGTAGACAACTGACAGCAAAACATAAAGAAAAGTTGCAGACCACCTGATTTGAAGTACCTAATACGTAATGAATGACATATGGGCAACCTGACAACGTATTTGTTACTAAATTACAGCTATGGTTGTCTACATGGGGATTGCAGCGTCATCTTTTTTACTAATCCGTCTATTCCACGGAAACGACGTGATTTATTGGGATAAAAAGTATCCTAAGAATTGACTCCGATTATAAGTCAGCTCTGTATCGAGTTTTATTTGTATACGTTCAGCAGTTTCCAAAAAAAATGCGATCGCAGTGCCATTTTTTTCGCTATCTTCGTCTATCCCACAGAAACGGTTTTATTTATCGGGATAAAAGTATCCTAAGTTACATACATAACTTCACGCCAGTTCCCTTGCGGGGTAGGCACGAACAACAGAGCGCCATTTAGGCTTATTATTACACACCTCACTTACTTCTTTGACAATCATAACTCTTGTCATGCACGCTCGTCTGTTCTTAAGGCTGGTTAGCTCCATTTCGAGTTTCATTTAAATTCGTTCAGTAGTTTTTACGTGATGCTCTAATCGACAGACAGACAGACGAAAATTCCAAAAGTTGCATTTTTGGAATCTGTTGGTCCGAATTAACCCCCCTAATTTTTTTCACATTTTTAAACGCAACGTACATACTCGAACCATTTACAGAGTTATTATAGTATAGATATATATGTAATACTTAATAGGTACATATTTATAAACAGAATAGTGTTGTAGAGGTAGGAGATAAAATCATAATATATAAGAAAGATTGACATTGATGTTTTCTATCTTCCGTTGCTCATCTAGTGTTTTAAGAGTATGCGAAAAGTGATAATTGAGTGATTTAATTGTCTTAAAGGTTGTTTTCCGACTCCGTGGCTACTTATGGCCAGTTCCTATATCTTACTAACCGCTCATTTGCAAAGGCAAAATGAACTATCGGTTAGGATTTAACAAAAGCTCTATACATGTAAGGTTATTGTATCCACTGAAAACTGTTTCATCGTCAACCGTACTAATTCGAATACTTAATACTAAGTTCTGGAAACTAGTTGCGGCTTCATATTCCAAATTCGGCTTCTGTTAGCCGGCTTCACTCTGAGAGTTCGAGGCTCGGTCTAACTATTTTTTTTCGCCGGAGGTGCTACCATTACATTATCTGAAGCGACTATTTACGTGTATTGTTTGTGTAATAAGTGGCCTTATACTGAACATGAGATTAATGTACGGACATAAAAAATCAATTGAATAATTGTTTATGCAACAACCAAAATTGTTAGCAGCTTATCATTAATACATAATTTATTAAATGATTATGCCGTGACTACAACATTTAAACATCAACCATTTAAGCTGGGTTCATGGACGTTCAACTACGAGTATTAATTTATGACTTTGGCATGTATTATAATTAAATAGTGACGCATATTTTATATCAATTGTGAGTTTTTTGTTAGATTGTGTTTGTTAGAGATTTTCAGAGCGTGTATTTTGATTCGTACGAGCTGGATGTATAGAGTCACGCGGAAGGACCACGTCAGGAATACTCGCATCCGCGGCAGCCTTTACGTCCGTTATGCAGCAGATTATAACTTCTAACAGCAAGAGAGTTGCTTTGACTCAACGAGTTATGTAGGGAGGAAATGTTTAATCATGCTCCCTCCGCCAGTCTCAGTAAAAGAGGCATGCCGATGACCACACGAAGTGGAGATGAAAAACAGCGTGCACCGGAACACAAATAACTTGATTGACAATTTCTTTTGTCTTTTTACCTCCTACCCATTTTAATATTATATAAAATTACTAGAACTAGGCATGGTTGATTAAAAGTTTCTTGCGTCGCTTCTTGTCGTCAAGCCACATGTTGCAAAGCGGTGGTAAATTAGATTAGGCTCCCCTAGAATAATAACCACAAACAAAATTGAAACTAAATAATTAAAATAAACAAAGTGGCGGTAGGCTAAAAAAAACTTTAACAATACTTATTGACACTTAACATTTTTGTCTTCCGTGATCACGGCTATTGAAAAGTGGGCGAAACGTCGGATAATAAAAATGAAATAAATTACCGCGCTTAAAACCGTTATAACGTAGTTTTATTGTATATAACTAGCCGCGAAAACTTAAGAAAATATTAGGAGATGAAAAAGTTGAAAAACGAACCTTGAGCTTTGAAGTACGCTCGGAACATAATCGGGTTTTAACGAGACGTTCAGCCAAGCACTTCTTGGGCCTACCTTTCTTCCAAAACCTGGCCGGAGGCGGCGTGGCGAAACATTAATTGACACCTATTACAATAAATTGTAAAACAAGTTTTATAAAGGAAATAATTTCAATTACTGTACAAATCCCTATTAATATTATAAATGCGAAAGTAACTCTGTCTGTCTGTCTGTCTGTCCGTCTGTCTGTTCCGTTTCCACGGAAAAACTACGGGACCGATTTGGCTGAAACTTGGTATATATGTAATTTTAATATCGAGGGTGGACAAGGGATACTTTTCATCCTGCATAATGGGATAGATTTATGTGAAGGTTATCCCAGACAGTAGGATAGGTTTTGTTCTTTTTGTGATTTATCATTTTGGTCAATTTGGTCTTGTTGGTCATTTTGATCATTTTGATCATTTTGCTCATTTTGGTCATTTCGTTCATTGTCTGTTTTGTATGTCTATATACGTATATATCTTTATAGCTGTAATATATGTATAATTATTCTCTTGTCTTACTATTAGTATCTATTTCAAATACACGCCAACGCTATGTTTGCTATTATATCTTGTCTATACAAAGGTTGCTTGGAAGAGATTACTTTAAGCAATAAAACCGCCCATTTATAATACCTTAGTATTTAAGCTTATTGTGAACTTTTTCTCTGTAATGTAGTTGTACAATGAAAATAATTGTATTGTATTATATAAAAATGAGTACTCCCGTACAAAATCAATGAGGCTATGACGTATTCAATGTTAAATACACCATTCCTCATATAAATAACGGTTTACGAAAAACATGGTAGTACGCAACGCTCTTGAAGTTTGTCTGCAATACCATTAACATAAAGACTGCTGCGGATGCGAGAATTCCTACCACTCATTAAATGATAATTACTGTTAACTGATAAATACAGTTGAGAGGCTCATGCATAAAAAAATTAACACCTATGTAATAAGTCACGTGATCACCTGAATTTGCTGTCTTGGAAGTAAAAAGCGCAAATTACCGTAACACACTAATCCCACAAAGCAAAACCCAACAAAACCGCATTAGTATCAAACAACCCGGCACGCACATGGGCAAAAACGCATACGGCTCAGAGGCGCGTCTGAAATGATTAATCAGTAATACGGTACCTATGTCAGGTAGCGTTATGTGCCCGGCCGTGGTGCGCGTCAGCTGTTCGGGGTGAACGACCGCAGGGCCCGTGACGTCACCGCCCTGCCGCGCCCACGGCCCCCGCGCCCCGCGGCCCGATCCCACTCCTGCCAAGGACAATTATTTGCAGCGCGCCCATTCATCATTGTTACAGTTACCAAAAACCCACTTTTGTTCTTAAATTTTCGCATACGTGATAATTCGATTTTATATTTAGGTGAGTACTTATGTAGTAGTTAGTTGGCTGTATTAATTTAAATTTGAGGGGAAGACATTTTATGTATATATATTTACTACTACTTGTGCCTGCGTCTTCGTTGGTGCGGTACTACATTATATTCATATCTTCCGTATCCTGCAAGATAACGAAGTGGATGGTTGGATACATTTTTGAGATAAAATTACCAGTTTACACTCAAATTTTCATCGATTCGCTTCAGAGCTTATCAGTAGAAAACTTTAAACAGACAGATAGACAAAAAGTCTAGAAACGGTTATTTATGATTAGGCATTTACAAATATCTACAAATGTATTCAAATATTTACCTTTAAATGTTATTTTAAGCTAGCTACTTTAAAATAAAAGTTTTAGATATCTCAAACACACGACAAACATAATATCTGATTGAACTGGCTCTTTACCCAACGTACGTCTATCTGGAAGTTAATTAAAAGTCTGGTCTTTTTACCACCCCTATAGTTTTATTTCTGTACTTATACAACTCTTTCAATCGCATATAGGTTTAAAGAACTTTATTTCTCATAAGAACATGTAGTTCCCTTACAATAAGATTAAGATAATAGTTAGTAAGTAATACAGTATAATTCTTAACACTAATGTGATCCTATGCAGTCTGCGATAGAATTATGTTGTGGTTTATTGTTTTACATTTATTTTAATAAAAGGTTTTTTAGTTTTATCTTGAAAAAGTTTGTATTTTTACATTTTTGTAGGTCATCTGGTAATTTATTAAATAAGTGCACACCTTCAAACATATTGTTTTTTTCCCCGTAGTTTGTTCTTGGTACACTTAATTGAAATTGCTTTTCTTCCGGATATTATATTTATATGTTTTAGCAGGAAAGGATAGCTTGGAGTGTATATTTTTATTAGTTATATTTTTTATTAATATGCAGGTATTGTATGTGCATATTTGAGAAATATTAAATAGGTAGTAGTGAGATAATCTAGATGGTATAATGTTTTGACAATTTAATTTTTTGTGTAATTTGTAATAGTTTTAAGTTTGATTTAGCGGCTGACCCCCATATTTCTATAAGATATTCAAGATGAGACTTTACAAGGGAATTGTAAATCATGAGCCGTACTTTGATTAATTTTACTATAGTATAGTAAAATTACACGGTGTAAGAATTTATCAATTCCAAATAAGAAACAATGGAGCAGCTTTCATGCAAACAAAGCACAAAAACACGGGTTTATCTTTTGATATTTTAATTTTCTTTTTAATTTTCATTGATTATATTGTATAGGATTTTCGGCAAACGGCGTATAACTGATGAAAATGTATTTATTGGTTTGTTACTAGTTTTTTTTACTATAGTTGCTGATTTATTGAAAGAACGAATGTTTTTTGTCACCGAATACGAACATACATTACAGAGCTGTAGCGAGTGAGAAAAAGTTTTATAAAATTTAAATATCTTTAACAAAATATCCATAAATCCATATTCAACCATGCAAGCTACGATGTTTCATATACAGACGCGACATTATTATAATGCGAATATAAATCAGCAACATTAAACTATATATGTATTTACATATTAATACAAGTAGGAGTACAATATGAGAGGAATGGGAAAAAACATGAAAGCGATACGAACTACCTAATGTCACAAACAAAAATCTGCATATTTTAAATTAACTTTCAACGAGAGCAAAGTGGATATTCAAAAGTCTTATCTCTAGTTAGATATCTATAGTTCTTGAAATCCACGAAGGCAAGCTGGCTTTACTCGTGGTTAAACGTGTAATGTACATGGACATTGCGATAGTGTGCGTGTCTAACGGAACGATCAGTCGTGAGGATGCCGTCCAATCATATCCGTTTTTGGTCTCACGCACACACAGAAGCGGGTTTTCCACAAGTAAATCTCGCTCGCCTTAGCCCAATACAAGAACTATACAAGTATAATCATTTTACTACATAAATACAACGTTATCAAGCCTGTTTCCTATGGAGGTAGGCAGAGACGGTCGATCTGCACTTGCGACGGTCCTGACAAACAACTTTCGCTTCATCTATTTCTATTAACGTCTTCATACACACATTTATACGAGGTGCTTTATCCCAGTTTAGACTAAAGTTGAAAAAAAAATTGGAAATGGCGTGCAGCCGCAAAATAGAATGATTCATGAATGACTAGGTAGATAAATGTTGAACAATTACATACAAATTAAACTACTGTAAGGCGTATATAGAAATTATATAGGATTTTTTTTATTACAGTAAATAGCCAGCTATAGAAACTAACATTACAAAGGTAAAGGGATTATACTGTTTGTGATATCTATAATCTTATAAAAAAAATTCAACATGCCGTGTCTGTACATTGAAGCTATATAAACAATGGAGAATACGATATTTTTTTTTAGATTTCTTGTCTGTTTGTTCGGGAGTCAAGTGAAAACTACTAGGCCGATAACGATGCGTTTCTTGCTGATCGACAAACAAATTCGTAGATTTAAAATCTACGCTACGATTCATCCTGGGAATCCCGCAGGATTTTTTGTGGGATTGATTTAAAATGGCCAGATTATAAAAAAAACTATTCCAATGTGATTTTTTCACTGTTCCATAGCAAATTTTATGTAATTAAATGTATGATTTTTATCCCAGGTATCCTGCGGGAATTTTCCCGGAAGCAGTTTGTAGTTGTTGGGATGCGTAAAAATGATCTAATTCCGACATAGTTTTCACTACAACGATAGCTTACATTATTTTTTAAATGCTGTGGTATTTTCTGTCCCGGGAATTTTGCGGGAAAATCAAGTCAAGTGTGGACGAAGTTGTCGGCATATCCTAGTAGTTGTATATAAATACATATACAACTGTACTCATCATAGTTAGACTTAGGAATCACAAGATTAGTTTCCCCAGAATAAATCATGGTTTAGAAACCGACCCTTGAAGAACCTCCCAAGGTGGCGGTCAAGGCCCTTCCAACATTAAAGCACTCTCACAATTACTAAACTCAACCATTGTGCTTCATTCGGAAATGCTGATTCACTAGGAATAGCCCTCGAAAACATTCCAACCACAATCCAAAGTGGTCTTCGCGGAGTTCGTTAAGAGCTTCGCCACAAGTTCGCGGCTCTCGTGAGATATTATGTTAATTAGGGGGCGAGTTCGTCTGTTATTCTCGAGTGTTCTCGAAACTCGAGACCCTCGATCTCGCTGTTTAGTCTTGAAGACAATTAAGAATCTCACACTCGAATTACGAAGCTTGTGACAATGAACTTTTTAGACGGTATTCAGAGCGTTTGTATGTTACGTAAGAAATATATGATATATTCGTAAGCAATAAACTGCTTACGAATATATTATATATTTCTTACATAATACTCATAATCATAAAAGCAAGCAAAGTGTCTAGTTATGAGTCCTATTCCAGTAATACCGAGACGAAATATAGGTTTCTATAATAATATTCACGAAACCACGAAATAAAAAGCTTTTCTTGAAAACTACTGGCATTCTGTGACTGAAGTTTAGTAAGAAGCGTCATCACGAAAAATAACTGAGTTAAAGATGTTTTAGTACACATGGTCGCGTTAGTCAAAAATTTGACAAATACTAAATAATCCTTAATGACTTTTAGGGTTGAAAGAACCTTATTTCCCATTAAAACTTTTAGTTCATTTACAATGGGATTCAAACATTATCATTAATTAATATAATTCTTACCATTAATGTGGTGCTATAGTCTTCTTTAAGTTTTTAGTTAGATTTTAAGTATGTATATTAAAAATGTATGTTTTTCTTCGTCTTTCTTTAGGTAGTTTTTGACGTATGGGGATTTTCGATTAAATAAATGCCTTCTATGGGTTTCGTAGTCAAATGTCAAAAACAGTGCACGTTCCTTGCCTCTATGGCACCATTCAACTCAACGTACGTGCGACACACACTTGGTCGATTTATTAATATTTACACACCACTGTATCCAGGTTGTTAACTGCATGTATTGTATATACCTGAAACAAATACAAAACTCGTGTAAGATTGTTTTATGCAACCTTTATTTTATTTTTACACATTTCACTTTATCCAAAAATATAATATTTTGATATTTGCATTGAATTTGCATTAAACTTGTTTTGATATTTGAATTTATTTGCATTGATTATTCGAGTAAATTCTATGCGACCAAAGTCGGTAGTATAAAGACCATTAATATCCATATTAATATAGAAATGGAGAAGCGAATTTGTTTGACCGTTCGCTTCTTCCTACTTAAAGCTTCATGCATAAACGGAATATCGTTACTTTTGGACATATGCACTTCCGATAGGAGGGTTGCCATAAGCACTACTCTCTTTTCTTTCACCTTCTCCCAATTATTTGGGGTGGCACAATTTATACCATTTCCTTCCATACTCTTCTATTCTGATATATGTACGTCCTCTGTCACACCACAAATCATCACGTCATCCTTTACACACTCCGTATCTGTTTTTTGTCTACCTTTGCATTTGTGTCCGTCAATTATCCACTTTAACATTATTTTTGTCTCGTACCTTTCAATCCTCCTCAATACATGCTCAATGTCCATACCACCTTAGTTATCTTCCTCTCAATTTTCTACTTACAAGTGCAACTTTCTAAGATCCCTTTACGTACCCATATCTCACCTTATTCATTCTGGTAGCACTACACATCCGTCTCAGGATACTTATCTCAACTCATCCATAGGTACTACTATGATTATAAATTTATACGTCAAATATAATAATGATGTTTCAATAAACGTAACCATAATAATAATAGAGTACTCGACCATAGAACTCGTTTACTTATCAACAAGTGACTGCAACATGTATATTAAGGCGTACATATACATGCAAGTATACATGTACCGTACAGCCGTTGCGCTGCTTTTAAATCAGGGTGCCTTGACCTACCACAACTGGTCACAGACGGATTAGTCCATTTCTTAGTATGGCTATACATACTTGGATATAATTGTTTGGATTATAGTATAATATATTTGCGTATTCCAATTAAATTTAAAAGCAATATAGTTTTTTTGAGTAATAAAAACACATCAAACGGCGAAGCGGCAAAAAGCTCTCCAGCGGCACGCTTTCTTTTTTCGATATTTACGGGAAACATTTATATCCCAAGTACTTCTCTAGTACTTCTTATCGCAAATAATTTGTTGTTAAGATGTAGTTGGCAAATCCAGCCACTTTGCCGTTGCAAAGGGGTTCATAAACCAGTTTTTGTTGTGATATTTATAGCACTAGAGTATAGAACAAAAGTAATACTTGAGAACCTTAAAAGCACTCAAATAAGAATATATAGCGGATAACAAGAACTCAATTAAGTCCAGAGATAAAGAACCTTAAAATCTCTGGTCAGATTCAATTTCAAGAAAAAATAAGCCAAACGCGCGAATTTGTCCGCACAATAAAGAGTTCCGTAGAGGCTACCACGTAACAAAACAAAACAGTGACCTGCTTTCGTCATAAACCTTTGATTAAAAAATATATTTTATCTCAAAAACTATTCAACGTATCTTTTTAAAACTAGTTTTGGTTTAAAATATTTTTATGGTCGTATCAGCTCGATTTGTTTCAGAATAACTCATACTTTTTACAACTTTGAAGCGAGTGTCTGCCCCTATTGGCTTAAATAAAAGGGCCAGTAAGGACAAACATTGTGATGTTTAATCTCATATCGTGGCCACCTGTAATCTTTAGTTGTTATTCTACATCATTGTGTGACTATTTATAGACTACAATTTCTGAAAAAAAAATTACACATAATTATAGAATGGTATGTGGGTCTAATGTTTAACTTCTTCGCAATGTTACCACGCCAGTGGGTGACGGCACATAGACTACAGCTTCTTACTTATTTGCATTCATGTAAACCCAGTAGTTTCTGGGAAAAAAGACTTTGACATACAAAGTCATAGAGATAGTCATGGCGATTGTATGCGGGTTGTTCCGGTTCGTTCTTGGCAGAACGGTTATGAGACCCTAAAAAAGAATAACGCTGAAAATATTTCGAATGGGCGAATGGCACTTGAAACTCCATTTATTGCATAAAAGCGTTCGTAGGCCTTAATATTATGGCAAACAATAATCTTAAAATGGGATCTACCGCTCTTATTAAACTCGATAAGTACCCGAGCAAACACTGTCGAAAAATAATCCTAAGCTCTGTATTTGTAATGGAAAAAACCAAATACTGTGATTACAAAAGGTTATTTTTTATAAAATGTTGTTTAAAAATAAGTTATCTTTTATAGTTTATTTACAGTTCTTTAGAAAAATTAGCTGAATATGGTATGTAATTTATTAAGATAATCTTTTTTTTGCAGGAGTTTAGCAGATAGGCAGATGGCCCACTTGATGGAAAGCGGTTACCATCGCCTATGGACATTTGTAACACCAAAGGTGCCACAAAGGCGTTGCTGCTCTCTTAAGGGAGACTGGAACTTGGTCACTAAAGCCGGACCACAACTCAAGCTTGTTATGGCGACATATTCTAGATCAGAGGTGCAGTCGGGCAAATGCCCTACCACCTGGCTGTGGGTTGTTTTGTAGCCTCTTATGACAGGCCGCCCGGCCGTAGGAAATTATATTGTTTCTCCGTTCCTGCACGGATAGAATCTTAAGATGACTTAAGGGACTAAGGCTTAACTATGTTATCTCAGGCAATACACTAACATACAATGCCGCCAGGTTTTTGGGAATGTTCCGTATTGACACCGGTCTCGTACTAAGTTTTCTAGTTTAATATTAACTTAAGTTGTATATAAATTTATAGATTTTAGATTATTTTTATCATTTATATCCATAAGATATCTTAAGATATTTATCATCTCGTCACGTACATAAATTATACCAACTTGAAGACGCTCATATTAAGTAATGGTAATTAAAGTGCTAAATCTTTTTTAATTTTCCACAACCGACTGAAGTGTCGCAATAGACTCGCTTTCATGGAGTGGAATTTATTTAACCGTCCATAAACTCAGGTGGACATGCAGATAAAACTTGCGTAAGTCAGAAGTTACTGATTCAAAAAACACACAATGCGACTATTGGTCTCGGGCACGGGCCATGGCACATATACTCGAGTTCTCACTTTACCTACGAAATTGTTTTATTACGAATTTAGACAACTTCAATATGCAGCGAATAAAGTAGCAGGACTTGTCAAGTCATCTTGGGAGTAGAATAACTTATAATATTTTTTTCACCAAACCCACAAACAATGATTGTGTTAGTATATATGATAAATAAACAACGAACAAGATTGGTGCAACGAAACTTTAATTTGATCAAATCGGTCTTATACTAATTAGTTTTTGTTTAAACTCTTTAAATACTAGCGACACACAGATTAACATCCAGCTCGTTTTTGCTCTGAAGGCAGCGATACCTACTTACTATCAGGTAGGCTGTTACCCAATAATTTCCATTAGGAAATAATTAATAACAAAAAAGTTCATTATACCGCACAAAATCATAAGACAACAAAGCAACGTGTTTAATAATTACACATTTTATGAAGCAACAAATTATGTGCGTCGGCTAACACGCCGTAAAGCTTTGCCACAACAAACGGCTCATGAGATGATTTATGACACGAGCCGAGTCGCCGACGACTCGTCAATAGGGTTGTCATCACGAAAATTTTAGGTCACTTTCTGATTTGTCGGAGTAGTGTTGCGGAATCGATTTACGCGGTGCCGAAAGCTTACGCGCTCGTATATTTCTGTGAGCGTATCTTGATTGACATGGTATCGGTAACAAAGCCTCGCCAAAGCGTAAATACAATATTAAATACAGAAAGATCATTAAAGGTATTCGAAGTAATGTGTATATGGAATTTATATATGTATAAGTAGATATAAATATTCTTACATCGTACAGGTGTATCAAAAATACAAACAAAAAAAAGATAGACACAAAATAAGTATATTCCCGCCTGTAACAAACTACTAAATATTCCTTGTCACGTCTTTTCCGAGATACCTTACTGATGCGTCGATATATAGCAATTACCGTCAACATTGCACCGATGATGCCATCGAACGGACGTCAGAGATGACCTATGAAAGATGAAGAGTGAGGGAGATTTAATAGACAAGCATCTAATTTTCTCAATCACATACATGCCTTAAGTAATTCTCACGAAATGTACATTTTATGCATAATGTTCAGCTTATGTATATTTAGTTGCTTTGGCATATAAATAGGTAGTCTCGATATGCCGGTTTCCTTATAGTAAACAACATAATTGTAAATAATTTAATTAAATAAATGAGAAGACGAAGAAGTAATTTAACATTTTTAGTTTTACGTTGAATAAAGTATAATATATTATGCAGATCATATTAAATCAACTTCTTTTGAGGCTGGTTTTAATAATAACGAGTATTAAAGGAGTTATGGTCGCATACATTGTTTTGCCCATTTTCTCAATGTTTACCAATTGACAAAGGTCGTCTTCATCTACTTATCTATATGACTAAAACTTTTAGCAAGATTTGCCAACTGTCCGCAACGAATACTTCTTCGCGTAGCTTGAAAGTGACTGTGGTTTCGCGGCTAATTACGTGATAATCCTAACAATGTACCCATAAAAAATGTACGCGGTGCACGCTTCCCATCATCAGAAACGAGCGATCCTATTACGTGCTTAAGTAAATCTTAAAGAGCCGTGAAATCTCCTAATATACGTCCTTATTTTCTTAATACAGCAGCCCTAATCTATAGTCACGACTGCCTGACTTCGTCGACAGAACGATACGCGTCGCGCAGTTGAAGGGTTTATGACGTCACTCTATTTTGACACGTGCGCGGCAATTAGAAGCCTTTGTTAATTGACAACGCTTTTATTAAATACTGCAAGAATTAATCATATCATATTGCATGAATATAAACAAATTTAGGTGCTATGTAACCAAACTAGCGATTGTAATTTTAACATATTAATTATATTATATTTAAATTTGCTTTCGAAACCCTCCGATTTTAAAACATTCTTCATTGGTGCTCCGCTCCTATTGGTCTTAGCGTGATGATATATAGCCTATAGCCTTCCTCGATAAACGGGCTATCCAACACTGAAAGAATTTTTCAAATCAGACCAGTAGTTCCTGAGATTAGCGCGTTTAATCAAAGAATATATTAGTATATTTGGCTACAACACTAATACTTACATTTTAAATATCGCGATATCTTTTGAATGAAACGTTCGAATTGAATAATTCAAAAACTTCTAGAAAGGTATTGAATTCGTCTTGAATATGGAGTAATTTATTATGATAAGGATTAATACTAAGGTAATAATAATATATAATAAAGAGTTTTTGAAGCGACGGCATTTTAATTATTTAAAAAAATAAAAGAAAACACTTATTGTGAGATAACTACAATAGTTAGACAGATGGTTTTTGTAGACAATTATATGTTCTGCAAAGTGGTAGTACATTGTTTTATTCTATAATCAATAGTTTTTGCACCGCCCGCCGTGTAAGGATTTTAAGGGGGTCATTTTTTTACACCTTGGGTTACATTATTGGATGTTTAGTAAGGATACCTAATTTTTTTGAAAATATAATATAGCCTATAGCCTTCCTCGATAAATGTACTATTCAACACTGAAAGAATTTTTCAAATCGGACCAGCGGTTCCTGAGGTTAGCGCGTTTAAACAAACAAACTCTTCAGCTTTATAATATTAGTATAAATGAAAACAGGTTCAAAAAAGACAGTTTCGAGGCGTCAGGAGTACTGTAGTGTAGTGTTTTTGGCAGGATTAAAAAACGTGTTACCGATAGAAGCTTATAAGGTAACTAAGAAAATTTGTAAAATTACAAAGTAGTATGGAGCGGTCTGTTTATTGAACATCTATCATGTAACTACGTAAGTTAAAGTTAGTAAATTGTTACTAACTTCTTCCGACGTACTACGTCACAACTTAGACTTGCGATGCGCGTGTTTATTACAATACATTATATAGGTACATACAATTACAGTGAAATACATATTCGAATTTTGCGATATTTCTTTTTAGGATTACGTAGCCATTAGAAAAATTAGGTGAAATTAGAACCCTCATATTTAAGTAACGTCAGTCCGTCCGTCCTTTTTGAATGCAGTTATTTTTCTGGGTATATATGAAATTAGTAAAATATGTAATCTATAGGATATATCTATAGCTACACAATACTATAGTGAAATCCGGAACAATGAAAATTAGGGTGTGGGTTGATTTTTTTTTAACAGTACCTATACGAAGTCGTGTATGGTAACGACATCATATTCGATTTCTCTTAATAATTTTTTATTTGGGTTAAGTGGTGGCGAGATGTCTGATTCCATGATTGTAAAAACTGTGTATCTAACTTTTGAATTTCTAAAGAAAATTGAGGTCATGAAGACTCAAGAATACATACAACGAAAATTGGTTAATTAACAATAGTTGTTGAGTAATGAATTCAATAATAAAAACATATTTAATCTGAAATACCCCATATTTCAGATTAAACCTTTTTTATGTTTCAGTAGACAAATGAAGTTTGTGTGAAAAAAAAAGTAGCCGTTTGTCACTTCTACGAAACCATGAATTAAGGGTAGAATGCTACGCATTTGTCCGATTTATTTTAAGAGTAGTCCATCGCAACAAAAATAACATTAAATGAATATTAACAATCGTTAATATTATTTTAAAATGTCATTACATTATTCATATTTTGGACTACTAAACGCATCTCTAATTTGTTTACGTTTGAAATATATAATTAGTATACAATGTTAAAAGTGTAATATTGAAATTCACAACACAAATATAAATAAAGCACAGTACAGAATAACATATAATCCCGCGCTATATCGTAAGACAGGGACGTCCCGTGGCCGCGTCACATTGCGCAGGTCACGTCCGGCCCATTTGTCCGACAGTGCGCGGCTTAAGATTATTTACTAACATTCACACGAAGGGCTCACATAAATTCACTTAGTTGTGAAACTATCATCATAAACGTCGCTTGATAAAATATTGCTTTCTTTCTTATTATACTTCTATGATACAAATCCTTTGATGATTTAAAATTATAATTTACAAATATTTCTTTATAATTATCTTTCATTTATGTCTAATAATACCTTAGAGCCATAAAAAACCCTAATTAAAAGAACTTATATATACGTATTCGGTTATACACATACACAAGTCTGTAATGCCATGACCAAAAGAATTGAGAAAGAAAATTAAAGATGACCCTGGACTTCAAAACGAAAACTTCGAACATTACAGAGATATAACGCTAGAATAATCTGCACAAAGCTATGCTAGCCTTTTCCAATTATTGCAACTACATCCAATAATTTCGAATATTGAAATCAGTATCGACACATTTCGTGATTTTCGATGGAACACATAAAGAATGTTGGCTTGGCAAATATTTTTCATATTACCAGAATATAAATAGACGCATAATATGAACACTTATAACAAAACGGGGCATTAATAATATGCGACACACGTGCAGCGAGAATCTCGGATTCGCCGCGCGTTTCATGTGTGAGAACCACCCTTAAGGGTATGGTCCGATTTGTGGCAAGTGGTGTGGATTTATCAATTGAATATAACGCATTAATATAATTTAAATATAATTGAATTGAATATAACAATTCTTTTTAATACGCTTTTATTAGCTTCATACGTATGTTAGTATGTAACGGAATCTTTCAAGTTAAATTTGATCGACTTCTCGGTTTCCGATTGAGCTGAAATTTTGCACGTATATGTATATCGCGTGACAATGCAATGATATGGTACCATAGAGCTGATCTGATGATGGAGTCGGAAGGTGGCCATAGGAACTCCTGTACTAAACAAGATAGACCCGTCGTATTTGGGCTCGTTTTAGTTGTCTTGGCTAGCACTCTGCTGCTACATGATATGCAGGATCTCAAAAGCTTGTATTTAAAAACCTTTTTAAAAAAGCTTATTTTTACATAACGTTCCATTTATCATAAGAGTGCATTTAATTCTTTTTTCAAATTTTCCACGGAGGAGGGAATTAAATCATTAAATAATCACTAAAAAAAATGAAAAATAAATAATAGTTTAAAAAAACTAAAAAATACGCTTTTTAGAAAATCCAACTAAAAAATAGAAAATAAATTTGAATTAAAAATAGTGTAAGAAAAAATGATTTTATTGTAAAAAAAAGCGTGGGGTGCATGGTATCAATAGTTTGAAAAGCAAATCAAATTTATTTTCTATTTTTTAGTTGGATTTTCTAAAAAGCGTATTTTTTAGTTTTTTTTAACTATTAATTACATGCCGTATATTTGTTCAACGTATACCTTTATGATTAACATCTTTCAGTACTGTGTTTTTATGTGTTTTATAACCTCCTTTCTTATTTTACTCTACAACAATCTGCGAAGTAACAGCACTGAGTGGTGCTTTTTTACATTTTAGCAGCAAGCTCCTTTCTTCGTTTGTCATCAAACCTTTGAAGGTATAATGAATTGTCTCTTTGAAAATGTGCCTCCACTGCAATAAAGTGTACCTACCTAGTTAATAAGCTACCACCATTGACCACTAAGATACTTACTGAAATTTCTATTTAAATTATATCCGAAGCTCGCTATCAAAGACGCCCATCCCCACACATTCAAACATGCACAAGCCGATTTCACATATGTGTTTGTAGCCATAAAGAAGTGGCACAATCAATTACGTACGGCTGTTACGTTGTGAAATCGTCAGTTTAATTAGTAGATAGAAACGGTTTGCATAACCGTGTGGATCTTTAAGCTATACAGGGTTAATACCCTCTTAATATTTATAAGAGCAAGAGAGATCTATCATATTAAACGTAAGTAAGGAACATTTAGCATGAAAATCGGCAGATTGTGTTGTTGTAGCAAGGCGGAGTAAAAAAGTGTAGGAGACAAAATATCATCTAATAATGCTTACGAGGGGACTTCTGCATTCGAAACTGAACTGGGAAGAGACGAAGAGAAAATGTTACTGACAATTCCGTTGTGCAATTTCAAAACTAGCAACTGATATATTATTTATATTTGTTGTGCATTTCTTGTCTTACTACGCATTTGTTGATGTATTGCGCTTGCTAAAACATATAAAGACTTATCAACATATGATATCGATCCCAATAAACCTAATTTCAGATGGCGTGGGATCAAAGTCTGTTCGGAAAGCATGAACAATTTAGATTTTTCTGACCTGATGTGCATATTATTATAATTAAAACCACGTGCTGAAGGTGAAAGAGATCTCATGATGAAACTTGTGTATCAAGCTAAGCGATGTGTCCAACCCATCAATCTGCTTTGGCCAGACGTGGCAGGTATATTGTCCATTCTACTAAAAAGAGGAACTTCAAGACTAGCAGGACGTCTATTGGCTGATATTACAAAGGACTATCACTGCCAACCCTGGCAACACAATTCGCAATTGCACACACATATAAACTCATACTAGTTCACGTATATTTGCAATGGTTACGTTATAAAAAGTGCGTTGACTCTTTGGTCCTAATATAATAATGGAACTACAACTGTTTATTTCACTCTAGCATGATTCTAATTAAATTTTTACATACATTTTATTGTCACGGCGTCGGATTCAATTGTTCCCATTTTGGTGGTGTCCATGACATCTTAACGACATGTGCCAATTTACAATAACAACATAATATCGGACAAGTGTGTTGACAGTCCACAAACTATGAAGGATTTCGTAGAGATGTCAAACGTCTATTCGTTTCGTTACTCAGTAACGGAACCATAGAAAATATTACAACAATACCATTATACTTTTTTAATATCTCACTAACGAAATCTCACACAACTGTATGTATACACATTGAAGAAAAAATTAAACTCTTAGGACTCCTGTATGGCCCACGTCTATTAGTTAATTTGGGATTAACCTATTTATCATTAAAGAGCTGTGCTGCTCATGTCGATGGAGTCCCTCCAATCTTCTCTATTATGGGCCAGATATTTTACTTCTTTCTACAACACGACACCCACTTTTTCCTTGATTTGATCAATGAATGCTTGCATGAATGGTACCATACCTATACATAATAATTTAATGAGAAAAATGACTCTGACATGCAAACACAAACGAATAAACAGATATGACGAAAACATGCATCTGCATATTATCACGCCTCTTTTTCATAGAGACAGGCAGAGAGGATCGATCGTCACTTCCATTTTTGCCAAAGTGAGCTTAGACCCACCCCCCAAAACGTGATATGATATTATAACGAAGACTGAATGACTCCTGTTAATTAAGAGCTTTAGGACAGAGTGCCACTGGATGCACACAATACATATTATAAGTCCGGTATTAATCTCTCTTCCAATAGGAAATGATGGTCCAAAATGGTCATATTATAATAACACTATTTCACTTTCACTTAATAATAGTGGTGGAAGGTGACATGCAGCAGTTAACTTGGTGATTAATCAAATTTTCATCTCTCTTACCGTCCAGTCTTTATGTAGTTTTCAATTGAAATATGGTGATCGCTGACGTTCTTATAGACATTTTACGTATTCATTTCGTATAACACTTGAAAAAAATGCACTTTAAAAAATTTGCTTTGAAATCATCGATATAATAATAATTTTCTAAGTAAGAATCTATCTTCAAATTATATACTTAAATTAATTTCACTAAGTACCCTACATTTAGATACATTTCCATACAAGCCTGTACCGGCCTCATAATGTTGTACAATGATAAGTATTTAGGATGCGTAGATCGCGCGGTGTTATCGGGTTTGGTGCTCGCCTGCTAACGGGTCAGCCGGGCCATAGTAAACAATTACGATAGCATTGTTACAGGGGTCAACGGCCCCGCGTGCGCCCGCGCACCTCGTCAGTTACCAAATCGCACATAGTACGCTATGCAGAACACACAAGAAGATTCATTTAGTATTACTATCTATTTCAATGACGACGGTATGACTGTACATTTATAATAAACTTAAACACAAATAAACTTATTTATATAATATATTTACGGCTGTTACAGTTTAATAATAACGTTTTACTTTAAATCACGATGTCTTTTCCTTTATTTAAATAATTTATTACACCTAGCGCGTACGTATAATAAAGTGATGAAAGGACTCATACAGACATTAGTGGACTATTGGCATTCACACAAGAGTGGGACCACCGTACAATACACGTCTGTGTACGCATATGTTTATTTTTTACCATTTAGTATTTAATGAAACTTCTGTATATTTTGTGAACAACAACGCGCGATTTTTAAACATAGGTCCTGTCTGTTTTCTAATATGACGATGTTGTAATCAGTTTCTATTGTTGACGTGCCCATTATTAAGATTCTGTAATATTTAAGTTATCTTGATGTAATAGAAATTTTTTTTGACACATTATATTAAGAAATAATGAGTTTAGAAAATGTATGAATGATAGTGTTTCTGTTAAGGCTAAAATGCTCTTGTACCATTAAAATTCCACATTATATATTTTATTTACTAATGTCGTTTTGGCTTTGTGAAAAAAACTTCAACAAATCCATTCCTCGCGAAGCATTTAGTGTCAAACCAAAAAAAATTAAATATCAAGAATTTTTTAATAACACTATTGCTAATAATACAAAATTTAAAATTAAAATACAAGTTTTCAGACAATTTACTTCTGAAGAATTTGGAATACAACGCGATCGAATTCTACAGCTCAAACTATTTGCATACATAATGCGGATGACGTGGGTGAAACACTTGTATACCTTATCAACATGTCGTATATACTTAAAAAATACTATTAATTCTTTATCAGTATTACGTTGTGTACGACAGTCGGAGCGGCGCTGCGCCTGCGCAACACAACAGCACGCGGCGCATGAAGTGTCGAACGGTGATTCACTTCTATTCACATGCATTCGATATTTACCTATATAAAAGCACACGTGAGGGATATTGCGTCATAACTATTTTATGGTCACGAAACAATCTTAAAAATTTAGTCATGTATTCATGAGCATCATACTTTGAAATTATGCACATCATAACGTTAATACCGACTGCAACCTAAGGCTCGATCACACTATGATGACATTCATGACAGATTGCGCCTCAGTCAAATATTCTTTTCGACGAACCGGTAGCGGCACGATATCGGATCGGAACTAGAGTGATACGACAGTGAGAGTTCCCTGATTAATTATTGCTTAAGAATATTTGATCGGGCCGAGACCGGAGCGAGATTGAACCGTGAACAGCATCATAGTGTGAATCGATCCCAAGTTATCTACTTAAGAGCTCCGATAAAAGTCAATCTATTTGGACGTGAAGCTGATCTTATAAACACTCAGATCAACGGAAAGTCGATGTCGTTTTCTAGTATCCATATCCTACCGACATTCCTGAATTGGAAAACGAAGTTCGTTTACGAAAATTACAGTACGCTAATCGAACTTGAAATCTCTGAATCCAGTGATCCAAGCAACCAACAAACTACACGACTCCATATCGATGTTAACTAAATCCGAATGTTCTGTATAATATTAATCACACGCCGACCGAATTCCAATATACTCCCAAACGCGTCGATATATCAGAAATGCCGACGTCTAAAACGTGAAAGTGGCAGGGATGTCATACGGGCTCTACGTTTCCTGCGAGGCGATAATACCGCGACTGGTATCGACCAATTTGGACGCCCGGGTGCGAGTAAATTGTCATCTGAAAGGCCCCGTCCCAAAAACAGGGTTGAATGGCCGGACTGTCTTTGCCGTATCAATTCTACGACGTGGAAGGTGCACGAAATTCTTTTTCAGAATATATCATCACCATATTAACCGTTTCATTTGGCTTCACTCGGGTAAATTTTAGGTCCACATTCTCTTTGATCCAGACTCTCGACTCTTCGGAATAAAAGTATCCTATATAATTTTTAAAAACGTGTGTATGTGCAGTTCACACGCAGTAGAAGTGAAACTTCAGAGAATATACTCACAGATAATTCGTCTCTAACTTTTATTAATATAATTATAATTCCTTTGTAGGCTACATCTGTCAACATATTATAATTTAAAATATACTTCTTTATAAGTATCATTTTCAATTTTACACTCTTAGTCAGAAATGTTTTATTATCAGTTTTATTTCGGTCCACATTGAACCTATGTTTAACTATCAGCCTTATTGACTATCTGTGCTACACAATGTAAACCTCGTATCTCATTCTCTCGCAGGTTTAGTCCTTCTATATTTATGTGTTTATCTCTTTTTAGTGTTGCTTTTACGTTTCATCGACTGTCAAATCACAACGATTCTAAATAAGTTTCACTTCAATAAAATCGAGAAAACCTGTGTCGTATCAAACACATTGAAGGGTTATGTAAATACATCAAACATAAAAGAAAACATCATAACATAATATAAACATCCCATATCTCAAAAATTACTGAACATTTTTTTTAACAAAATTTCATTGAAAGGTAACTAATACTTAATTTGATATATTTTTTCAGAATGTCCTCTTCACTGTTCAAAAGGGAGAGGGATACGATTTTGTCAAATAAAGAGTTTAAATTAAGATTACATTACAAACAAACACGATTTTCAATTTTTAATATCTGAGAAACGATATCGGACAAGACATGTATATTGAAAATAAATACTCAGTAATTTTTTTAAAACTGACTGTGACAAACAAAAGTTCAGTCAAAAATGAATTTTCAAAATACAGAACACAAAAAGAAGCAATAATCTATCACTCTTACTTACTCTTAATAATTTTATTCATATTTTTATTTCGTAGAGACATATTAAATTGTCTCCGTTTGATAATTACAAGTAAACGTTGAAATTAATAGTAGATATGTGTCACCACGTAAAAAGTTTGCAAATAGCCAAATAATTGAAGCCTCTGCTTTGGTTAGCCAAACTATATTCCCTACCTAGTTGTAACACGCGGGTGCCATTACGTAAGTATAGGAAAGGCTTGTGACCTTTGAAAATGTGGTTGAATTACCTAAGACCGTGGAAGGTTTGTCGGAAAGCAATTTCGAGAACACGACTCACAGAGAAACCGCAGATTTGTCGAGTACCCCCAAATGTCAAGTAAAAGATCGTGCAACTAACCTCCCTAGCCTTCACGAAACAATTTTGTTTGGATATTTAATTCACTAACAATTAATAAAATTATTTTTAAAGCAAGGCAAATTATGTAGGGAGAAAATTAATATCAAAATACCTACATGAGTTATAAACGATGAAAAAGACGAAAGCGAAAAGTGGGCTCCAAAAGTAGAACTTAAAACCAACCGATGGTAAATTGTAGAATGAAGGTCTTTATAATATTTTAAGGGATATTTGAAATCTGTAAGTCCATCCATCTCATAGAAATAAGAAAACTCAATAACCAAAGTCAGCACTGAGACGATTAAAATACGGGCTGCTTATTTTATTATTGCGCATTAAACCACAAAATTATTTCAATTTCGCAGCCAATCGAACCCAAATGATGAAGTGAGGCTTAAGAACTTTAGCTAGTTACGACTTCGTAGCAATGAAGGCCAAGAAAAACGAAACAAAGAAAACCTAACACAATAATGTAATCAGATATATAATCTAACCCATTCAGTCATGTTAAAGTTCAAGAGCATAAGCAACATTTGTTCGAGCCTTAAACTGTGATGCGAACTTGTCTATTGCCCTGCCATAAGGGAGCTCTTGGAGGGTGTATGACGAAAGTTGACTCAAAGCGAGCGATTTCTATGCATGACGCGATATCCGAAACGCCATATGCCGCACTCAACTTCCAGAGTTTCAGGGGGTATCTATAAAGTGCTGAAACAGTATATATACCTATGCTTACACATACAGTTGGTAATGTTATTTGAATGTAGAACGAGATTGAAGTTTGGTAGGGAGTTTCCTTAGTATTGAGTACTAGCTGTGGTCCCCACTTCATACGCGCGGGCGGGCCTTGGATTTAGTGTTCATTTTTAAAATATTTCTGTCATCTGTGGAGCTTCAATGACTTGTGCATCTTATCTTTGTAATCATAAATAAAATATGTTATGATCAAACACGTATATAAATTTAAGACGAAATTTCTGTTTCACATCTTACCATTTTTATTGAAATCTTTTGGGGCTGTTTAGCAGCCTATTCGAAACAAATTGTTACATTGTAGTTGTTGTTGAACATAGAAAAAAAGCCTTTATTGTTCACTAGATACACATAAAATAAACAATTTACAGTAGTAAGCTCATTAAACAGTAAAAAACAGGAACAATGGGGTGGCCTTATATACACAGATAAAATTCAAAATCAGGCACGTAAGTAGTAGTATTGCTCGGACTATGAAGAATCTACGTCATTTGGCTACGAGACTTTAAGCATTTAATCAAATATATATTTACCTCATATCTCAAACACTACTCTGTATTCATCGGAAACTATACTAATATAATGAAAACAGAATAAAAGATTACTTTTAATGTTTTCGTGTTACACGTGCTGCGCCCGCACATGCCGCTCTAATCTACCACATACGTCTACTCTTATCGTTGTTTGTGCAGATATTACTGCATTCGTGAAGTGGATTGTTTGTGTTTAATGTTTGAAAACTTCAAACTGCACTATTTTGGAAGTGGTATATACCCTTCGAATGCTTCCTGCATATTTTCGGATAAGCAAATTAGCTACTGCATAATCTCAGTAAATGTTAAACAGTTAGCATTAACATTTATCCACCCATACTAATATATAAATATGAATGTGATTTTGTTTGGATGTTTTTAATTTCTTCTTCGCCGCTTTGATGAGGTAACGATTTTCCCGAAACTCATATACTACTTTATCAATTCCAAAAGCATAAAAATCTAATTTCAGACAACTCTAAATCAGCTGTTATCCAAGTTTATAAATTACACAAAAAGAAGTTCCTTAAACTTTGGATAACAGCTGCTCTATGATTTTATTAATTAAAAATGGCTCGTCTACAACTAGTCGATAGTAAGTCTTGGTTATATATATATTATATGTATACATGTTCTTTAAAGTAAGTGCCTATGTGGACTCATAACGCCGAGGAGTACAATCTTTTAAATACAGACGCGAATGAACTGCGCTAGTAGTATTCATTTTTCTTTATTAATTTTTGTAACCTATCTATTAAATTTTCATTTTGCATTGTAGGACTATGGAATTAATTTGATTTTCTGAAAAAATGAATGGCTATTAATAAGCTATTTTTTATAGTTTCGAATTAATAAATTAATACAGATATGTACTTTCGATAACGTTGATAAACGTAGAATATTGTATATCCTGATAATGGGATACCAATTCTAATTTTATTCGAACGAAGCAGCACAGAGAGCTCTAGGAAAAAAAATAACCTTGTTAGAAATTAACGTTCGACACGAACAGTTAGCATACATACATAACTACAACTAAAACAATAACATACAAAATGAACCGTTCAGAAATGGCGAGTTGACGAATCTCATTATGCGGGAGTAATTAAATCAGGGGGTCCGCAATGCCGTCGGTGTCCTTTATTTTGATTACTTCCATGTAAATTCATTCCTTTATTACTCTTTGGCGCTTAATGAATTCTGCGCCCGGCAACCGCGGGGTTAAACTAGACTAGTGCTGTGACCTAGTTCCGCTTTGACACGTCGCTTTGTAAACAGATGTGCCGCGCCTCACTGTGTTTAGCAAATTGGCTAGTGGATGCATAGTTGGAAAATAGTCATGTTTGCCTTCTTTTGTGTTAAAAGATTTTAAAATACCGATGTCGAAATTCTTGAGACTATTTACGGCTTTAAAGGCAGGAGCTGCGTGCTACGGACACGAATATCGGTAGGTGTATTGAATCACGCGGAAGGACCAGGACAAAAAATCTTACATCTGCAGTAGCTTTCATGTTCGTGACATCTATATTTAATATTGTAAATGCATTGTGAATTTTTCTTCTCACGCTCTCACGCCTTAACTGCTCAATCGATCATCATGCTTTTTGTACACGTCTACAGGGGTACAGAAAAAATATCTTTTACACAGACACAAAAGCGCCGCAAACATACAGAAGCTGATTTTATATAAAAAGATATATCGTAATAATGATAAGAAAACATCATCAAGTTGAATGTTTTCAAATCAAGCTTTAATCGCTTAAAACCGACGATAAAATTCAAACTCCAAAATGTGCCTTTCATGAGATACGTTCTACGTCTGCTCTTAGAAAACGCCTTCCAGTAAATCCACGTACACAAAAGCGTATAAATCATGGTGAGAATTGTTATTTATTACGACGTGGCTTAAAGAAGTTTCTCGAATGGTAGCACCTCGCTTCCTGTCTTACCCCTGGCACCTCTAGTACGGTATTCTCAAACTACCAGAGCACAAAAGCCTCGCGCGTATTTTATTGCCGTGGAAGGAACTTTATACTTCATAGTAATAATGGAAAAAATTAAATTATATATAGAACAAAATCCATATTTAAGATATATTGTAACACATATTATTCAGATTCTATGTTTTCACTTTGAACAGATGACACGAGAGGCCTGTGATAACTAAAAAAGAAAACAAGAGCATTTGTTTTCTATTTTAATTATTCAGTTTCAATTTGATCTATGAACTTCAAACCTTTAAAACATTTCCAACTCTACTTTTATGAGCATAGTGCTTAAATTATTAAATATCTCTTTTTTTAGTGTCCTTTTTAAACTGACTTCAAAAAGGAGGAGGTTCTCAACTTTATTGTTTTTCTTTTTTAATGTATGTACACCGATTACGCTGAGATTTATGATCCGATTTACATCATTCTTTTTTAGTTTGATGCGGAATAGTTGCCATTTGGTCCCCTAAAAATTTAACATAGTTTGGCCCAGTAGTTTTCATTCTATGAAAAAAAAAATGAAAATTTTCCGTTCTCGTTTCATGGGACCTATATTTTTTAAGGTGCGCGGAACCTTTCGTAGGCCTACCCATAGCTTGACACTAAAAAGTAACAAATAAAAAAAACTCCGTTAAAAAAAACCGATTTCAAAAACTAAAAAGTATAAAATAACTTAATAAAGATTTTTGACTAAGAATTTATTTAGTATATTAAGAGACAAAATAATATAAAATTTTCTACATCTTGAAGTCGGTGCCGAGCAAACCATAAAAATTACCATATACACTGTTATAACAACAAATTTTTGCAAAATATTGTAATTTTTATGGTTTACTTGGCTTTACTTTTTCGTTTCATCGAGTTTCAAATCACAAAGATTCAAAAAGTTAGACTTCAATATGCACACTTTAACTGTTCCACTTCTAAATAAATATGCTGTGTATATACAAAGCAGCATTTTCTAATATGTCAATAAATGCTCGTCCTACGCTTGTACTACACAAAAAAATAAATGTTAAAGTGAATTATTTGAAATGTATGTTTGTTTTTTATTCAAGGTCTTGTTAATAAGCCAATTATAATGAAATTTGGTGTGTTTTGTACACAAGATACCCATAATTCCTCAAGTTTGGTATATGGAAACTCATAATTAAGGACTTTGGTAAAATATAAGGAAACATGTAATGTGTTTCTTTTTATTAGAATATCAGTTATGTAACAGACCGAAAAATATCTAAAAAATTATTTACTTTAAAATATAAGATCCTTCTCATGTGTGTTATGTAAAAATGGCTAAAGAACAAAGATTGCTTCCACAATGTATCATTTAAAAAATCATGTCTGAAAGACCCGTTTCTTCATTTTCCCAAAAATAAGTTTTTATCAATTAAAGTCCACGCGTACGAAGTCGTACATCTAGATTTTATCTAAGACTTTAAAAATATACGTGAACACTGTCAAAGACATGACAAACGAATATTAAGAATAAATATTAGACATTTGCGGTCCCATAGAACGACGGTAGCCATATTTTACAATATTAAAACAGCGGGTGTGCTTACTTTATGTTGACAATGCGAAATCTTCCCGACACGCCCCATAAAGCCGGAAAATTTTGGTTTAAATAGGTACATTCACATATAATTAATGGCCTACAGCTTTCTGTGTTTCTCGAATATACGGTGGTATTCATTCAAAGGCGTTGCAATTAGTAAGGCAGAAAGAAGATTGAATAAATTCTAAGAATATTTAGAAAGTAAAATTTAAAATGTGTAGAATTTTGACGTTGTCATTTGTAATCCAAGTTAGAGCAAAGCGCGTTTTTTTTTATTGCAGGAGTGCAACAGACAGGCAGACGGCCCACTTGATGGAAAGCGGTTACCGTCGCCTATGGACATTTGCAACACCAAAGGTGCTACAAATGCACTGCTGCTCTCTTAAGGGAGACTAGAACCTGGTCACTAATGCCGGAACACAACACAACACAAGGTTGTTATGGCGGCATACTCTAGACCAGGGGTGGTCGCCATCCAGTCGAGTAAATACCCTACCACCTGGCTATAGCTTGTTTTGTCGCCTCTTACGACAGGCCGCCCGGTCACAGGAAATTATATTCTTTCTCAGTTCCTGCACGGATAAAGCTTACTTGAAGATGCCTACTCACCTACCTATTCATATGCGACATGAAGGTATTCGTATTATATGTATTCGACTAGACACCGTGGCATCTATAGTCTATTCCGGAACTGCCTACACGTGAAGGTGTAACAAATCCTGGTTAAGTGACAGACAAATTTGTAGCGGCCATAATGCCTAATTTTATCACGCGATATAAATATCTCTAAATGTTCCTTCTCACGAAATGCCTTGAACTGGTCGTATACATTTATTATATATTATAATTTCAATATCACTTAGAACTATAATCTAAGTAAAATTATTTTATTTTTAATCCAAGTAAAATTGGATTTTACTTAGATTTACAGAAAAGTTCCGTAACGAGCAGAGAAGAGAAGAAACTTCCGTTGTTTTTATCATATTTTGGCTACATTACCATAAACAGTTAGGTAAATGCTTGGCAGTCAGCGCATAAGGAAGATTTCCGTATATATAAAAAGAATTTAAACGAAAATATTAAGGTATCAGAATCTATCTACGGACCGGGAATGAATAAAGAGTACTTTAACCTGAAAATGGGACACCTGCGGGATATATTTGCCAGGTGGTAGGGCATTTGCCCGACTGGATGGCTACCACCCCTGGTCTAAAGTATGTCGCCATAACAACCTTGAGTTGTGTTCCGGCATTAGTGACCAGGTTCCAGTTGACCATTAAGAGAGCAGCAGCGCATTTGTAGCACCTTCGGTATTGCAAATGTCCATAGGCGATGGTAACCGCTTTCCATTAAGTGGGCCGTCTGCCTGTCTGCTGAACTCCTGCAATAAAAAAAAAATTTAAAAAAAAAATATGACGTAAATTTTATAGAACGAAGTCGCATGTGTTAAACATAAATAAATAATGAACAATTAAACTGCACGTTTGTAGTTCTCATTAACTCAATTCAGCTGACCAGAGGTTCATGTTATAAATAAACTGGTGATGATGCGACTGCGGTTTGAATTAACAAGTGAAGTGCTCGCACCAGTGAGCTACCGCGAAATTGAAGCGTGTTTAACGCTCCTTAATTACCTTGTTCAAACAGTCGTCTGGTGGATGGTAAAAATTCTCAACGCGAAAGTCAATTCCGACGAATTTGCATAAAGCCCAACTCGAGCTTTGACGTTTCGATTTTCGCTTAATTAACGCGCGTCGCGGGCCAGCCTTGGCAAGAAAGAGTTAGATTCTCGTTCGTTTCCGCCAGAGCCGACGCGGTACCTTCTTTATTTGGGAAATTCACGTTGGACATTATTTCCTAACGATAAATTGACATCCAAGTTTCATCCGCATTTTGCTAGTCAAATATAATTTTATCTCAATCAAACCCTCGTTTTGTTATCGTCGGGTAATGAAGGTATTTTGTTACGCGAATACGCCTTGGGGGGTTTCGATTGCGTATAATCGAAACGATTTTGTGCGAGCGCCGAGTAAGTAGCGCGTGTCGCCGCCCGCTCTCAGGACATGCCGCGACGTACGTGACTCCGTGACCGACGAGACTCGTCGACTATTTGCATAATAAGCCCGTCCACCGCTCTGGGAGATTAAACTTTGGCGTATGACGTCCCGGCTGCAGCTCGCATATAATTCAATAGTGGCAAACTGATTTCCAAGTCGGGCATGAACTGTCGCCGTTGCTGTGATTGCATGCACCAATTTGCGTCGTGCGTCGCCTCGCCCGCAGCCCGCGGCGACAGCAGCGATTCGTTGACCGATCCCCGTCTTTGTTGGCTCGTGCACGCCGTCTATTGGAAGCGGAAATAATTATCCAATCTTTTCTGCCGACATCGCGTATCTCCGCGCGGTAACTGCAATACTCAATTATTTATACGTTATATGTGTACATAGTCGGTTCGTTTCACGTGCGCCTACGTTTAAAAGGCCGTTAAAATGTCACAGGCTTGACGCGGGTAAACTGTGACCACCCTCCGTGGTGTGAAACAAATTGATTATTTATAGTTGTTATAAGCGGAAAGCCGAGCGGAATGCGAGTCGCCCGGCTCGATTTGGCGGTTCGAGACAGCCATTAAGAGGCTAGCTGTCACGTGCAGTCTTTATTTTGATGAATTCCTTTATTAATTTAATGCTAATGGATATCGCGAGGGGATGGGCTCTTCGTTCCGGCTCGTCTGACCTGAACTTTTCTTGTGTTGTCTTCGTCTCGTTCTGATGCATAGGTGCGTCTCGTTTCCGAATTGTCCTTTGGCCGGTTTTCACTTTTCTCAATTCGGTCGGGGCCATTAACGACGACGCTCCGTTTGCCCGGCGGCCCTCTAGCGCCTTTACACATTGTCAATTATTAAATTCTTGTATCGAGGTATCTCAGAGTTGATCAAATGCGATCCCAAGAGTTTGCAACTTAGACGAGTGTTTTGAACTTTACAAACTTTGAATAGGCTGTAGAGGGCAATTTGTGAGATTAGATTATCGCTTTTCATTCTAGGTTTGTTGTTATATCTTTGAGTAAATTTCTTCGAAATGTCGTGTGTGGCACAAGCATGAAAACATTAATCATTTAATTAATAAATATTTCATATTGTAGCATTATAATACCAGCGGCTAGGGACTCCTTATTTTTAGGGGAACAGGCGGTATACCCATCCATCATGCTTGCCTTAGGCGGATTGGTGAGTTTCATACATCGATTATCTCGACGTGCGGGTTTCTTCACTCTGTTTACCACAACTTGCAGCATTATTCTTTATAAACAAAAGTCAATTTGAAACTATACTGGAATTTCAGTTTGGCACAAATGCACCAATGGCTTCTCCAGCCATTGCTAGTTTCATATAACATCTTATAGAACAAGAACAAACAATACACTCTCTATCGTAATTCCATCCAGTCCCTTGATCCGGGGTTTTGGGGGATATGTTAACGATTCGTAGGATATTGAGTGTTGTCGCGTCGCCGGAGTCAAAAACACTTGACGAAGGCGAAGGGCAGATGTACGTAGCATCAAGGGCACTCCATATTAGAGCCATGGATCCGATGGGATGTTATAAAACGCAGCGTCTCTCGCGTCTAGACGGAACTGAAATGATAGCATGTGTACACATAAAAACTGCGCATTACTCTTAAGAACTCTAATTACTCCTTGCAGTGTATTTTACTTTTATAACCTATATGGTTTTTAAAGTTTTGATATAATCTTAATGCAAATAGGCACCAGGCGAAAGCCGGACCAATGTATTGTAGGTATCTGTTGACGCCAGACGAGATACATAGATAGTTACTTGTTACTATTCTTGTTGTAGCTGAAAGAGGGTGTATTCATTGAACAATTTATATTTTTAACAATAAATTGTAATTTAAAAATAAACAACACCTATAACTTGGTTGGTCACTTTTAACCAATATTACATTTATTTTACATGGCGCTCTGTTGTTCGTGCCTACCCCGCAAGGGAACTGGCGTGAAGTTATGTATGTATGTATGTACATTTATTTTATTATAATGTTTATTTTATTTAATAAGCAAAAATATATTGACGTATTTTAGTGTCTACCAATTGTGGACGTGACGAAAGTATTTTAACATTATTTCATTCAACACCAACAGTCTCGGGTAGAATTTAGTTTGTAATATGATTCTTTAAAAGTAGTTTGTATTGTACAATGGGTACTCCACGAAATGTAACAATAGTCCGACACTCTTGTTTTAAATTTTATGTATGATTTACCATAAACAAGCTTTCCTATTACCATAAAATAATATTTTACGTTTATTTTGCGGTGAATACTTCTTTGTATTGTAATATCGAAATACGTACTTTTAACTGATTGTAATTTGTCGGTACGGATTTTTTCTGTAATTGATGAATCCCTGCTGACCTATAATCATAGACGGTTGAACGATTTTCAAAGTGAACAACAAAATTAAAGTGCTTAAAGCGCTCGCCAAAATCTGGCCTCCACCACTTCCTCCTTCTCCCCAAACTGGCAGAACCAAACGTTTGCCTGGCGAGGCATGAACTGCCGAGTTGGTTAGACGCGCTGAGACATAAATCCGACGCAGTATGGCGTACCAGCCTGTCTCGGGTATGCCAACTTAGAGATTCACTGTCATATTGCAGTAAATAAACTTTTATTTTTGACATATTTTTTACATATAATATAGATACTTTGGATGTTTCTTGTGCGCGTAAGGCCCTGTTCGTTTTTCGGTTGAAAATACTGCATGTATTTGACAGCCCGTTAAGGCCCAAACAAGAAGAGCAGTAATTTCACGATATAATAATGTCAACGTTTAGTTAAACTGTCTTAATTTCACACTAACACTGTGTTACCAATATCAGTTTTAGATACTCTAGTAAAGAATTTTAACACAGTTTTACTGTAGCAACACTCAGCAAATTCAATGCAAATACAATTAGGAGATCCTCCGAGTTAAGAGACTTGTGTAGAGAATATCGATGACCCAAAGTCTATACATATGGAATTAACCGAGGTCGTGTTCAAATAGAAACTTATACCACAATAAAAGATGTGACTGATCAAGAAAATATTTTAAAATCAAGAACGAAGACATTTTTCTCAAATAAACCGTTAAACGGTTCTCAGAACAGTAAAATTAACAAAAAATAATAATTTTAATAAAATTTGATTTTCTTCTTGACAACTTTATAACACTATTCGTTTTATGACGCGCCGATATCAGCGATTTTCATCCGGCTGTCAATTTGACGGGGATCCTCCGGGTTGTATGGTGCCGAGCGTTATTATCGGCGGGGACATCTTCGGATATGTCGCGAGACGAGAATACCTTTCACTATCTGTACTATTACTATAATTGAACGAGCAATAGACTCGGCAATGAAGGAAATCGTGATGTAAGATGTGGACAGATATGAATTGTGCTACACGATATTGCGATTTGAGGGGTTCAGACATAATATAAACACATAGAGCAACATGAGCACCGAAGGAGAGATATCGATTTTTGTTACGTAAACGAACAACTAGAGATAAATATTAGTAAGCAATTCGAATACGTTCTATTTTATTAAAATTACTGATACATAAACTTGTACACTGCGTTATGTATTTTATCACGAATATATCTTCATTTACATACAATTATTTCTTAGTATTCAGTTAGCTTATCATTTAGTATTTTTAATAGTTAGACATATTATAAAGACCCATAGAATTACATATTAGAAAAAAAAATCGAAATGTGTGCTGGGACACATAGTAGCCATTCGTTTTTCTACTTGTCCGTTGCGATTCGTTTTTCCAGTTGTCCATTGAAGTTTCACTTCTACTATGTGTCCCAGTACACATTTCGATTTTTCGCAGGTTTACTCCAAATTATGATTTGGTTAGGTTAGGTATATTTTAATGAATGCCTTTTTATTTAAACATATTTTATTTTATCAAATAAAAAACTAAATTCGATCTGGAACCAAAAAAAACATCCATAGTCTACTCTAAAATTATGCCGCCTCTCACCACGTATACTCTAAAATTATGCCGCCCCGACACGCAGCCGTAACGCTTTTTCGTGACAGAAAAAATCCTAATACCCCCAGTCTATATAGATATTTCACTTCAAAAATTCGATAAATACGCAAACTTAGTAAAATTAATAAATAGGTAAAGTTATATACCAATAATTGCTAACAAAAGTTTACTAGCAAAGCGAGTTATACTCGTAATATTTGAACTTTACGGCTTGGTTACCGACTATGGCTGTAATAATTTTATGCCGTTAATTAAAACAAAAATCCTTAACAAAATAAATTTTGTTTTTCCAAACTAGTTATATATTTTACGGGTCCAATTTAGTCAATTTTGTACCAGAACAAAGCATCTCACAACCATGTTTATCAAAGTTAAAATTATTATATAACGAAAAAATTGGTAATGAGAAAACAAGTCACAAATCATTTTGATTCATTGGATAGCCTAAGTTAAAGAATTTGTTCTTAAAATACTAGTTTTCTTTCACGTACTTACCACCAGGTTTTCTGGTAAATATACAGTTTCAATGCCATTAATCGTTTTAATTACCTGTAACAAGGTAACGAATATTTAATACCATGTTGTTTAATTTAATGCTTTTAAGCGCGACTCCGATTTAATTACTCGTTTTAATCTGATGGCGCGTGGTTCGCCTTAAGCATAGTGAGTGAAGTTGAATGATTTGCATGTTTATGACGTATGTTTGAGTGCGCTTATCATAAGAACTAATTTGGTTTTGAAAATTATATAAATAGAGGTCGAATGGTGGGCGACCAATGTGACAATACAAAAACGTCTCCAGTCAGCCACGATGATGTTGAGATGGAAGTATGGTGTTATAAGAATGAATAAGTGAAGAAACGAGTACATAAGAGAATCTTAGATACTCGTGATTGAAAAAGTGCGAGGAAGAAAATTAAGTTTGTATGGGCACGTTGTGCTCATTACTGAGAAGGGTTTATAAATCATAATTAATACAAATATAATGTTAAATTGGAATATTGACAGAAAGAATAAAAGTAAACCAAGACAGAGTATGTGAATGAGAGATTGACAGAGTATGTGAATGACTACAATGTAAAGGTTTGTGGTGTGACAGAGGACGTATCTCAAAATAAAAGAGTGTAGAAGAAATAAACATACTGTGCTGACTCTAAATGACTGGTAAAAGTTGAATAGAAAAAGGAAATCGTCTAGAAGGATATATAAAATGTAAAAACACAAGAATTCAGAACAGTATTTGCCTTTGACGTGGGTACTAATCGACAAATAATGTGCATGTCGGCATAATAATCTAGGACTGGGGGCCGAATGGTAATAATTGCTTTGTGATTTAGAGTTCTCTTTGATGGCTCGAGACTGTTACGATTTATGTATGTGCTAACTGTAATCACAGTAAATGCCTGGATAATCTATTTCGAACACGTGCATTAGTGGATCGATGTTTGAATAACAAATTGGGTGGCAAAAGATCTATCTATATTATTATGAAAGTGTGAAAGAGCGTTGTTATATATTAAAGACAAATAAATGTAACCGTGTGCGAGTTGGATACATGTCGGTTTATACTACAAGTACATACAGTACGGATATGACGTCTTATACAATGCAACTTCAAAAATGCATAATTTTTTTGAAAAATAAATAATATAATTAAATAGAGTCATTTCATTTGATACTTGATTCCATGATATAGCTCAACTATTCAAATTTTTCTTTCTGGCAGCCCTTTTAATGTTAAAAAAATATTTTTGAAAATTTGACATACATTATGTCGTGTATCAGACTTTTACAAACATGTAAAAGTCTAGTGTAAAGGTTCACACGACTATGTGTACTAAAAAAACAAATCTTATTTACAAGTATGTACGACCACACCAATTTTTTTTTTGTTTTCAACACATTGTCTAGCGCCATATTATACACTACACCTTCTCGTCTTTCATCAATTTAGACCAAATGTTGGCAACTTGAATTTATATATATAGTATTTATAGCAGCTAATATATATTAATAGGAGATAATATGAAACTGCTGTTGTATTAATTAGTCGTATAATAATGTCATAATTTAATAGATTTTGTTAGGTATTACGAAACAATAGCTATTTTAAGGCAGATGTTTATTGATCTGTTGCAGTGGATAACAAGGTTAGTTAGTGAATACGATACTGTTATATTCACTAAATGTTTTGGTGACATTTATAACATTTATTAACAAGTTGTTGGACATTTTAGATTTCAAACATTTAATTGATGGTACTTTCAAGTATTTTATAGTATTTAAGCGGTGCGTGAGGCGAGGCAGACACAGGTTTACCCTTCGCCAGACGCTACAATCTTCAGTAAACTGAGTAACTATTATATGTAAATGTTTATGTGTGTTTAAATTTGTATAATGTTGAGATAATATAAAGACTGAAATAGTGAGTTAAAGTTATTAACTCACTATTTCAAAGTCTTTGCAGTTGTAAGGCTTGGGGTGACTATAAGGGTAGTTGGAGGTCACCGGGCCAGGTTGGGCACATTCTTTATATCATCTTGGTAATATATCTAAATGTGTTGCTATCAAATGATTGATAGTTATTCTTTGTCTTGTCTTTGTGGTTACGATGTATGTGTTTGTTGATTTATTATGCTAAATTTCGATGGTGCTTACACAAGTTTTCCAAAAATAATGACTGCGACAGATTAACTGATTCTGTTTCTGCCAAAACAGCTACAGTACTCTAAAACTGGACAATCCCAATAGAATGAAATTCCAAAAAACCTACTTATGATTTCCTTAACTTCTTGGCTTTTGTAAAAATAAGTTCATAGGTTTCAAGTGTACGCTATATAAAAATACAATTAGCCTTAATGACGTCATTAATTGCATTGCGGCACTGTAAATCTTTAATGGTACTTTTATAAAAAGTGCTTTACGATAACAATTAAAAAGCTTGAATAAGCAGCGATTAGCAACGAACGCACTGGCACCGTTGTTTCCTAGATTTTTATCTAAGAAGTCATTAGTAGTCAATATTAGGCTCCAATGCAGTAGTTATTGTGGCAGTTGACGTAAATGTTTATGGTGGTTATAGAATGGGCAGTTTTTCACTAGCCCCTGGCGTTAGCGTCAACACGGGGCATATTTATACATAATGTAAATATAAACTTGTATTTAAGAACAGAAAAGTCACTTGATCATTAGTTACAAATGTGCATAATTAGTAATTGGAGCCAATGATGCCATAATCAACCATCCCGATAAATGAGTTGCCAGGAATTATCTCTGAAATTCTGTGAACTAGGCGGTTAACACTTGAACACTCGAACACCTTCATACTAATGTAAGAACATATTAATATAAGGCATTATTTTCTCCGTCGTCACACTCTTGGCAGAGAGGTCGTGGTCCTCATGACAGGGGTGGTGGCAAGCTTCACAATTCGTCGCCATTCCTCTCGTACTGTAGCTTTCCTCGTGCATTCGTGAAGTGGGCCATTTAGTGCGGATTTGATTTGGTCGGTCCAGCGCATTGGTGATCTACCGCGCGCCCTCGTGCCCTCCACTTTCCCTGGACCACGAGTCGCTCCACCGACGTGTCCTCTCGTCGTGTAATATGTCCAAAGAAAGTGAGAATACACGTTACGTCACGAATAGACGTTGTTTTATGTCGAGTTCTTCGAGGATTGAAACGTTGGTTCGGAACTGTGTCCAGGCTAAGCGAAGCATTCGTCTCCAACACCACATTTCTAAAGCGTCTATCTTCTTTCTCTCACTTTCTCTTATAGTCCACGTTTCGGCGCCATAAAGAAATATGGGAAACACTAGTGCCCTGACAAGTCGCATTTTAGTGGCCTTTGTGATGTTTCTGTTTCTCCATATCTTGCCAAGCCGATCCATGGCGGACCTGGTGATAGCCATGCGCCATTTGATCTCTTCCGTGCATCCGCCATTGTTCGATATTAGCGCACCAAGGTAGATGTATGATTGAATGACGTCACAATTCGCAATTTTAGTTACTTCGGGCGAGTTATTGTTGAGTCGATCAACAATCATAATCTTCGTCTTGCTGCGATTTATCTTTAGACCGAAATCAAGGCTTACTTGTTCCATTTTGGTTAACAGGGATTCCATATTGCTGATGCTTGTTGCAAATAGGGTAGTGTCATCTGCGTAACGCAAATTAGAGATTTTATGGCCTCCAATAGTGATTCCGTCTGACCAGTTCTCGAGTGCTATTCTCATAATGAGTTCCGTATAGATGTTAAACAGAAGTGGTGACAAGATACAGCCTTGTCGGACCCCGGCACTTGGACGAAATTCACTCGATAACATGTCGTCTGTTCTTACCGATGCTGTTCCCTCTTCATAAAGCCTTCTAAGGAGATGGACAAGGTGCTTGGGTGTTCCCATTGTCAGGAGAGTTTCCCAGAGTACTGGCCATTTTACCGAATCGAACGCCTTCGAAAAGTCAACAAAGGCAAATAAGGCATTATAGGGACATAAAATAAAAACTTGCAATATTTAATTCTTTAAACGATTTTCTTTACAAACATGTCCTTAGTTGTCTTACAGAAATCCAGACATCCTCGACAGATTAGGCGCTTAAACTACTTACTTAAGTGAGATACTCAGAATATACTAGTACATAATTATCTTGTACATGTTGACACAACGGGTCGTATCGTCTCCACACGAATTCTGGGTAATCCTTACAACGCAACGTTGAGGCGTTTAAACAAAGTACATATCTCGATGAGACGAGGTGCGACTGTCAGCGGAATATTTTCCAAGACATCTAATTTAGGTATAAGTATTTAAATGACGTGTCTCTTTTAAATCTTTTAAGTAAGCAGGCTCATTCCTAGACAACATGATGATCTGGCGAACGCAACACGTTATTTTTATCGTCCATCCCATGGAAATAATGTCATTTATCTAGATAAGTATTTTGTCTTCACCCGGGATAAAAGCTAGCTTGTGTCGAATTTCATTTACATCAGTTAACTAGTATTCATGTGAGACTACGCGACTAACAGGCAGACTGACAAAAATTGTGTGTGTGCAGTTCATATGCAATAGAAGTGAAACAAAGTGTGACAAGGGTGGAAAGATTCTAAATTTCGTGACGTCACATTTCATATATTATATCACTATAATATATTTAAGCTTTAAAACACGAATTTTGAAGTATTAATGAAAAATTTCAAAACATTTCCAACTCTATCTCTATGCGCATAGTGTTTAAATGACTAAATATAATATAATCTCATTCTCTCGCAGGCTTAGTCCTATAGATTTATTCTTTATCTCTTTTTCGTTTCATCGAGTTTCAAATCACAACGATTTTAATGAAGTTTCACCTCAAAGAACTAAAAATAGTAAGTAGTTCACTGTCTATATTTCCGAAAACAGACTCCAACTTAAGCTTTTATAAAGTACTAGTGGTCGCCTAGTGGTCGAAATTCGACCATAATTAATTTAAATTATAAGTTTGAACATTATTAAGGTTCCGTTATCAAAGACTATACTTCTATAATTACAGATTTCGCCAAGGCTACACTGTTAATTTGACTTTAACAATAAACAACAGTATATACTTATATGTGTGTGTGTCAAATACATGGTAGTGTACTATATACACATGGTGTAATTTGCGCTCCTCTCATAATCTTGCCTTAAAAACACCTGCACACGTTTCTACTTTCTACACCAAATCCTTTGCTGTTGCAAGCTGTCCGGCTGTGGTACTCATTGCCCGAAAACATAAGACAGGCAAAGTCACTCGTCATTTTTAAAAAACTGGTTCGTGAATATTATCTCACTTTATAATAAATATTTAATACCTAATTACATGTACGTTTATTTATTAGTGTATTTGTATATTAATATTATGTATATTAGTATACATAATATTAATATATTATGTATTAATACAAATGTATGTCTTTGAAGACCACGGGCCATAAAAATGGCCCGGACATTTGGAGGGCTTGCATAGGGCCATGGAAAGGCCAACACGTAGAGGCCCTTTGACAAATTTAATATAAATGCGGCGTGACACTGACCGGCGATTATCCCTGTCTACACCATATAGTATGCACCCAAGGACAAGCCCCGGCCAGTGTAGGACTATTGCGGGAAATGAGGACAAATGTACCGGGCTAATGGGCTGAACTGCTAGTGGTACTAGGGGTCTGGGACTATGGGGACTATGGCGTCTGCCCGTCGCAATGTTCGGGGAACATGAAAAAATGGGCAGACGGTGACTCGCCACTCCCTGCATGGGCCCCAAAAAATGCCATAGAAGACAGGGGAACATGGGTGCGAGTGGCTAAGGGGTGTCGAGAGGTGGGCTGTAGGTTCACCTCAGCTACTTCCGACGTTAGGCCATTTATCTATATATATATATATATATATATATATATATATATATATATATATATTTATCACTTCCACCCCTGGAGCTTGAGTCTTAGCTCTAGCGATCTCCACTCCGTGCCGGCCGGTTAAGGCAAGCACGGAGGCGGGGGCCTTGCCTAGGCCCCCGGAGTCAGGTACGAGGTATCGCTACTCACCTAAGGCTTCGCCACAAAGCCCCCCTGCGGGTGTATTAATACTATTATTAATATTGTATAGCTAATGCTGTTGCTATACACATATTAATGATGTATATATTAGTATATATATAATATTAATGTTTTATTCTTTATTTTTTATTCATTTTACGTATATGTATTGTGATATATATATATATATATATATATATATATATATATATATATATATATATATATATATATATCCTATTTATATATGTATTTAATTTGCACACCACCGTCATATACTTGCGAATCTCCCGTTGATAAAATCCATAGTCCGGGTTGTCTCGAAGAGATCGCTCTAAAGCGATAATGCCGCCCATTGCTCCTACTTTTAATGGTTAAATGTACATACATACATACATAACTTCACGCCAGTTCCCTTGCGGGGTAGGCACGAACAACAGAGTGCCATTTAGGCTTATTCTTACACACCTCACTTGCCTCTTTGACATTCATAACTCTTGTCATGCAAGCTCGTCTGTTCTTAAGGCTCCTGACATCACCTTCTGCTAGTACACGATCAATTTGATCATGGAAGGTGTGTCGTGGCCTTCCACGACTTCTGCATCCATCCACTTTTGCATTGTATATCTGTTTAGTCATTCTTTCATCATGCATTCTTTCCACATGCCCGAACCACCGGAGCATTCCTTTCCTTACCTTCACCCCGACACACTCTTTCAGACCAACTCTCTTTCTTACTTCGGTATTACGAACGCGGTCCGCGAGCGTCACTCCGCAGATTTTGCGCAATGCTCGCATCTCGACCGCGTTTACTCTACTTTCATGCTCTTTCTTCCATACCCAACTCTCGCATCCATACGTGAGCGTAGGTACCAGCACCGCGTTGTGTATGGCGAGCTGGGCCTTCTGGCTGAGGTTCTGGTTAAATGTGACTACTGTAAATTGTTTACTTTACGTGTATGTGATGAACAATAAAGAATTTTCTATCTATCTATCTACCCCTGCGTCCGCGCAATTTTCGTAAAAAGGGGTGCAAAGTTTTTGCTTCACGTATTAATACAATGATAAGGAGTATCACTATTGGCCTATTCAGGCCGATATCGATATAGTTCCTATGTCTTACTATTAACTTACTTGCCTTACCACCTTGTATGGACCTTATGTCAAATTTTTTCCGACAGTAAAACAAATTAACGGTTAGTAAGATGCAGGAATTAATCATATCAACACATAGACTAGAAATATATTTTCCTTTATGGTATCTGTAATATTGTTATAATCGCCCTTTATTTGACCGGTGTCTTACTAGTTCAACCGCTTGGTTATTACTGGCCGTGGCTAATTATTAATACAATTTAGATAACGTAAACTTATCTAGGATGTTTGTCTTTAGCCGTGTACTCAACGTTTATGCTTCGCTATATGAATTAAAATGTATTAGATATTATCTATCGCAACAATTTTAATTTAAAATATTTACTTAATGGGGTTTTTTTTACCCGGCTTAGATTTTATATAAGGTCATTTAGGGTTTTAGAGAAAATCTTAGGGAGATCCTAGTTTTATAGTTGTTAAACTGGTTTAATTATCTAATCACAAAGTAAAGCGCAACAGTTACCGATGTCTTATGATTTCCTTCACCGTCAAAAATAGGGTGATATGGCTGCACCATTTGTTAGTGGATTTTTTGTCAAGAAATATTTGGCAATGACAAAAGATTTCTATCCGTGGAGGAACGGAGAAAGAATACAATTTCCTGCGGCCGGGTGGCCTGTCGTAAGAGACGATATAACAACCCACAGCCAGGTGGTAGGGCATTTGCCTAACTGGATGCCTACCACCCCTGGTCTAAACTATGTCGCCATAACAATCTTGAGTTGTGTTCCTCCGGCCCGGACGGAAAATGTCTTACCACCTGGCAGACATGCAAGATTTAAAAGCTTCTCAGACTTTTTTTTATTCAGCGATCGTCGTTCCTAATACTCTTCTTTAATGATACTACACTCTTTAAGAAAACAACATTATCTTAATAATTCTTTCAAAAATGTCCAAAGCTAACATAGCTTAAAAATATTGACAAATTAAGATAAAAATATGGCTATTGTGTAAAGAAATCCCTGAACCATACTCGAAGGCCACGGAAAATTAGTGCAAAACACTAATTTGCATATGACTGCTATTATGTAAACGCTGCGGTTATGTCACACGTGGTCAGCTGACTCATAGGCGATAATGTTGAAAACAGAATATATGAACTTTGCGATTTTTATACCTAGAGTGATAATGTTAAGCGTTGATTATTTATATAATACATCCATACTACATAATATCTATTATAAATGTGAAAATATTTGCTTGATGATCTATGAAAGTTAGTTCACAAATTTTATAGGATTTAGCATTTTGTATGTACATACTTTCGATCATCATCAACATAGCGTTAATGTTTAAATACCGGTTTCGTTCGGAGCGTCGGCTTCGGAGCCAGCCGTTTGCTGTTCTATTTTTTCCTTTCCACTTTTCAAGGTCTTCCTAATCATGTTATGTTATGGTGCATACTTCTGTAGATTTAAGAATAAAAAGAAGGAGAAAGAAGAAGAATCCGCGGCCATAACTACTTTCAATCAAATGTTATTTAGTAGTTGGTACTTTCAATCTATAAAAACTTTTTACCAAAAATAGCAGTGTTTTACGTAATAAGGCGTTGGGAACTAAACACTTACTGCTATATTATTCGGTCATAAAATATTTAAAGCGTTCGTAACCGTCGCATGGGCTAAGGCGTTCATAGCGACGCCACTGACTGTAATTACTTTTCCATGTTCCATATAATTATTGAAAATGATAACTTTGATGTTAAGTTCACTTATTCATAGAACGCTAATCAATTTTGTTGTGTTGGTACTGACTGGATTCAAGGTATTTGGCATTGATATTGGCAATGTCACAGTAAGTACGAAAGTCAGAGATTGGTAAATTTTCATATTTTCTTTAGGTTTGTGGGGAGAAAAAGAAAAATTGTGGATCTTGTGTGTCTACTTGCACTAAATGTAAATGAATGAATCAGTGGATGGAGGAATGATAAATAACACTAGGATATGCGCGCAACTTCGTCCACGCTTGACTTGAAATTCCCGTGGGATTCCTGGGACACAAAGTACCGCAGCTATCGTTTTAGTGAAAACTGTGTCGGAATAAGCTGATTTTTATGCATCCAAACAAGTTTAAACGGTTCCCGGGAAAAATCCCGGGATAAAAAATATTACACATCTTGCGAAATAAAATTTGATATCCATCAATTAAAAAATCACATTGGAAGTCAGTTTTTTTTAATCTGGCCACTTTAAATCTTTCCCAGAAATATTCTCTCGGGATTCCCAGGATAACAAGTAGCACATAGTTTAAGTCTAAGAATTAGCTGTCGATCAGCAAAAACCGCATTGAATTCGGCCAAGTTGTTTTTACGTGAATCCCGAAGAAACAGAAAAGAAATCTAAAAAAAAATGCATCGTGTTCTCCATCGTTTATATAGTCTATTCCAGTTGTTTTTTTTAATAGCTTCAATGTACAGACACGGCATGTTTAGAATTTTATAACATTATAGATAGAAAACCTTTTTAATAATAAAACTATATTTTAACGGTTTTAAGCTATATCCAGCAATGGACAACGGTTGGTAAAAGTGTCAGACTAACATCTATTAACGGCTGGTTACTATAGCTTTCAATTTGTTCACTTGCCCGACACATCGGTATAGAGCTTATGTCAAATTTTAATCGATAGTTAGGCAAATGAACGGTCCACAAGATATAGGAACCGGGTCTTAGTAGTTTTTGAGGTATGGGTCAATTTCGACTAAGTACTTGTTTAGACTTCTGTAACGCTATGACAAAAGCAGTGAATGTTGATCGCTTTTACAGAATCGTGCATACATGTTCGCAGAAACCTTCGTGACTTTAACACTCATAAATACGGTTCGTAAACTACTACTATAATGTAAAACAGGAATGTTCCCAATAGGCGAGCCGTGTTACACTTTGGATGGTAACGCCTTGCCTTATACAAAAAGGCCACCTCTGCGCCTGTGAAACGTATAACAAAAATTTGGGAAAATATCAACTAAATATTGACATAATTGATTTTCCTCGTAATAGATAAATTTCAATTTATCTCACGACCTCGAAATCGCAAAAACAACGTCAACACAAAAAGCCAATACTAATGTTGTCCATTTATTATCTGCACATAATATGACGGCTACTTAATCACGTCTAAAATCTTGGAAAACAGTCTGCCTTAAACATTAGTATCGTGTTATACAACTAAAAGTTAAGCACTGTTCAAATTAAGCATGGTACACATTGGTGACATACAGCACTTTCTTTCTGTCTTGTTTTTTATATAGATCGCGTTCCTGAGTCATAGATTAAACACACGGAACGTAACAGTATATTGCATACAGTATGCACAGTATATTAATTTTATACATATAGTACATATGTATAAAACTAATCCACTAATTGTTCAATGAACAAGCTCACAAATGTCCAACTCTACACCTACCACTTTATTTAAAATTAGGTCATGGTCAAGATTTCATGCATGCTTGCATGGAAATTCCCGCGGGATTCCCGGAACACAAAATACCGCAGCATTTAAAAAAGAATGCAAGCTATCGTTTTAGTGAAAACTGTGTCGAAATTAGCTAATTTTTATATACCCAAACAACTACACACGCCTATCGGGAAAATTCCCGTGGGATTCCGGAGATAAAAAATATCACACATTTTATTACATAAAATTTTCTATCGAATGGTGAAAAATACACATTAGAGTTCAAAGTATTTGTCAATTTGATCATTTTAAATCATTTTCAGAGAAAATCCCGCAATATTGTTAGGCTAAAAAGTAGCGCAGATTTTAAGTCTAAGAATTTGCTGTCTATTAGCTAAAACCGCATCGAAATCGTCCCAGTAGCTTTAGGTGAATCCGGAACAAACAGACAAGAAATCTAAAAAAAAAATGCATATAGTAGTATTCCAGTTGAAGAGTTTTTTACAAAAACAGCACATCTTTTTAGCAACAATTTTACAGGAAATAAAAAAACGTTCTATAATCTATATTTTTCATTTAATAACTTAGAACTTTGGATCATTTATTCATGTTAATGTATTGTATTGAATATGTAACATTTTTTATTGTTTATACCTACTGTTATGGAATATAATGATAAAATGTAGTTTGTACTAGTGTTCTTTTTGTAAAAATAAAAGTAAATTTTTTGCAATGAAATACATCTAATTAATCATAATTAAGTAGTTTATTGCCATATAAAACACTTGCAGCCATTATACAGTCTAATTAACTTATTATTTATTCTTCTCCACTTACATCTTCATTATCAATATCAATATCTTCTCCTTCCTCTGCTACAATTTAACATATTTTATCATAAATAATTATATTGTGGGGTTCACTCAAAAAATGTTTCAATCTCTGAATATCCTTAGCTTTATTAGGATTTAATGGAATTTGAGACTTGTGCAATGGAATACAATTCAGTTCCAAAGGCAGTGGACGCTTTGTCCGTACATGGATTATTGTTCATTTTCCAGTAAAGTTATACTTAACCAAGACAAATGGTGATTCTTGATCTATTTTAATCATTCTTGCAGCTTAAATTTTCATTGCTGGTTTACAAGTTTTAAAAAAATAAGGCTCTAGTGCCTTTTCAAAAAACATGTCATGATGATACTTTTCACTTCAAAAGGTGATGGATGTTTGTTTTTTGACAGCTATGACTGACGTTTTATTTTTTTCACAAAAACTACATAACTGCGTTCAGATACGTCGTTTTTGTAAAATTTGCACGCAGTTGTGTAGTTTTTGTAAAATATGTGGTTTTTTACGGTGTGATTCTGTGCTAATTATGCTGTTTTTGTAAAATCAAATTAAACTGTCTAGTGTAACTTTTTCCATAGATCATATTGCCATCATTAAAAAGAATACCTTAAAATGGTTAGTTACGTAGTTTTTGTAAAAAAAACCCTTCAGTTGTTTTTTGTAACATATTGTATATTCCCAAGCTAAGCAAATTACGCTTGTTATGAGTAATATACAACGGGGCACTCTGGGGCCGATCTTAGACACCCAGACCAAAGTAAACAAATGAAAATTCGTTTAAAGATATGCTGAAATAATTATTATGATTATAACTCTTAGGGCCAGCTCGATCCGTATGATGATAACACGTTCTCACAGAATCGGCGTCATATGGTTTGCCTTGAACTAATCGTATTTTGCACGCTGTATGAGGGTTCTGGTGCCCTACTTCCTCCTCCCCATCTTATCTCCCCCCATCCCATCCTAAAGGCTGGCAACAGCAGCATGGCAAACGTTCATAGGCGACGTTAAGCACATTCCATCAAGTGGACTGTCTGCAAGTTTGCCCGCTACAGGCAATTAAAGAAAAAAGAACGCAACAATAATAAATTACATAATTTCAAAATACTTCTAGTAGGTACAAGTTATTTTGGCCTTATTATAATGGTACTAATCATAATATTGAAACTATTCTCATAACAAAGAGCGTATTGACGTAAAAGTAAATGAATCCCTGTTTGAATACAACAAAAACATACTCTCAAACCTGAAGTATCCGATAACCGCTAATACAATACGACCTAATTTCTTATTCAACAATAATTAGGTCACACGTGCTTGGAACAAGCCCTAGGCCGTATACCGGTGAATAACAGAATGCGTATTAAACATGTACATACCTATTAGCCATAAAACAAAGATATTTTATAATAAAGAGATCGAGAATATTGAAAACGCAAGGACGTGTCGTGGGTAAGTACCAAAACATAAAATATCTTTTGCGAATCATACTCTTCTAAGTTCTATCAATCAGCTATTATTAGATAAATACAAAAACAAACTCGATTGAAATACAAGGGACGTTTAGTTTCTATTGTATTTTCAAAACTATATAATAACTATTGGTCTAATTTAAAAAAAAAATATACACAAAATAATATTTGTATATATATTACTATTCATTTACATTTAAATTTTTAACTTTAATATTAGTTTACAAACATTTTTTGATTCAATATAACAATCTAAAAATAAATCCATCCTAATTTTTCCTGGACGAAATTACTTTTAGACTATCTCTACTTTTCTGTACTTAGACTTCTTCAACATTATCTTAATGTTATGCAATAAAGTATATTTTATTTAAACTAGTCAACAATAATGACAAATTCTAATATCAACAACATAATGTATTAAATTCTATACAGCATTAAAACTTACAATAACTCAAACTTCATGTGACTGACAATAGAGGAACGCAGTCAAATAAACTGAGATACTTTTTATAAGCTTACAGAATGGCGCGGCCTTATAGATTTTGTAAGAGCCTACTTATGACGTCATATGCAGGTACAAGTAAAAGAAGCTAAGCGCGCTAAAACGAAGATAGCGCGTTATTTGTTGTTTGAAAAGTAATTAAAATTATTTGTATATTAAAAGTAATATGTTATTTTAACTGCTCTGCTCTTTATATGTACAAGTATTAGAATTTAACATAACATGTGACCGCATCCCTATTTACTATCAATTCCCAATCTCAAATTTAATTTTACTATTATTTTTAATACGGATAGTGCATACACGAAACGACACTAATAATCGAATATGCACCGAGCCTTATAACATAACCTCACAAACTTTTCAAGGCTTTCTACCCACGCTAAGACCGGCGACACAAAACACATGTATATGTTTATGTATGTGAAACAAATTGTGTATGGAACAAAAGCCTCTGTTCGTTTTGGAGACGGCTTTACGTTATGCGGCGATTAGAAAGGCATATGATCTATTGAAATGTACGAAGTAGATAAGCCTAATGTGTGTGATCTATACGTATATAATAATCCTTATTAATTTAGATAAATAAAACTATACTTACAAAATAAGAAAGTCTATTAATAAAAAATTGACTCCAAATCGCTGTCGGCAGGGAACGTCCCCAAAATGCTGGCTGCATTTCCGCCTAATAAATGGAAGCTACGAATGTGTCGCAATGGTTTTTTGTCGAAATTATTCCCGCAAAAGACACCTGAGAGCCTAAAGCCCTCTTTTGGAGAATCACTTAGTGAAATTGACACGTGTCGTCTAGGTACGCTGTAATTGTAAGACAATATAAAATTACACTTTATTTTGATACTTGTCATATTCGTTATACGAATCTGCGAAAGCAACCGACCTAGGCCGTCAGGTTACTCGATTGTTCAACGCATGAAGTCACATATTCTGGTACGGTAACAAATAGTTGTTAATATTATATATTTTTTTTTACTAAAACGGAACCCTTGTTAAAAGGCCATCTCGTCGGTCCGTCTTTGAAAGTTACATTCATTTTTCTCAGACACTACAGGGTCTATATACCTATATGGATGAAATTTGATAATAAGGTGTAGTATTTATAGCGCTACAAAGTTATGTAATGAAACTGCGATAAAATAAAGATTTATGATTGGTCGCACATACAATAAGGGTTGAATTTTGTTTCTAGTGTAAATTAGTCGTGTGTAATATTTTTAATCAGATTTTGAAAAAGAATAACGATGTTCCTGAAAGTCACTTTTAAAGAAGGCAATACAAGGACAACATAAAACAAAGTTGTGAAAAATGTGTAGGTACCATAGTTTCAAAATTGCTTTGAACCCTGAACAATATTCGTTAAGTAGCTTTTTATAACATTGAGTATTTTCGATGTTATTCTTTTTATGGATCCATGACGAAATGAGGAAATCCTGCTACCTTTACGGAACCCTTCATTGTGTGCGGACTGCCTTATATAATACACTGTTTATCGGACCCATTCTCTAAATCGAGGTGGTGTAATAAGAAAAACACGTGTCGGAACAATCAGCTAGACCAACCCCACATTCAGTACCGGGTCTGTAAATAACTGTACTGTAAGACAATGCAATTTTGATACAAAAATATACGTTTAGTCTTATATCACAATTTCTTCGCAACTATTCAAAAATCTATATGAAATAATACATGAAGTATTTTACAAATCGCACCTCTATTCGGGTTTACAAAGCTAAGCCTTAGGCGTTTTGATTCCTCCAGGAAACGCGAAGTTCCTTATAACATACTTATAGGATACAAAGAGCAAAAAGGAAATGTGTTTTATATCATCAAAGGGTGATGAAACAATTGAGATCGAAATACATAATCTCCTTTGAATGGAGGTTAAAGATCAAAAAACATTGTTTTGTTTTATGTACAATTTCCTCCTTCCCTTCCTCGTTTATATTATGTCCACTTCCACGGCAGCAAGCAGGAACGTGCCGAAGGAAGTGAGCATCGTAAGCAATTTAATAATGTTGTGTTTACATACTCGCGCTACCTATTTCCCTCTGACGATGTTTTGGTACATAGTCTGTAATTACATTATGGACCTATTTTTATGATTACTAAGATATGCCCGCGACTTCGTCCATACTTTACTTGAAATTCCCGCGGGATTCCCGGTATACAAAGTACCCCAGCATAATAAGCATATAAAAGAGAATGTAAGCTATCGTTTTAGTAAAAACTATGTCGGAATATGATAATTTGTATGTACCCGAATAACTTCAAACCGCTCCCGGGAAAATACCCGCGGGATTTCCGTGATAAAAGATATCACACATTATTACATAAAATTTGCTATCGATCAGTGAAAGAATCAGATTACAATTAGATTTTATTAATCTGGCCATTTTAAATCATTCCCAGAAAAAAATCCCACGGGATTCCCAGGATAAAAAGTAGCGCAGATTTTAAGTCTTTGAATTTGCTGTCGATCAGCTAAAACCGCATTGAAATCAACCCCTTAGTTTTTACGTGACATGAAACCCGAACAAACAGACAAGTCAAAAAAGTTGCATCGTGTTCTCCCTCGTTTATATAGTCTATCCTAGTTGTATTTTTCAAATAGCTTCAATTTACAGAAACGGTATGATAAGAATTCTATAATAATACAGATATTCAGTTTGAATTAAGTTTCGTTTTTAAATATAACGATACAATATAATTTGCATTTTAAAATTAGCACCGAACAACTCGTTTCTCACTTCATGCCTTTACAAATCAGTTCATTGTGCGTGGTCTAACATGCACTTGCTCGATTTTCAGTAATGCGTCTAATTTTCTTCATTAACTTCGTAAAATATTTTTTCGTAAAAGATGCATTTACAAATAATATCTCGCATCAAAAATGTTCCAAGGCAACTTTCTTGAACTCCCTAAAAATGTTTAATATTTAAGTAGACGAGATGCGTACAACATCTTGAAAGTATATTTCATCGTCAAAAGCAAATAATTAAAAGTTTATAACAAAGGACATCGGGTCGCCTCTGTTTTGAGTTACAGGGAGGAGGTAGGCATTCTCGTAATCTTGTGATAGGCCCAAGGAAACAATTTGTTTGTCCGGTATCATTATCATCTATATAATTATACATATAATAAATAACTGTACCGAAACACTGGGTATATGTATAGTATTAGGCGGTGTACAAACAGAGCCAACAACGATAAACAAATAGGTTTTGATAGCTGTCGTTGGCTCTATGTGTACATTTCGTCAAGCGGTCGAATGTAGCGATCCCTTTGATTTTAGCACTACTCAATGGATTACCGTCGATCGTTCATTGGCTCTGTGGTACACAGCCCTTTTGGCAAATAATATTTTTTTTAAAGTCGAAATCGACTCAAAAGACACAAGAACAGGTATTGAAAATATAATAAAACTACGTTTTAACGGTTTTAAGCGCAGTAATTTATTTGATTTTTGTTTTTCCGACGTTTCGGTCACTTTTCAGTGGCCGTGGTCACGGAAAACAAATATGTCAAGTGTCAACGATGATTGTTAGTTTTATTTAGCCTACCGCCAACTTATTAATTTTAATGATTTAGTTTCAATTTTGTTTATGGTTATTATTTACTCCATGGGAGCCTAATCTAATTTACTACCGCTTCGCAACATGTCGCATTGCTTGAAGAGAAGAATGCCTGAGGAATATGTAGACCTGCTAAAAAATTGGCTCACATCAGGCTATTTCGTGTGGGACTACGGCTTCTACGACCAAATCAACGGTGTAGCCATGGGCTCACCGGTGTCTCCTGTCGTGGCTGACATTTTTATGGACGACTTCGAGCAGAAAGCACGGGATACCGCTCCGGCTAAGCCGAAGATGTATAAATATAACAAAATAAATTTAATCTGACTGACCGGTCTCTAGATAAACTATATCTTAATTTTCATATGCGTCCGTTTATACTCCAATCCCTTGAAGAAGAAACAAACTATTAGTCCATAATTAAAAGTCTAAATAAATTTCGTTCACAAGCACAAACAAGACAGATCCAGAGGTATTTGGGTGGCTTAACGCGATTCCAATCAACGTCGCCCCAGGCCAAATTAAAACGGGGTCCGGTTGCAATTAGATCACAAAATCCAATACGTGTTTAGGAAAATGCGTTTACTGGGATAACAAGTTCCTGTAGTTTCCTAGTTATGTATTGTTATGTTTGGGAAGTGTTCGCTTTTGAGAAGGCGTCTCCTTACTGTGTCAAACATATACAGTTGTATAATTGGGCCAGCCAAAGAAGCCCCTTTTAGGATTTCATATCAATACTGTCGACTCAGAAGCCTAGCAGAAGGTGATGTCAGGAGCCTTAATAACAGACGGGCGTGCATGACAAGAGTTATGAATGTGAAAGAAGCAAGTGAGGTGTGTAAGAATAAGCCTAAATGGCGCTCTGTTGTTCGTGCCTACCCCGCAAGGGAACTGGCGTGAAGCTATGTATGTATGTATGTACTGTCGACTCAATTTTGTAACAGCGCCTAAATATTTTCCATAATTTATCGCATATTGTTCAGGTAGGTTTAGGTAGGCAATCTCTGATCTGATTTTTCCATTAGAAAATTCGAAAAGCACTCTTTATTGTGACATATTAACTTGAATCGATTCACTAATCTATGACTTCAATATTTATTCAAATTTTTAATCATATTAATATGGATAGGTCACGTAACTATAAAAATAAATTTGATAGATGCCAAATGTAGCTTTGTAAAGCGGCGTGATTATAAATGACGAATTCATTCGCTTAAAATTGTTAAAAAGTAGTTTTATTATTTATTAAACTATTTTAGATTGTAACCAAAATTATTTAATTCACACTCAAATAGTCACACACACACAGTTATGTTTAAATGACACACACGCTCATACATACACACATTGTTATATACGTAACCAGCCAAATATTCAAATTATTATAAGTATTTTAATTAATACTTTACAAGAGGGGAAGGCCACGAGTTCCATAGTACGGGTTTTTTCTCAGTTTGGGCTCCTGTCTCCCGCTACTTAGCTTTGTAATTTTGTACTAACTTGAAATCTAAAAATAAATATAAATAAAACAAAGTTTACTTTGATTGAAATTAGAGTATGGCAAAAAACATAGATATAAGTTAAACAAAGTTTGCAGCCCTCTGCGCATCACCCTTGCAAAAGCCATAACCCTTCACCCCCGCGCCCCAATCGTTGCTTATCTTGTGCTATGCGCATATTCAAACAATTGACTGAAATGTTATACTTATCGGTTTACATGTGGATTTATTGAAAACATTATTATATTTTCCTTATTATTCGATCAAATATATGTATAGAATAATAAGATTGAGGATACATTAATTATTATCAAACATATTGGGATAATTTTTACATTGAAATTATCAACCACAAAAACAATTCCAATAACCGAAAGTGATAAAAGAATTATCAATATATTTTATGCAATTATTTTTCTCGAAAATAAATAAAATCGGGTCATAAAAGTAATCCTCGAACACACATAAAAAATCAGGCAAAAACATAACAGTCCACAAACTATAAAGAGTTCTGTAGAGGTTGACAAAGATCTACTATTATCGACATTTGGCTACTGAGTCACAAAAAACCATGTTACATATTACGAATTCTTGCAATATATTATATGTCAAAAACCAATAAATGGATATTATTCGAACCAATTTTCGTTGAAAGTACTTTTGAAGCACTACAAAACTCCACATTTTTCGGATCTTTCCACTTCATAGTTTAAAAGTCAAGAGGGAATGATTTTTATTACTTTGGATTTAATATCTCCCGATCTGTAAAACTTGAATTAAAAGTTACTACAGAACATTGATTTACTAGAGGAAGTTTACTGTGACAGTGAAAAGGACTGACGGACGCACGCGACGATAACATAATTTTACTGTTTTGTCAAAATGGCTCTAAGAATCTGTTAGCATAGATACGTTGGCCTCCTCCCCCATATACTAAAAATTACTAGATCACCCGATTCGGCGGCGAACACAGCTGAATCACTGAAATGGCGCAAATATGCAAGCTTCAGTGAGAGTTATATGTTTGTGTCGTTTGCTAGTAAAACACTTGGACCGTGTAGCGTTCTGAGACCATCTCCAAGCCAACAAGCCTCTACAAAGAGCTCTCAAAACACCTTAACGACTCTTCCGATAAACAAAGTGCTTGTTTTTTACAATGGACAACGGATCAGCATGGCGATCCAGCGAGGTAATGCAGCCAGCCTTCTGGAAACTTTCTTTATCCATTGAGTACGATGACCTAGACCCTGTATTCTACTTATAAGTCTTAAGAGATTATAGGTAAAACACAATATAAGTTTTCTTCATTTACTAGTTTACAATCCTTAAAAGAACTTAATGTGTGCTTATGACAAAAGTGAAAATCTTATAGCTGCGAACTCACCTGCGAGCCGTAATCGTTACTGTTATAGTTACTGTAACCAAAAATCATTATGTGGACGTAACTTGCGATCGGCGCGCGGCGCGCTTGCAACGTGTCGACAAAGCTGAAATCAATCTCGGCATTCACCTTAAAGCACGTTACTGTAACCGCTCGGTTACAGTTACGGCTCCCAGAGGACTACGCGTTTTATATGTATAAGTATTATCTATTACTACGCGGCTTATCAAGACGGTAACGCTCGCCAACGAGTTTTTATCCGTGCAGGGACGGAGAAAGAATACAATTTCCTGCGGCCGGGCGGCCTGTCGTAAGAGGCGACAAAACAACCCACAGCCAGGTGGTAGGGCATTTGCCCGACTGGATGGCTACCACCCCTGGTCTAGAGTATGCCGCCATAACAACCTTGAGTTGTGTTCCGGCATTAGTGACTAGGTTCCAGGCTTCCTTAAGAGAGCAGCAGCGCATTTGTAGCACCTTTGGTGTTGCAAATGTCCATAGGCGATGGTAACCGCTTTCTATCAAGTGGGCCGTCTACCTGTCTGCTGAACTCCTGCAATAAAAAAAAAATAAAAAAAAAATAACAGTGATGCGTTGACTATATCTCTCTCGCTCCCTTAGTCGACTCAAGCCGACTTTACCCGAATAACCGTTACATAGCCGAGCGTTCAGCATAGCCCAGCATGACACGTGAGGGCTCAGTTACAGTCAATAGCCACAAAATAAAATGCTCAGTGGGCCTAAAGAAGTTTTCGCTTCCAAACATTCCTTCTAGAGCCAGTATGTTACTAATAAAACCAAAGAGACAACGAAAGCGCGATTCCGAGGGCAACTAAAGCCCTTCCAGAATACAATTCAGGGATGCTCGATAAAATGGATTTCAAACACTCAAGCATGTGTACATATACATTGTAGGTATACATAGAATGACGAACGAAAGCGGGTTTGTTCAACGCTTTGGTGCTTGTGTGATTACCAATATTGTTATTATTAGTTATCAATACGATGTACTTACCAGCCCGAGACATACTGTTTGTTACGTATTTAGCGTGTTATATTATTTTTTCCTAATGTGTCTCGCAATGTGTTCAAATAAAGGTTTTTCTTTCAAAGCATTAGTGACAGGTAAAATTGCAATTTTAATAATTGATAATACCTATTATTCCAATTTATGACATCAAAACAGTACCGAGATTTAATGTGATATAAAAGTATATTCAGGAAAATGTGTGAAGGTACGCTACTCACAATGAACGGTTCCTTCAAAATGATAAACTTCGATATTTTACTTGTGCCATTTAGCTTTGGAAACCTAAAAAAAATCGAACAAAAATACCCTACATCTCAAAAATTAATCAAATGTTGACTCTAATCAGATCTTGTTATTAATTTTCATTGAAATTTTTTTAAGGTTACCATCACAATTTTTTTAGAATTTTGCATCTGATTGTTCTAAAGCTATAAGAAAAACAGTTTTTACGACCTTCAAAAGTAAAAATTTCCCTATTTATTGATTAAAATAAAAAAGTCATCAAGAAACATAATTACAATTTTTTTGAATGCGTCATGCGTGGTCAAATTTGGGCGATATATGTTTTTATTTTTAGGGAATGGAAAAGAGAATAACACGGTTTACGAGTTGATTATATTCTTACGACAACAGATATGACTCTAGGTGTCAACTTGACTAACCAAAAATGAATGTTAAAAAACATGGTTTACGTAAAATGCGTAAGCTATAAAAGTAACGACCAGGGTCAATGCAAATTTTCAACATATTACTTTTTATTGTTGTTCTATTATTTAACCGGAGGCGACTTATTATATCAACATTCATATCCGTTTTAAACTTAATTGTGTACGTTATAAATGACAAAATAAAAATCTAGAATCCGATTCTAGCGCCACCTACCGGGTCTAATTGTGAATCTAAACCATCTCCGGATCCACTCAAATACTATTTTTATTACACCTTGGGTTACATTATTATAGTTTTAGTAGATGTCCCTTTTTTTTCTAGTAATAAATATAGCCTATATTAATCTGGGATAATGTAGCAATTTAATGATGAAAGAATTTTTGAAATTGGTCCAGTCATTTTTAAGTTTATTCGTTACAAACATAGAAAAATACAAATCTTTTCTCTTTATAATATTAATATAGATTGTATAAGAGCATATACAATAGGGACAGCAGACAGTCAATCAAATGAGATACTTTTTTAAAGTTACAGAACGTCACAACCGCAGATTTTGTGTGAGACTCATAACGTGATATGTAATGAGGTGCAAGTAAAAGGATTCAACGCATTAATTTATTGTTTGAAAATTAATTACAATTGTTTCTGTCATAAATATTTTAATAATTAGACAAGAAGATGTTATTTTAACGCTTATTCTTTTATAAAATATCTAAATTTTTTAGACTTTATTGTCTCATGTGTCCGCACCCCTATTATACATATAGTACACCTTTCTGACAAATTTTATCCATATAGAAACTATGGACCTAGTAGCTTTTTTTAAAATAAATATTTCCATTCTGTATCGCTAAAGAACCCAAAAAGACAAAGAACTCAAGGTGCGAAAATTTAGAATACATCTGGAACAAGTTATCTTCGACACTCAGAATTACCAATGGCCATATTTTAAGGGTGACATCACGAAATACCTACGCGACTGCTGAGCACAATTTGTATAATTTCCTCCCTAGTATGAACGATAAGCAAATCCCGGAAAATGAGACTTGATTATAATATTATTTTATTTTATTTATATTTAATCTATATTCTTATTATTAAGAAATAAGCTTATTACACTTAGAGAAGTAAGTCAACCAAAGTTATAAAACGTGGCCACCTATTGTACACTCTCATTGTTTCTATGTTTATAATTTGTGCAACTCGGAGATAAAATTACGTTTTGGTTAAGAAATTTGATATTGAAAAAGAGTCATATCAAAAGCACTTCAAATAAACAGGATGTACGAAGAGGTTAATGAAAATAAATAGATTGAGACACAGATGTGTACCAAGATGGTAGCAAGTGGAAATTTATCGCCTCTGCTTACCCTTACGGGATAAAGGCTTGGTAACATATAGGCGCATAAAAAATTAGTTATGAACTTTTTTTAAATATATATTATAAATAAATTGTTAAATTGTCGTGTTAGTATATTTTAGAACAGAGAGGTCACTTTTCGAATATGTTTAGATATGGATTAGAGATACGAACTTTTAATTTAAACTTAAATTCATCGGAAGAATGAGCCAAAATTTTAAATTATTAAACTTAAAAAATCAATACATTTTTTTTGTAAAAACTTACACTAATCTTGTTTAAGATTGTTATAAATAAAACTTTTATAGGTAACTCCCATAAAAAATATTGTTATTAAGTAGGCGGGAAATTTAAGCAATCGTGCATTACAGTGAATACGCTAATGCGCAAATTGAAAAGGTTTGCTCAGAAGTTAATTACATTTTTAGTAGTACTTATTTATGCGAACAAAGTTTAGCAATCCTTAATTACCGATAAAATAAATATGCTTCTCGACTCACATATGAGCATTTGAGCCATTTTATTATTTTTGCTCAGTTCTTTAAATAAAACACAAATAAAATGTTTTTCGTTTTTAACATCACAATTGCGGCTCGAATTTACTGGATTTTGTCACCTTGTGGCCCCTGCCTGTTGAAAGGTTGCCGATCGCGGATTTAGAAAATATAATTTTTAACATACGTGAAATTTCAATCTATATTTAGTCGACGAAGGTCTTATGTTGTTACTAACAACAACATCGCTGTTCGGCCTTGACTTTAAGCGCGCTTGGTGCTCGCTCCCGAACGCTTGATCTCATATACAAGTTAGAGTAGAAATCGCAAGTGAACGGAATGGACTGCATTTACTTCGCCTGACCTTGGTAGCCTTTTTTGCTCCACGGTTTTCGGCGGCGGCCGAGTGACGTAACGCTCGGTGATCGTGCAGAATCGGTTTTAAATGGCAAACAAGTGCATCATGTTTACATCTGCTAGGAAAACTTTCTTTGCTGAAGTTTATAAAAATAAAGGGTGTTTATGATTGAGAAAATAACGCAATGTATACGAGTGATAATCTACTACTGACTACTTTATTGACTGACAATTTTATAAAGAATAATAAATAATAATTTATGAAAATAAGAATATGTACTCAACATTCTTCAGGGCTTGTTTTTTAAACATGGCTTTAGATTATTTGTGTATCTAGTAAGTGTCAAGAATTCATCAATTTTTAGGTGCCAGGTGAAAACCGTACCCATGTAAGTCCGGCTTTACACCTGCATGTTTTGTTCATGTAGGCCCCTAAGAATAAGCGTGCTATACGATTGGCAATATTAGACTCACCTTTCCACAGCTAAGTCCTTTTTTTAACGAGGAGAAATCCGTTTACTTATCACTGCGTAGGGATCACAGAGAGGGGGTGAGAAGATTTGCCGGCCTGTCGCCGGAATACTCACTAAAACTCCCCGGGTTCCTTACATTCGCCTATAGTCAGGGCCACTTATTTTTGATAAGGCAGGGGGACTGTCTTTCGACACCATACCCTGGCCATAACGGGGGATGGTCAAATGCAGCGCTAAGGCGCCTGCAACGAGCGTGTTTGGGACTCTCGGGGACCGGACCAACTTTAAAAAGCGAGAGTAGCAAGCAGAACTTACAGGTATAAGGCCGGGTTAAGGGAAATGTCAGTCGATTGGCAACTCTTTGACTGACGCCAGAGAAAGTTCTTAGGAGAGGTCGAAATAAATCCATTTCACTAAACACTTGCGATTTCCAATATAAAGGCTCAATTATTGCTTTAAAAATATCCACTACTAGACTATCTAGTATATAGTAATGTATCTAGTAAATATCTACTACTACCTTCTAGTTTTATGAAAAATAGCTATACTGTAATAAATCTGTAAATGATACATAGATACAAGTTTGTATAACGCGTTTGAAAATGTGAAAAAATCAGGGGGGATAAATCGGACCAAGAGATTCCGAGAAAACGCAATTTTTGTGTCTGTTAGAGGATCACGTGAAAACTACTGAACGGATTTAAATGAAACTCGACATAGAGCAAGCTTATATCAAGGTGTGTAACGTTTTATCACGATAAATAGCGTAGTTTTCTTGGCATAGAAGAAAGTAGCGAAATAGATCGCACTGCAATCGCATTTATTCAATTCATTGACAAATACCTACGTTATCATAAACAACATGTCATTCATTGTAGTACTTCAAATCAGGTTGGCTTCAACTCGCCTCTGTTTTGCTTGGCAGTTGTGTAGACTAATATATGAATTTAGTTTCTTTGTTTATTATATGTAAAAAACGGAATTAAGTTTTTGTATAAGTAAAATAAAGCTCCTGACACGCGGCGCAGCTGCGGGGCAAACTCTAATTGTGTATAATAACAGACGGATATGACGAGTTTATAAAGGTTTTATCAAAATGGCTGCATAACTTTTAAACATTCATATACTAGTCATATTTGTATGTAGTATCATACATAAATTATGTCACATCAGTTAGATCCTTTAATAGCTTATTTGTAATACACAACCAAATTATAACAAGCCGTGATAGCTAAGAGCTTTTATATGCATCACAGGTCAAGCGTGAACGGTTGTTGTAATTTATATAACGTTATCAGCACCACACACGCGTTCACAAAACACAAATACATTGTGTTGTAATAATTCTGAAACTCATTTCGAGGTTTCCTTTGCAAGAGGTCTAATGCCAAATACTATACAAACGTAGACACGTCATACACTTATACAGTGACACCGAAAAACATCAATATTAAACTATATACACATACCGACACAAGTAGTTAGACTGTAAGCAATGAATAAAAAAGAACGTGAAATCCAAACGACATACTCATTGTTAGATAAACATAATTTTAACTTAGTGTCAGGTTCAACGGGGGTAAAATAGACACTCGATAAATCGAATGTCTATTTTACTGGAATTTATATATAAAAGGCACGAACAACAGAGTGCCATTTAGGCTTATTCTTACACACCTCACTTGCCTCTTTGACATTCATAACTCTTGTCATGCAAGCTCGTCTGTTCTTAAGGCTCCTGACATTTATATATAATATAAATTAATTAAAAAAGACAGTTGTATAAACAATAATAGTTATATTGTTTCACTCTTAAGGAATATCTTGTGGGTGCATCATTATCCGCAACCACGTTGTTTTTTTTAAACTCATGTTAATCCTTTAACTTTTGGTTATAATACCACCTTGTTGTCATCAACAAGGTACTTCTAACGGAAAAGTTCTTAAGAAGGTATGTATGGTTGCGGCCAATGTGCGCGGGAGATTCATTCACCCTTTTACGGTTAGCTAGCTTATAGGTTAATTCAAATTCAAATTCATTTATTTTATAAACTTATTTCTAGGCCTTATATAATTACATCTAAAACTTATATAGTAGTTAAAATTAAGGCTACAAATTATTTTTGGCGGCGGTTGCTGCACTAGACTCTAGTGGATAGATAACTTATGTAATGAAAGAAAAATCGGAACTTAAGGCTATTCAAATAGCAAAAGCGAAAGGTTATAATTTTATTTCATCTCGACATTTTAACTGTGTTTTTATATGTATATATACGTATGTGTATTTATATATAACCCTGTCACTAGTGTTTCACTGCGATGAACTCCGAAACTACTCAACCGACTTAGATTTTTTTTAAATCTTGTTGGATTTGTTCCAACGCAGGACATCCGTTTCATTTTAATTTATAATAAAAAAAACTGTAACTTATTTTTAAACCGAGATGTTGGTAAGTATAAGTTCTACTGTCAATTAAGTTACATAAGCATCAAATAGATGGCGCTATACTTTAAGTCCCACCCTTTCTTTGATTAATAGTATGTCAACCTTAATCAATATAAATCAAAAATATATATAAATAAAAATGAAATGTATTTGCATAACTTGAGAACGACTTTACCGATTTTGATAACATTTTTTGTGTGTATTTCAGTGGGTCCCCGGTTGGTTCAGATTCACAATTGGAACTGACAGGTGGCGCTGGGATCGGATTATAAGATCTTTCTAATCTCCTGAATCGAATTTGATGATTTTTGTGTGTGTTAGAGTGAGTCTCCGGATGGTTTAGATTCAAAATTGGAACCGGTAGGAGGCACTAGAATCGAGTCCTAGATTTTTATTTTATCAGGGCAGTACAACGTCTGCCGGGACCACTAGTATGTATATATAAATTTATATTGGTTTTGTACTTATGTTTATTGTGTATACTTATGTTATTTTCTATGTCTATTTATCTATGCTTTAGTGTACAATAAAGAGTTATCTATCTATATATGTATGTATATGTAACTCGTCAGTTTTAGAACTATATTAATATATCGATTATAAACAAATTTATTTAGTTTGAAAGAAATCTGCAATATGAAATTATGTGTAACGAAGGCTATACATGGTCCAATCGGCTAAATCAAGCCAAAGAATTGAATATCGTTGTTTTGTCAAGTACAACTGTCATGCCAATCCATACCCACACACGGTCAGTTCTACTTGATCTAATCGGCAGCGTCATTCATACCAATTGGACGCTGGACAGTATATAGGTAGTGTATGGCCACCGTAACCGACGCAGGGTAGTGAATGACCTTGCTTTAATGCTGTCAAAAATGACTGCAGTGTCACGTATCTGATCTACATATATAAATATTTTATAAAACATGGGGTTGGCTGTATTCGTATTTTATAAATGAGTATACGCAGTAGAATATAAACAGTTGAGAAGTGTCTTATTTATAATGTCCTACAATTAGAACCTGAATTGATTTGAACAGATACGTTGAGTAGTTTTGGATATTTTCGGTTACACCCTGTTTTAGGATTCCGAAGCAAAAATAGCAAACGTTCGTACGCGTACTGTGGGTACCCTAGACTATGAGTGGTCCGAAACATATTTAATTACAGATTTTAAAAACACTAAAAGTATATTTCTATAAATGAATCACTATTTATTTAACCAATACCTACAAAATACATACATGTGGATAACTTAAACTATATATATATACCTACTTGTTTACGTGTGGTGGCATCACAAAGGACTCTGTTTACTTTGCGATTGTTAAAATAAACATACAACACATATTATTATGTATGTACAATACATGTTTACTCAAATCACTTACCCGTTGCAATAATCAGAAATGGGTATTTGTTATATCTGTAATCTGAGCTTGGCATAAATACGAGATTCATATGTTCAATGTTACAGGGTCAGAAAAGTTTTACATTTTATATGGAACCGACCTAAACGAGTTATATAAAGCCAATAATGTTGCTTAGAAACCATCAATATACTAAATATTACAAAATTGCGCTGCGTAATATCACCCCTCAAATTCCCGCCAATAAATTTGGGTGTTATTTTTAGAACAATATACATATAAATAGTATATAATATAAACAATATTATTGTTCCAGAATATGAATCTTGAAGATAATATTAAACAAAGCACTAATACGTCTGAAAATACCGTGTTAAATAAATATACAAGGGCCAGCGTTTATATTTTATACAAAACACGAATAAACAACATAAAGCCGATTACATTGTTTTAATGCTAGAAAGCGTTTCATTGTTTCTAAATTATTTATGTTTTTAAATGTTAATGGACAAAGAAATGGTTTGTTGTATAACTGGCATGTTGTAATGTATATACATAGAGTACAACTTAGGTACATATTAAGGGCAAGGCCACATCGGTAGATTTATATACCTAATATTAGACAGATCAACCAAATTGGATCAATTTCGTTGAAAGGCACAAAACTGAAATGAAACTGGCATGTTGTAATGTATATACATAGAGTACAACTTAGGTACATATTAAGGGCGAGGCCACATCGGTAGATTTATATACCTAATATTAGACAGATCAACCAAATTGGATCAATTTCGTTGAAAGGCACAAAACTGAAATGAAGAAAACAAAGGTTATGGTGTTTGAAAGAGAAGAAACCAGAACGAATGCAAGGATAATGGTCGATGATGTTATGCTAGAGCAAGTGAATGAGTTTGTATATCTTGGATGTGCTTTTAGCAGGGATGGAAGGTACACCGCTGATATAGAAAGAAGAGTGAATTTGGGGAATAGTGTGAATGGAGCGTTAGGTAAACTTCTAGGCGCTAAGAACCTCAGCCAGAAGACCCAGCTCGCCGTACACAACGCGGTGCTGGTACCTACGCTCACGTATGGATGCGAGAGTTGGGTATGGAAGAGAGAGCATGAAAGTAGAGTAAACGCGGTCGAGATGCGAGCACTGCGCAAAATCTGCGGAGTGACGCTCGCGGACCGCGTTCGTAATACCGAAGTAAGAAAGAGTTGGTCTGAAAGAGAGTGTCGGGGTGAAGGTAAGGAAAGGAATGCTCCGGTGGTTCGGGCATGTGGAAAGAATGCATGATGAAAGAATGACTAAACAGATATACAATGCAAAAGTTGATGGATGCAGAAGTCGTGGAAGGCCACGACACACCTTCCATGATCAAATTGATCGTGTACTAGCAGAAGGTGATGTCAGGAGCCTTAAGAACAGACAAGCTTGCATGACAAGAGTTATGAATGTCAAAGAGGCAAGTGAGGTGTGTAAGAATAAGCCTAAATGGCACTCTGTTGTTCGTGCCTACCCCGCAAGGGAACTGGCGTGAAGTTATGTATGTATATTCTGAAAATAAGCTTGGAGTTGCCTAATCACAAAGATGAAAACAGCACTTTTCCTACCTCGGAAGCGATTCTCCCCGCTGTTAAAAAATGTAGAAAACTATGATAACCATAGATAATACATGCAACTCATGTCCCAACTTTTTTTACAGCCACTGTTAAATTGCGGCACAAATTGTAATAAAAAAATATAAACAATTTTGTAACATCATTTTATACTTCTAAATTACTTTTAACTAAATTATTATTTAATTTACATAAATTTGAGCTAAATATTTACTATCATCAGTGAAAAAAAAATACTGGCTGGTAGAATGCCACAGCAAAAAATTACTTGACGTACATGATGATATACCATCAGATTTAGATATGGATTTCATAGCCTGATTTTATTAGAGAAGCAGTTGTTTGTTTAACTAATCGCTTTTTATTCACTTTTCTTATATTTGAAATGAAATGCAGAGTGTTAACCTCGGGTGAAAGGCCTATTTAGGTACTCGAATTATTATCACCCTCGTTAAGCTCGTGCGCCAAACCATCTCGTGCCTAAATATGTCACTTTCACCTCTCGTGTAACCGTCTACTATATTAATATCGATAAGGAAGAAAATAAACATGTTTCTTCAACAAACAAGTGCACGTTTACAACCGTAACACTCGATTAAGTTACAAAAATACTATTTTTCTTATTCGTACGTCTGAGCTATGGTTATAAAAGGCGTAGTTAGTTGAGCAGGCATTTATTTTATAGGCGCCATTGTGAGTTTATACGATATGCGTTTGGCACACGACAGGGGTTACCATATGGAAAATATTGTACGTTTTTATATATTTTCATGAAATTATCGTAACATGACAGATTTATAATTAAATTCAATAATTTCAGATTGACTACTGGATGAATCACCCGTATCCATTCGCACGCATCAGTAGCCGTAACCAGGTGTTCCTTTTTTGAAATCTTATATCTTCTTAAGGATTTTTCCGTTTCAAGTATCTTGTCGGTACCCTAATGAACGTTGATCAGTGGTATTGTAACCAACATTGAATGATCCAGCACGAGTTTTGAGAAAACATGGTGTGAACAATGATGCCACTCAGGAGATTCAACGTACTAACCTATGCTTACTCAAAAAAAAAAAAATATTATGAATATCACATATTTTGTTTACATAGGTTACGTAAGAAAAATTATGTTGAATTTTTCCGGAAATAACACTGTTATTGAGTGTTGATTTCACTTCACAGTGTCAACATTTTGAAGCATATTTTAGATTACTAATCTGCTCTTTTTACGGCGTTTATTTATTATTATTATATTTTAAGCGTGATGTTGTGTAAGTCTATAAAAAGCATCCTTAATATAGGGACTACCTGAAACGAAAATAATTTTTGATTAAGACTGTTTAACGTCGTTGGACCCATTTGAAGACACAAAGTCATTATTTTAATTATATATATATATATATATAAGAATTTCAGTACCTAAAAAGGGGAGTTCTTATATGTATTAAAAAATAATACTTGACATGTCGAGCTGTTTGCTATACAAATGTTAGTATAAAAATCTGCTTTATCTGGCAACTCCGTAGACAAAACGCGGTAATACGCCACCGGCAGTTACATCAATTTTATTATTACTAAAGCAAACTATACAGTTTCTTGCTTAAATTGAGATATATAAAGACAGGTTGGTATTTTATGGCGTTTAGGGTTGATAGCGCGAAAGATCTTCAGTTTACGAGTGTATTCACCAATCTGCTGAGCCAAAATAATACTGTAGGATTATTCATTTCATTTCACTGCCTTTACTATCTATTTTTGCGATCCGTGTAATGAACTGAGTGGAGTGAACAAGAATTATTATGTACGCGACCCATACAAAATAGTCTTAAATACACCATGTAAATGTGTGCGGTCCACATACAATGAAGGGTTACGTGATAGGGACTAATGTCCAGTGCTTTTTTTGTTTAGCTAGGAAACCCTAAGAAGAGAAAGGAAGGATATGACCGAAATAATACTGCAATTTATAAAAACTACTCTAAACATCTTGTTCTAATAAATTCTCAAATAATCTTTGTAATTTACATCTACAAAAGATGTCAAGGGTCAATGAGTATTGTTAAAGTTTTATTTAGCCTGCCGCCAACTTGTTTATTTTAATTATTTATAATGATCGGGTCCGAAACAGGTAGTACTTGCCAACCATCTTCTCTATTGAAACTTGGGTGTTTTTTTATTTCAATAGCCTCAGGTATAATTCTAGGTATGATACGATTACTTTTTTGCGAGTATTTGTGTTTTATCGAAACTAATGTAGTGTTTGGTGTTATCCAGCGTGTGTTCCCTGATTCCACAGTTCGTAGAACTTGTGTTTCATGTGTTCTCTTACCCGTATTTTTATGCTCTTCTTTGTTTGCCCAATATATGATAAAGCACACTCACAATCAAACTTGTAAATACATTATCCAGGATACCTGCATCCTAGAGTGGGATATTGCATTTCACAGGTCTCAAAAACTGGGGATACCCTTGGTTTATTATTTTTAAATGGATAATTTATATAGAAAGTTGCAAGCTGTCTCATTTCTTTTCAAGTGACGAAAAGTAAAACTTACAATACGTATTTACGTAAAATAAATTTTATGATAACCACAAACTTTCTTATTCGCTAGTCACTGTATTCTACCAGGACATTACCTTCCCACTCGTGATAAAACTTGCTTGGATCATATGATGATCAAGAGTAATAGGGTTACGTCTTGCTTAGTCATCGAATCATTTATCACGAACCATGAAAGTGTAGCTTTTACTCTTTAACTTTTTGAATGAAAACCTTTACACTTTAAAATTATCGCAACACCTTGACTACTTACTTCTAGATCAAGCCCTCCTTAGCATGAATTTTCAGCCTATCTTCCAATGCACTGATGCTAATCAGGCTACGGACTGGTTTATTAATATGCTTGTTTCAGCAATAAAAGCATGCTCAAAATCAACCAAATTGCCTAATCGAAAACATAAGTAAGCTGTGGATTACCAAGGGAATTACTACGGTGCATGAAAAACAGGGATAACTTGTACAAAAAAGTTAAAAAGGATAAAGATAATGACACTTTTATATTAACATATAAACGCTATAGGAATTTCTGTAATGCCATGCTCAAGAAAGCTAAAAAAGATTACGAAAAGCAGGAAATTCCGAATGGAAAGAATAACAACAAGAAACTATGGGAAGTAATAAAAAGAATAAGTGGCACTGATAGAATCCAGGATAGTTCCTCCAGTCTCGTATCAAATTCTGATCGTAAAGGTAGTATAAATAAAGTTAATAAATATTTTGTACACATTGTGAAAAAATTAGCGGAAGCTATTATCTGTAACAATAATGACTATAATAATGACGAATCATTTATCCACGCCAGTGAACTCTCTAGGTTTTCTACCAGTTGACAGTTCTGAGATTACAAGAGTTATTAATGGTCTAAAAGATAAATGTGCAATGGAACCGATCAAATGTCTTGTTAGATATTAAAAAGATGCTCTCACCTACTTACTCCGCCAATTGTACACATTTGCAATCTTTCAATATCCAATGGTGTTTTTTCTTCTGCTTTTAAATCTGCTTTGATTGAACCTATTCATAAGAGTGGTGACAAGAGCTACGTATCTAACTATAGACCTATCTCTATACTACCTGCTTTGTCTAAGATTTTGGGACGAGTTTTAAATCACGCTCTTGTCACATATTTGAAAGCGAACCACCTACTCGCACCTTCCCAATATGGTTTTCGAAGGAATAAGTCTACTGATGATGCTGTACACGAGCTCTATAATTCTTTGATAAAGAATTTAGATGATAAATTAAAGTGTTTAGCTGTATTTTTAGATCTTGCGAAAGCGTTCGATACGGTTTTTGTCCCACTCTTATTACACAAGTTAGAAAAAATTGGAGTCAGAGGATTACCACTTCTTCTTTTTACTGATTACCTTAGCAATAGATCTCAAATAGTCAAGATCGATGAAATGCTAAGTGATGAGCTTCCTATAAATCATGGTGTTCCACAGGGCAGCATTCTTGGCCCCACTTTATTTTTAATCTATATAAACGATTTATGCCGGCTTTGGCTTCTTAATGGCAAAATTATAACGTTTGCGGATGATACTACCTTAATCTTTAGTGGTAACTCTTGGGACGAAACATATCATAGTGCACAACTCGGAGTTGATGGAGTGAGTGACTGGTTGTGCAGTAACATGTTAACTCTTAATGTCACTAAAACTAAATACATCGCCTTTTCGCTGAGTGCTAAAACGGCCCCAGAAACAAGATTCTCCATCACGGCTCACACCTGCTTGCAAAAAAACTCCTAACTGCATTTGTCCTTCATTGCAGAGAAGTGATACTAGAAAATATCTTGGAATTATACTGGATCAATCATTAAGCTTCAAGACACATATGGACAACCTAGTAACCAGACTTCGTAAACTTATATATAGGTATATCTTTAGAATGCTCAGACATGTAGCAGATAGACAAATAATGAAGATGGTTTATTTTGCCTTGTGCCGTTCTCTTGTCAGCTACTGCATTACAACGTGGGGAGGATGTGCTAAGAGTTACCTCCTTGAAGTAGAAACAGCTCAACGTGCCTTTCTTAAAGTCAGGGGACAGGTCTTCCTTTCCGCTATCCTACCGTTAAACTGTATAAAGAATGGGATGTTATGACAGTCAGGCAAATCTTCAACTTGCACATTGTATTTAAAAACACTCTCTTATCTATTTTAATCAGGCTATATATAAACGACGTAAACTAGATGTTTGTATAACTCCTTTATGTCGTACCAGTCGCACACAAAATTTCTTTTGTTTTCTGGGTGATTTCCTTTATAATAAAATAAATAATGTATTAAACATATACCCCCTTAATAAATGTACTTGCAAAGCAAAAATTACTAACTTCTTAAAAACTTCGACTATCAGTCCACTGAAGACCTCTTGTATATTCCTAAATGACTACGCTGTTTTCCACTATCAACGTTATTTTCTAATCCTCTCTATGATTCCCTGACACTTATACAACATATGGATCTTAACATTCTCTGACTCATTCACTCCCGCTCAATCTCACATACTTATTCTTACATCACCTATACGAACTTACTGATACACAGACACTACATCACACCTATGCACTTGAAAGGCTCACTCTAACACGATTAGTTATAATAATTTTACTAGTATATTTTCTTTTTTCTTCTCTTAATTAGCCAACGGGTTGATCCTGGTGACCTGTACCACAGGTTTCTTTTTAACCTAATTCAGGCACCAGCCTCTTAGTTAATGTTGTTACTAGTTTGTATACTTAAAGAGGAAATAAAGAATTATGTTATGTTATGTTATTCACTTGGCTAATATAAAATTTTAGTTTCAAAGCTATAATACATAAAACACGAAAAAGTATAAATTAGATATAGATTTGTAGTATTACAGCTACATACTTATACTTACTTACCTACTGCACGTTTATTTATGATAATTTATGTATCTCACGAATTTTGTGAGCTTATAAACGGGCCCACCTCGAGTTTCTTGATAATAAAATTTATAACGAACGATTGCCTTAAAGCGATAAAAGATTTTATCAGGATACAAATGTCGTGAATTCGATTTATCCTAGCCACAAGCCGAGTTTATTGTTGATTTTTTTAGAATTTCTCATTAATTACTTAATTTCTTTGTTTCTTTAAAACCTATTTCACTTCATAATTTTTTTATTTAAAATCTGTTAAACAACAAACATTTTTGAAGTATATAGACAAATAAATTTGTTTATATTTAGTGACTTCTATTGTTGATCCAATGGTTACGGTCGATTCTGGTGCTCACCAGCCGTTGCGTTACGAGATAGTTCATTAGAGAGTAGTATCAAAAGTGGAAAAACACAATCAGTTTAGTGAGCTTAATCTTTATTTTATTTCGCCCCTCGTGCTGGACGTGTATATGTAGATTTTCCGGGAGAAAATTCTAGTAGGATTAACCTCAGCTTTACTGTACTAGCACTATTTTAACTTTTTATTTGTTAGTTTTTTGTGTAGAATAAAGAGTAAAATGTTTTTATTTTATATTTATTTTATTAGAATGTGTGAATATGTGGGATATAGTAGAACAGGGTTTTTAAATGTAGGAAGATTCTAACTGAGAAACACCATACTACTACAATAGACAATAAGGGTACGTAGACTCATGAGAAACCTGGTATAGACCCTACATACATAAATAGTTTAGAAAACAATATAGGATATTTTTAACCTGAGAAATCATATCTTGTATAAACAAGTTCAGTATACAACAGGCAAAGAAAGGCTTTTTCAAATAAGTCTTAACAACGTATCTAAGCAACTACAGATCCGAATACCAGTGTACACCAAGTGTGGGTGTACGTACGTGGGCGTTACTTCCAGTGGACATTTGTTAACATTAAACGTTAGAAATGGCACCAGCACCGGTTTTACTGCTAGTGAAAATCTGTACAAAAGGAGATATACTTTAGAATTGTATGAAAGCAGGGCTGCCACTTTTTACACTTACGGCTCCAGATTTAGTGCTTGTTAGGTCCCAGTTATAGTAATCAAATCCTAATACCGAATCTGGCGCGTTTCGTATGGTAAGTGAATATCTAATTGTTCATTTATCATTTTTAAGTGTAAATGAACCAAAAGAAGTATGTACATCACAACCGATCTTATCGTGCAAACACTACAGGATAAATTAGTTTTTCCAGGATTTCCGAATCTTATATACCTACTATGTTAATTTTTGTTTTATAATCATGAGGTAATAATGGTATGGTCTAACACCATATGGAAACAGCGGAATGGGTTAGCGGAATTTAGCATTTTTTCTAATTGATATAGCGTTCAACGTTCATACAAAGGTGGCAGCCCTATTTGGAAGAATGAAATATGTTTCATCGCGAGAAACACATAAATAAACTGGAAGTCTGTGAATTGTAAAGTTATCATGTCACCTATAGACGTTTATGACAATATGTGCATTGTTTCAACTTTTTAGACCGACACTGTCACGCTCAATAATAAGTTAAAGGGGACTTAAATTTTTAATAATAGGGTAGAAAATAGTGAACAAATTCAAGGTAGCTAGGTGAAGTTGAAATTTATTTTGAAGCTACCTTGAGTTTCAAAAATAATTTCAACGTATATTGATTTCAAGAAGATCAGATATATATTTTAGATTTCCGTGGCCAAATATTAAAAACCAAACTGTGGATATTTATGACTTTTATGAAACCCTTCATCATGCGTCAACAACCACGTATAATGAAAGAGGTGTTTTAATTGATAACATTTTTTTAAAGATTTCTAGATTATTCCAAAAAAGACCACAAGTTATAGTGGGAGCTAACGATCATGACTATCACAAAGTTATGACCGTGAGTGTGGTTGTTGCTTTAGTAAAAAGACCTAATTTCCAGAGATCTAAAAAGTAAGAGATCAAAAAATCAACATGTCTTCATCTATCAGCATTTAATGTGACAATTTTTTTTTAAGTATGCTACACTATCTGTAACATTTTTATCTGGCGTGAGTTGACATTATGCTAATTTGACACAAGTAGGGTAATGTTTAGGTGAGGCAAGGATATTGATATGCTAAGTACGTGATAATTCTCTTTTCTATTTATTTTTTACTTCCAAATACTTTCTATTTCTACTATACTGAAGGAGGGCAAGAAACAGACGACCCATCGGGTGAAAAATCCTTACCGACGCCTATAAACGTTTGCAACACCAGGGACGTCGCGAACGCGTTACCGATCTCGACGAAATATTACGACACACTTCTTAGGCAATCCCATGTCATAGTACAAAGGGAAACCTCGGCGGGAATTTCCCTCCAGATTGTTATTGTACGCGGTACAAAACTTTCTAGAGAACCGATGCGTAGTTGAGCATGGTAAGTAAGGAAATAAGAGTGAATACTATTTATGTGTATCCAAATCGTTATATATTTTACTGTTTCCAAGATTACAGGAGTACATTACCTTGTTAAACCTGTCTTTTTGTATAGTAGTGAAACGTGGAATATACTTGCAAAACACAAGCCGGACCCCAAGTTTTAAATTTCTAAATAGTTAAACATACATTTCAACAATTATAAGGTTAATCAGTATCTATTCTGACACTATTCTACAGTAGTAGACTTGGGATCCATGAATTGAGTTACCGAGATGAAAATGCTGCAATTTGTGTGTCACATTTATGAGAGTCAGTCCTAATTTTTAGACTTTTCTCATTTTACTATATCGTTGTGTAGTGACATATAATATACTACTGAATTTCGTTCATAAAGACCCAGTACCTAGGTATATTATGAGAAACATGATTACGACATCCCTCAACAGACAAACTAACATTATGTATTTTAAAGGTTCCGTTTTCATTAACAAATGGTGATATCCGCACATGGGTGACATTTGAAAAATTGTATTTATCAAGGTCGAATTCGCAAGTACATTCTATTTACCATGGAAAGTTCAAAAACTGCTATTAAGGAGAGCAGGAGCCTAAAAAATAATCGAGACAATATAAACGGAAAGGGAATAATATGAAACCATCGCCGGAACGAGACGAATAAGGGCCTTAAATGAGAGACCTCGGATAGAATCGTGAGCTTTTACGATAGGGCTTTACGATTTATTACTGCTCATTTTTAGGGATCCACACAGAATAGCTTAGTTAGGCACCTAAAGACTTTAGTAAATCAATTCTCTTTTTGAAATACCAGATTTTGATTTTACATCGTATTGTACAATTATATTTCATTTATGTCACGAAAAACAGTTTATTTGTCTTGAATTTTAAATAGAATATCGTCGTTTGCACAGTGTTGAACACCAATCACTGGATATTATTGTAGTGGTCTATGATTACTTGATTACATTATTCATATAATATAAAATAGGCAACTGCGTCGTAATCCACAAACTATGAAGATTTTCGTAGAGGTTACAATCGTCCAACATTTTCGTCATTTAGCTATACATAGTTCCATAAAAAAAGCATTTCACTTAAAAGTACACAACTAAATTACGTTCATTGAAAATACTTTTGAAACTCAACAAGCTCACATTTTTCGCATTATAAATTACATACATATGTATGTATGTATGTATGTAATAAAATATCTATAACAAATCTACATATAAAAGACAAGAAATCAATCGACAACATTTAGAGTTAATAGCCATTATCAAACTCTGCGTGCGGCAGTTAATCAATTTGCTTAAAAGAGATTGCCAATCTTATTAATCCAAAGTGGGTTGGTGGTACTTCAGAAACAATCTCCTCGAGATTATAAAATTGTTTTTAATGCCCTAATTTTCGGAAGATAAGCTTTTTTATCGCGATGAAAGCGATTAAAGAGGTTAGTATGGAATTGGTAGACTTTTTTGCAAAGGCCAATCCAAAATGTATTATGCAGGTTAAAAACTTTTATTTTTAACCCACATAATACATAATGGATTTCGTATAAGTACATTTACGATGTGTAAACACCTTTGAAGCATAGCCATAAGGCCAGTTCGAAGCCTGGGGTCCACTTACCTCCTTTTTCTTTTACATTTCGCGTATTCTTCTGAAGAAAAACCAAGCGACCATTGGCACGCATTTCATTTTTCATATCGTCAAGTGAGCATTTAATTGTCCTAACCCTTCTATTAGGACCTGGCGGACGCAGCATGACTAAACATTTATTCCCTGCGTAACCAGCCGATTTCCGAAAACGTGGTTGTATCAACGTAGACGACTCTCTTGCCGTCTAACTGTTATGCCGCAGATGCGCCAGTTCCTTACACGATTCTACTTCAAAGGTGTCTTCGCAAATACAGTGAACATGTGGAACGATTTACACAAATTTGATAAATACGGACTTCACACACATGTTACGTGACATATGACGAAAGAATAATTTTTATCGCGGAAAATTCAAGATTTCCCTCCCACAGGCCACGAACTAAAACTGCTTATATTATTAATTTCAATGGATAGATTTTTTCGAAATACTAATGTTCATTTAATTTCAAAAATATAATGTAATATACAGACATAAAACAGATCTATGTATAAGTGTAAGACTTCTTGGTTGTTTGTTCTTAATAAATTTAAAAAAACCCTACTATACCACTCAATATTCGTAAAACAATGTAATCGATACTGTACATTTTTAAAGGCTCGCACGAGAACCAATGGTTTCTGAGTATTTTTTCTTATTAGCGAAGTAACTAGCCCACTCAGCGTCTCCGGAGACACTCCATTTAGTCCACGAGTAGCTGCCCGCAAATAAATTGAGTGCCATTATTTTAATTTAACAAAAACGATGTCTCGAAGACGTTTTCTGTAAAGCTCCTTCCCAAGAATGCATGCATGTATGAAATGATAATACTCATATATTAAGTAAAATCTATTTAAGATCAATAAATGGAATTTGTAAAATAATTACTATAAAGAAAGAGTTATTAAGCATACCTATATTTAGCTTAAGTGTACAAAAATGCAGACAGTAAATATAATAATAGTAAATAAATAGGTAGTAGATGTTAATATTTTTAAGTTAAAAATAATAAAGTAGATCTACTCGTAAAGGGGTGTGGATTTACTGTATATGATTTTCAGCATTAAAATAAAGTACCAAAGTAAAATTAACTACAAAGTAAAAACAATAAATAAGATTTTTCTCACTAAAATGTTTCTCATATTGTATGCATGTATATACAAATTTTAAATAATTCCAAGCAAAATAGTCGAACCAATTTGCAAATTTTTGACTGACGTTAAACGAGGGGTTTTTATGGTATCTCAAAAAGGCACATTTGATTGAACAGTTGAGTTTTTGAACACAAACACAATTTCTTAATAACAATCAATATCCTGCGACTATTATTATATTATTTACCTTTATTAAAATATTAAAAAAAACTGATTAAGAAGGGTGGATTCTTCAAACTTCCGCCGAAAAGCCTTCATATTATGTCGACTGTCACTGTCCACCGGTGGATCTACGCCTCTCCAAGTATTCGTTACGTATCCCGGTCCTCCGCTTTCGTCATCCAGCGTCTATTAGCGGCCTTACAAACATCACCAGCCTACCTTTCGCCAAGGACGCCCCACGATAGATACAATAATGCGGGTGAAAAACCAGGCAGAAGATGTAGTCTCCAGAGGCGCAGTGCTCTTGGCGGTATCCTTGGACACCGTCAATGCGTTCAATAGCACACCCTAGAGTTGCATTAGGGAGCCGCTTCGATACCATGGGGTGCCGATCTACCTCCGTCGCATAGTCGGGGCGTATCTCAGTGACCGGGCCGTCATCTTCCCGAGTCAAAACGACTGGGGACGCCGAGAAATGTCATGCGGTGTCCCACAGGGGTCGGTATTGGGACCGATCCTGTGGAATATTGGCTATGATTGGGCGTTGCGGGGCGTCCTCATCCACGGTGTGAGCATAACGTGCTATGCAGACGACACGCTAATTGTCGCCCGGGGGAGGACGTACTCCGAGGCAGCCATTCAGGCAACAGCTGGGGTAGCACAGGTAGTCTACCGTATCCGGCGACTTGGTCTTGAGGTGGCCTTGCACAAGTCCGAGGCCGTGGTGTTTCACGGACCTCGGAGAAAGCCACCCGCGGGATCCAGCATCACAGTGGGAGGAGTCCGCATCGATGTCAAACCGACCATGAAATACCTTGGATTGGTCCTCGACAGCCGATGGGACCTCTTAGCACATTTCCAGCAAGCGGCCCCCAGGCTCAAGAGGGCGGCGGGCGCGCTCACACGCTTGCTGCCCAACATAGGGGGACCAAACGCGTTGTGCCGAAAGCTCTTCGAAGGAGTCGTGCGGTCCATTGCCCTTTACGGGGCCCCGGTGTGGGCGGGCGCCCTGGCGGCTCGCAACGTCGCCACCTTGCGGCAAACACAGCGTATGCTAGCCGTCAGGGCCGCCCGAGGGTATCGTACAATATCCTTTGAAGCGTCTTCCCTGCTCGCCGGCAGTCTGCCGTGGGACCTGGAGGCCAGAACGCTGGCCTCCTTGTACGTTTGGCGAAAGGAGAAGGAGGCCAGCAGTGGCCGACCTGCACCCCGCGAGATTAAGGGGCGCAGAGAAGAACTCCGTCAGGTCCATGTGGCAGAATGGGCTAACCGCCTCAACAACCCCAGTGCCGGCCTCGCCCTCATCGAAGCGGTGAGGCCGATAATGTCAGAATGGCTGAATAGGCGCCATGGCACCCTGACGTTCCGCCTGACGCAGGTCCTCTCGGGACACGGATGCTTCGGAAAGTACTTGTATCGTATAAGACGGGAGCAGACGTCGGGATGCCATCACTGCGTTGGCGGCGAGGAAGATACGGTGCTGCACACCCTGCAAGTGTGTCCTGCTTGGGACGAGCAGCGCTGTGATCTTATCGCGGCCATTGGAGCCGACCTGTCACTCCCGGCCCTGGTCAAGGCCATGGTCGGGAGCGCCGACGCGTGGAACGCGGCTGTCTCTTTCTGCGAGACCGTAATGTCTGTGAAAGAGGCGGCGGAGTGGGACAGGGAGCAGACGAGCACACTCTCGCCCCGCCAAAACCGGCGGCGGCGACGGAGGGTCGTGAACGACGACCTCCAACCGCCCTAGGCTACGGCCGCGCGGGGGACCTGTAGGGGAATCAGGTCCCTCGTACACAAAGGCCGGAGAGGAGGGACGCGAACCGATCCGTGCGCCCCCTCTCACCTCGTGGTGAGACCTGAGGTAGTCGGAGAAGCCCAGCTCTCCAGCTTACACTTGAGGGGCCAGCCCGCGACCGGGCCGGCCATCGTCCGTCCGGGCTAGAGGTGAATGCGTGAGCGAGCCCACAGCCCGGACATGGGACGCAACGAGGGTCAGCCAGGGGTTTTAGTGGGTATCCCCTCCCACACGCCCCACCGCGCTTCCCCCGCGGCGGTTTGTCCTCAAGCGGATTTCCCCTGGGAAAAAAAAAAAAAAAAAAAAAAAAAAAAAAAAAGGGGTTTTTATGGTATATCAAAAAGGCACATTTGATTGAACAGTTGAGTTTTTGAACACAAACACAATTTCTTAATAACAATCAATATCCTGCGACTATTATTATATTATTTACCTTTATTAAAATATTTAAAAAAACTGATTAAGAAGGGTGGATTCTTCAAACTTCCGCCGAAAAGCCTTCATATTATGTCGACTGTCACTGTCCACCGGTGGATCTACGCCTCTCCAAGTATGCGTTACGTATCCCGGTCCTCCGCTTTCGTCATCCAGCGTCTATTAGCGGCCTTACAAAGATCACCAGCCTACCGTGCTGGAAGGCTACGTTTACGTCCTGAACTACGTTTACTAAGATCTACTCGTTACGGGAAAACATATGGTAATTTATATGTCAACGAATATAAATATTTTTTTGAGATGAATACATAAAAATTATTGTAATTTTTCGTGTATCATTTCCATGTCTTGCGGGTTTCAGAAGATATAAATTTAAAAAGCAAGTTTCATGAGAATGAAGTGACGGCCACAGCCAGTTATATGTAAATGATAAATTCACGTGAACGAGGTTCCTTCGCCCCGTAACATGTTGTAAACAGACCCCATTGCAATAAATTGCTGAAGTATTCAACAAGATTTCATGAGCATGACATCATGTAATATATGCATAAAAACACTATAGAAACGTGAATACGAGGGTCCAATTATATCATTAGGTATTACATCAAACAATACCCTGCATAACAATAGACAAAATGAAATTGCTCGCATGTACGAGTGACGGTTGTCAGTCGCAGTTGCTATGCATTGGCTCTAGATTCAAAAGCTTATGATAACTACATTGTCAATCGATACCACTTGACATCGTATCCTTATCGGATCGAATTTAGCATTGTGGAGTAATAACTCTTGATCGTCATCGTAGCGTTAATCCCGGTTGCGTTCAAGCCTCCGCTTAGACGCCCAGAGCTGTTTTCCAAGTCTTTTTTCTTCATTTCGCGCCATCATCTTGTCTTCCGTTATTGTAAGACCATTATTACATATTTCATCTCCCTCACATCTTCAAGCTAGCACTTCTTGGCTAGACATTTTTGTTTTGGACGTAACTAGCCGGTTTCCATAAATATCGCTTAATAACACAACAACCAACATAGTTCACAGACTTAACATAATCAAATCACAAATGTCTTAAAGAATGGCCAGTTAAAAATCACCTATTACAAACGTAAACAAGAAATGTATATCAACATCGTAGCAAGTGGAAATTCATAGCCTCTGCCTACCTCTATGGGAAACAGGCATGATAATATGTATATAGATATGTATACACTGTTTTTCCTTAGAAGATCATTTTCGTGATGAATTACTAAAATTAATTATATTTAAATGTCTTAGACAACTTAAGCCACATCTATAATTAGATATTACAGGAGAAATTGTATTATTAATCATCTAAAGACACAATTTAGCTAAAATTATATCCATTTTATCTTATAAGAAAAGACAAAGTATATGTATTTTATTGACACAAAACAATTTATCATAAGGTGAGGTGATTCTGCTACAATATATCCATCATCGAAAGTCAACGAATAATCTTATTCATTTCCATTTCCGAAACGTTTTTTAAGCTTCACCCCTTTGAATCATCCAATTGACCCATCCAAAAATGCATTGGATAGTTCCAGCTAGATGAGCACTTCTTACGACTAGAAACTAATATTTCCTCACCTATTGAGTTGAACAAAAGTAATTAAATAACACCAATATAAATATTTAAGACCTAACCATACCCTACACGCACGTTATATTGGAAAATTTTAATCGTCAAATACATAATTATACGACAACCTCTAATTTTTAGTATTTACACGATTTTGCTACAACTTTGTACACCGGCTTATAGAATACCGGCTATAGCTTTAAACCAAATTTTATTCATATAGACATAGAAGTTATAGAGGAAAAATTCCTATGACATATAGACAGACGGACGAATCCGTTTAGCTTAAATGGCTATGGAGGCCTAAAAAGGTTTTAATATAAAAACGAAATAAATACATCGCCAGATATTGCCCAAAAGGTTAAAGTACACCAAAATAATCACAGTATAATAATTGTTTATTGTGTTGTGAGCGGGTAATGGGTAATGGTGATGTCATGTTTTCACTGACTAATCACATTGGGACCTGATTCGAGGATTGTAACACGTATATTAGGAGGTTAAACCCTACTCGTAACAACGGTATATTACTAATATATTATGGCTATACAACTTAAAAAAAGTCGGGGTATGCACAGTATACCGCGTGTCGAGAGTACATAGAATATCTACAAGAACGTCTCCTTCTTAGTATTATAAAATTGTAAAAGTCTGTCAGTCAGTCTTTTGTTTCTTAGATTGTTTACTTTTGTTTGTTTGTTCGGGATTCCCGTGAAAACTTTGGGCCTAAAAGGTACATTTCATAAAACTGTTCAGACTTTTAACACAACACTGTTTTCTTTAAAAATAGTATATATCTTATACTCGTATTTATTCACTTTTAAGCAATGTACATATTTTAAAATGAACCTGTACAGAAATGCATGATTATTGAAGTTCTAGTCCAAAAACTCCAAAGAGCGGTAGTCACTCGTTGCGTGCTGGCGAACATTTGTCAATTCGTCCTTCCACACGCCTCTCCCACATACGTACTAAACACTCCGCCACTCTGTTTAGTTTTACAGCTACAGTCAAGGTCATATTTTATATATATTTGGCTTAGTATTTTTCTTTAAATAATTACAATTTAATTGTATGTGATTTCAAAATAAATGCCAAAATTTAAGTTAGACGTGAAAATTTTAGATTTCAATTTGAATATCTTGCAAGGTTTAAAAGATATATAATTATAGAAAATAGAAATTACACGCGAACTTTATCACGGATACAGCTAGTAGGTACGTATATAACTATTATACATTTGCACATTTTGTAAATGATTATGGCACAAACGGAAGTTTACACTCCAATTCCTGCTAAACAATTGAAAATAAAATTCAACTCTCAGGCAAGTTTTGAATCATGATTAAAATTGATGCTAAATCATTTTGAATCACATCCCTATTTAAAGATAACTATTACATAAACAATTACTTAAACGATACAATGTGGACTAAACGTAATTTGATCGATTGGTGTCATTTCTGTCTCGTGACTAATGTAAAAGAATATTGCAGGTCACCTTAGCGCATAGCAGTAATTGAATAACGATGTTTGTTATAATGAATTAAAAAAATAAAGTACATACATACATACATACATAACTTCACGCCAGTTCCCTTGCGGGGTAGGCATAAACAACAGAGCGCCATTTAGGCCCATTCTTACACACCTCACTTGCTTCTTTGACATTCATAACTCTTGTCATGCACGCTCGTCTGTTCTTAAGGCTCCTGACATCACCCTCCGCTAGTACACGATCAATTTGATCATGGAAGGTGTGTCGTGGCCTTCCACGACTTCTGCATCCATCCACTTTTGCATTGTATATCTGTTTAGTCATTCTTTCATCATGCATTCTTAGTAATAAAGTAAACATTTGGAAATTAATTCTGAATAGCTTCATCTATACTATACTATACTATAATAAATCTGTAAATGGTTCGAGTTTGTACAATGAGTTTAAAAATGTGAAAAAAATCAGGTGGGATAATTCGAACCACGACATTCCGAAAATGCATTTTTTAGAATTTTGTCGGTCTGCCTTCTGTCCGTTAGAGCATCATGTGAAAAGTACTGAACGGATTTAAATTAAACTCGAAACGGAGTTAGCATATATATCCTGGGACGTACGTAACTTAAGATACTTTTTATCCCGATAAATAACACGATTTCCGTGGGATAGACAAAAATAGCGAAAAAGATGGCGCTGAGATCGAATCTATTTTGAAAACTACTAAACGTATATGAATGAAACTGGACCTAGTGCTGGTTTATAACCCGAGTTAATACTTAGGCAACAATTTATCCCGATAAATGATAAAATAGACGGATTAGCTAAATATATGGCGCTACAATAGCGTTTTTTCAATTCACTAACAAATACGTTGTCACAGAAAACAAGTCATTGATTCTATTACTTCAAAATCAGGTTGGCTTCGACTCATCTCTATGTTTTGCTGGAGAGCTGTTTAGACTGTCATATATGGACTTGATTTCTTTGTTATTGTAGTGAATTGAACAAGAAACAATGCATATCCTAGTTTTGTAATATAATAAAAAGTTGTCTTTATGCACTTGTTTTATATTCTCATGTATCGCTTATATTCAAGCAAAATACATTGTAATACTAGTAAGCAGTAATAGTATGTTTGTAATTGTTATACCATCACAAATTACTCGCTCTCTTCAAATGCAACTCAATGCCTAATAAACATGTTTATTACAACGGAATCATTGTAACAGTCTATGACCATGAATCAAACTCGATACCGCACTTGTGAAACTTAGCTATCGGAATGATCTATCACACTACGCTCACTACATACAAACAAGCTGTTCACTCACGCACGGCTGCGCGGGCGCAGTGCAGTCTCCGAGGGCCGGCACGCCCGGTGACTTTACATCGCGGGAAATCGCTTCGCCATTACCATGAACAACAGATGGCAGTGTAAGAAATGCAAAAAGTTCTATTTTCAATTCACTGTTTAGAAAAATCAAGTAATATGTTTAAAGGAAATTATACTGGTCTTAGTTGTTATTTAGTCCTTGTGGCATTATTCACATTGAGTTGGAGTAAGTTTGCAGGCTTCTTTATGGTTCTTAAAAAAGCCTTCAAATTTACTCTAGTTCAATATGAATAAGACCGTTAGTTTCCGAAGTCCCAGATATTATCAGGAATTGACACCAGTGTTATTAGTCGTACATTAATTAACCATAACAAAAGCTTTTGAATTAGCAATGTAGGCGTATTTTGTTCAGCTATCTATAAAATGGAACATGGTCTTAATTATAAAAATGTAATTGATACTCCTGACTTCCTCCGGGTTATATTTTTCAAGTGAAACTTCTTTACAATCGTTGTGATTTGAAACTCGATGAAACGAAAAAAGCGACATTAAAAACAAATGTTTAATCATTAAAACACTATTCTCATAAAGATAAAGTTGGAAATATTTTGAAGTTCATAAATCAAATTGAAACTAGAACATTTGTTCCTATTTTAGTTATCATAAGCTTCTCGTCTCATTTATTAAAGTGAAAACAGGTATTTGAATAATATGTGTTATAATTTATCTTAAATATGTAACATACCAAATGTAATATTTTGCATGAAAATATAAAATAATTTTGAGCTTGGTAAAAATATATTTTTTGATTTTTTTTATTGCAGGAGTTCAGCAAACAGACAGACGGCCCACTTGATGGAAAGCGGTTACCATCGCCTATGGACATTTACAACACCAAAGGTGCTACAAATGCGCTGCTGCTCTCTTAAAGGAGACTGGAACCTGGTCACTAATGCCGGAACACAACACAAGGTTGTTATGGCGGCATACTCTACACCAGGGGTGGTCGCCATCCAGTCGAGCAAATACCCTACCACCTGGCTGTGGGTTGTTTTGTCGCCTCTTACGACAGGCCGCCCGGCCGCAGGAAATTGTTATCATGTACCTATGTTGTTATATGTGGAAATTATAAAAATAATAAACCCTATGATTTTTCTGATACTCCTGATGCTCTATAGTTATCTCATTCTCTCGTAGGCTACTTTTCTGAAGTTTCATTTCTGTCGTGTGTGAATTGCATACACGCAATTTTTTTATTTAACTTCTAAAAAAAATAAAACGCAAATGGAACGCTGCAGAACATACATAATAATATGATGTCTATATTTCTAACAAAAACTTGAATATGTATTATACTGAACTTGAGCAATTATGGGTTGCCGATACCAATTTTCTTTATTCTTTATTGTACACAAAATTGTTACAAATAAAACTACAAAATAGTGGTGATGTATAAAGGCCAGCATTTCCCTGAAAAGAGTGTTCTTCCAGCAAACCTATGGGTCTAGCTATAGTGGAAAAACAAGAGGCAGGGTTGTGTACATTAAAGTTTATATGCAAAAGTAAATAGGTTCTTATACCTAAATTTTCATTAATTATTTCACCGCTTCAAGATTATTTTTTGAGATAAAAAGTTGCCTATGTCCTTTTCCAGAATAAAATATGTCTCAAAATTTTATTAAGATCTGTTGAATGACCTGATTCGGGCTTGAAAAGATACGAAACGAACAGAGTTTCTTTCACATCTTTATATGTATATCATTTATAGTTAAAAATATTTAATTTTTAACAATTTATCTGAAGAAACGTTTATTTCTTTCACAATTAAACACACATATTGCAATTCCGGGTGCATTGCAATATGTGTATTTAGACGTAAAAAACACTATTTAAATGTAAAGGAGAATTTGTTTAGATGCTTATGCGTAAAGGTTTCAGATAACAATCGATTTTCATAAAATTTAGTATGTAATTAGGTAAGTATGATGTTACTATATTATATACTATACTATATTTATATATACTATATATAAATCTAAACGAATTTGGCATGCTTTATATCCCGAAAAATGCAATGGTTCCAGCAAGGTTAAAAGCCCATGTACAGTTTATAGATTTGTTATTAAGTAATGATTCTAGTAGTTTGGTACTGGCAATTTTATGTAAGAAATAGTGTATTGCAGAAGATTTCGTTTCATATTAATTATACTTTTGTTGATACAGATATACAGAGTTCTGTAGGAGTAATAGAAATTGTAAGTTACTAAGTTTATTATCAGATCAAACTTTAATAATATTCGATCGATGAGAGACAAGGCCGCCCATTGTTTTAATGCAAATCTATACACATTAATCGTCTAGTTTTAAGTTTATGATGAACAATAAAGTTTTTCATTTAGTAATTCATGCTCCCTGGCCAGGATTCACACTACGTAATTTGAATGTGACACACTATCCATTAGGCAGCTACTACGACTTGCTAGAAAAGACATTTACAAATTATATTAAATTGATTGGTTTATATTCACTCATTCCATTTCACTACATAACACACATTTCGTCGAACACCTCAAGTCTAAAATTTACATGTTCGTGCATAAATCATAATAAAATTACAATCAACAGTCGTTCTTTTACAATGTCATTTGTAAAATTACTCAAACGACTTTCTTCCTGCGTGTGGCATGGAGATATGAGATGCACATGATATGATGATATCTATCTATCTATACATTGTTTTCCTTTATCATATCATTTTGGTACAACAAACACTATTTTTGTACTCAATTACACTATTTAATTATGTTTAAATGTCTTAGTCAACTTGAAGGACATGTAAAGTAGAAAATACTTAAATAGTAATAGTCGTAAAGTTGAAGCATTTGCAAGAAATGTTATGAAGCCCTTAAATGAATCAAAAAGCCTGAGCCGAAAAAGAAAAATGTCTTTTTGGGCCAAAACTTGATTTCGTTTCCGGAACTCATCCGTTTAAGTAACTTCCGTAAATATCTACGGAAATGCCCTCTAATTGCATATACTGTATGGAAACAACGTTTTATGATCAGATCCTATATCTTACCAAAAGTTCACTTTCCTTATCATCGATTAAAATTTGACACAAGCTCCATACAAGTAATGTCAATATTCAATCGATGGTAGGGCAAGCGAATGAAAGTAAGATATAGAAACCGGCCATTAAAGAACCATTAAACGCAATACCTGAAAAAAATAGGAACAAACATCCCGCATAAATACCAGTTCTGTATCGTATATCTATATTGTTTTACAAAACCCCATTAAATCTTATTCACCTATAAGTTTATGACGGTAACCTCTTTCCATCAAGTGGGCCGTCTGCCTGTCTGCTGAACTCCTGCAATAAAAAAAAATATGAAGAGGTTAGATAAATAAGTATAGAATTTTTTTGATAGTTTATTTTTTATACGTGTGTAAAAGCAATAAAATATTTAAAACTATTTTGTAAATCAAAACCTACATAAATTATCTATTTTTGGAATTCTCTAATCCTGCCCAATTATAATATTCGCAATAAAATTGGAGCAGTTATAGCCAATGCAGCGTTCTTCCTTGCATAAAACTACACATTATATAGCGTGATATATCACAGTATGAAGGCACGATACCACGCGCACACGCATCGGCCGCTGATCGTCGATGAAAAGTGAAATGCACGCCTATTATCCACAGTGTTAATTATTGCACATTTATTAACAAAATAACTATTTATGGTTGCATGAGACTGTTTTAATTAATGCTGGCAATAAAAGAAAAATCGCGAGTTATTTTAAATTATCATTTTCATTGTTTTCTCTGTAACTTAATGCTTTGCTTCTACCTATAATAATAACAGATGAAGTGGTAAGTATTTATTTTCGTCGAAATATAATTACATAATAAGTAAAAAGAAACTGGTTGCGCAGAGGAACTCCTCCTTATAAATTCTTCCTCTACATCCTCGCCATCAAGAAAAAAACTTTCAAATAAAGAATGCGCAAAACAAGACAAACATTCTAGTGCTATCACCGCAACATACTCGTATAGTGAAAATATAGTTGAAACACAATATAAAAGAAAACCATTTTAATTTAAATAACTTTAATTCTCCTAAGCAAATCCTAGTGAGTGTGTGAACGCCGGGGACGAGTGCAGTGTGGCGATGGCTGGTGGCGAGGTAAGTTACGTTTTCCTTACTTCTTCTTCCACGTTCCTTTGCCTTCTCTCGGCCGTCGCATCGCCCCGCAAAAACGTTATAATGTTGTAACTTAAATCATTTCCTTAAGCTACATATTGCAAAAAAGGTCAAATTTATTTGCTTGTAAGTGATCTCTAGAATTACCAGACCGACTTGAGAATATCTTATGTTATTGACCGTTTATAGAGGAAAGAATTATAGTTTCAACTTCACATTAGGATTATTAGATGATAGATACAGCGTTCAATGCACAGAAAATATCTTACACAAAATTCTATCAAGGATTTTTGCGAGTTTATGATCCGCCAAACTTATAAGAATTTCTGAACGCATAGGGCGCCACACAATTGTGCAATATTTTAATTTTACCACTTATCATCGCCAATGTTTGTACAATAAAAATAATTCCAATAAAACTTTATCCATATTGATAAAATTAATAAAGATCTCATCCTTGATACTTGCATTGGGCCAACATCTAACAGTAATTCCTTTTCATCTTATTTTATCTCTCTAAAAGTTGCTATAAAAAGATTCGAACGTAAAGAAATATCTAGAGAAAAGACATTCCCTTTATTACATCGTTAGTGAGAATTTCTTACGTAAAATCTAGACTATACGAAATGGTATAACCGCTCACATTTACACACTCCTAACTTAAAGCTATTTGTACATGGACAGTTCTACCTGGATAATAATGTGTAGTATGTATAGGCCCTCTATGTAGTTTGGTACGAAGGGTGACATACCGTAGGCAGCCGGATGGACTGAAGCGATTTAATTAGATCCGTCTGACCATATAGGCAGACCGGATCATGCATGTATAACGCACTTCGTTTCAGTTGAACAATGTCTGCTAATAACTAGATTTCATGGTTACATTATCTATATACAGTTAAACCTTGGATAATTATTTTAATTTCTTCCAACTGAAGGTTACTCCGCGGACTAAAAGCATTTCATTGCGTTTCTCGTGGATAAAATCAGAAACGTACATCCTGTACGTAACGTAACGTAATTAGTGAAAGTTGCAGTGGCAGTGGGCTAGTTATAATTATCGCAGGATCGGTCGATAACAGCAGTCAAACCCATAAGTCATAGCAATGGAGACTGCGTCTCGGCCAAACTACTGTAAGACTCACTTCAGCCCGGTGGACCGACAACAACCGATTGGGGTTAGATAACTAATACGGAAGATGCAGCATTGGAAAACGTTTATTTGGCTATGAATTATTTTTATTGCTTTCCATTGAACTTATATTTCAAATAGTTTGACTTAACACGTGAGCTCGAGGTAGATCGCTGTAGCGAGATTATCATCAGGTCACATTTACTAAATGAATGGACCGAACTATGGAACCTTTCAAGTAACTTTTTTATTCGTCTGATATTATTTTATTAAATTAACTAGCTAACCCGGCGAACTTCATACCGCCACATTTTCTGAATTCCTAAAAGACTTTGTTTCATGACACAAAAACAAAATCACCATAATCGCTCGAGGTGATTAGGAGGATTCTAGAACCCAATCTCAGCGCCACCTACCGGTTCTAATTGCAAATCTAAACCATCCCGGGACCCACTCAAACATACACACAAAATTTCATCAAAATCGGTAAAGTCGTTCTCAAGTTGTACCGCTTACAGACACTGAGATTAACAATAATTTTAATCATCAGAAACAAAGAGGATATAACCACTACGTTTATCATAAATATTAAAGCCAATAAAAAGGTTTTACATCTCTAAATAATATTTTTACACAATATAGAAAATTAAGCAACTTTCATCTAAGTAATTTTAAACTTTATTGTCAAACAGTTAAACATATTTTTTGTGGAAATAGTCTGTTCGGTGACTTAGTTTGAAAAGGTAAAATGTGCTGGCGGAACGTTAAATGAATCAATTTGAACACTGGCGAACCTAGTCATACCATGACTGTATATAGATAGCTACTACTTATCCACAAAAGCAGAATACAAGCCGGTAGATCCGTGGGAAAGGTGTGAAATCGGTTTTCTTATTTTTTATTTAAATCATTATTGTACATATAGTACCTAATCGCTGCTGTATGAGTCCAACATTTCTTCACGACAAATGTTTGGTTTCCGCGTGTTAAGTTTTATTCCTTCTTGTACAAATAGCTTTATACGTACTTTTCCTAATGTAGATACCGCTATTCGTTCGCGTTTTTGCAGGCAACATTTTAGTAAGATGTGTATACGTGATTCATGGACAGTAAGATTACATAAAATGCCATTTCGGGATAAAATATTTTGTTCGGATTTTTTTGTCGGCAGATTCTATTTAAGAGATGTATAATAGTACTCGGTAAGGTCATTTAATTGCTTACCATTTACAAACTTTAACTTCATCTCAAAAATAAAACACTAGACTTCATGTCATGATCAGGGAGTTAACAGTATAAAAAAAACTTCCATAAAATAACTAGAGTTTAATTGCTTCGTGGAAATGGACTAAGTACTGTGTGACATTTTTTAACATCGTCACAAGACAGCCTTCAAAAGAAGTGTAATAATTCAGTTACGAAAAGTCATCGAACGCAACCGGGATTTAAGTGTTATACAAAATGACGATATGTTACGAAACCTAAAAAAAATTGTTTGTATTTACTTATTTATTCTACTCATTTATTTATGACTTGATGAATATTTACCACTTAGGATCCTTACAAGATCTCTTGTACCTTTGATGCCTTAAGGCGAAAAAACCAGTTTCGTTACTGAACAGACTGCGCGGAAGTAGCAACAGCATCCTGAAAGTAATAACCGATTTTGACTGCCCATTGATTTGGTCATTTACTAAGAGGACCAAATCAGTGTTAATCACTAGTAAGTAACATATATATGACGAAAAAATACTACTAATGTTATTGTGTGTGTATATTGGACTGTGTTGTCTTTTAATAAATAAACTATTATATTATTAGTTCAAATGTACTATATAATAATACCTCGCTTTACGTTTTTCATTAATTACAGTATTTTACTCATCTTCTTCCTTTAATGTTATGTTCCTTTAGAACAGGAGAAGCAGAGCGGAGGTATAACCGCGCATTCTTGTACAGATCGCCACCAACCCACTTCCACTGTTAGCACTATCTTATAAATTATCTTGCAATTTAGTGGATCTTATTACATTTTCATAGCATTTAGAAAACTTACTTCTTTAAAAAGGCAATTGCTTTAATAGTAAAACGTTCATGTAAAAGGTCTCTGCTCGAGTCGGTTAAGTGCGTCTGCCTAGGAAATTGCTTTCGTTTACAGTCAGCACTAAAATGTTAGTAGTACCTACAATGGGTGTCGCGGCCATCCTACAGAAAACATTTTAAGGCCAAATTCTCTTCCGTTGAGCCTACGCTGCCCCCCATACAAAAACAGTTTCACTTCAAATAAATAAATAGGTATTGAGATTGTATTGTCTAATTTTATATTTGTTATATTTCGTAAATTCCATGTTATTAGTTTAGTACATAATTAATTGCACAAATCTTATAGGTATACTAGGATATGTCCGCGACTTCATCCATGTTTGACTTTAAATTCCTGCGGGATTTCCAAGACACAAAGTATCTCAGCTATCATTTTAATAAAAACTGTGTCGGAATAAGCTAATTTTATGCACCCGGACAATTACAAACCGCTCCTGGGAAAATTCCCGCGGGATACCCAGAATAAAAAATATCACATTTTTTATTACATAAAATTTGCTGTTGATCAATAAAAATATCATATTGGAATATTATTTTTCAATGTAGTCATTTTAGATAATTCCCAAAAAAATCCCGCGTGGTTTTCAGCATAAAAAGTAGCGCAGATTCTAAGTCTAAGAATTTGGTATCGATCAGCGACAACCACATCGAAATCGGCCCAGTACTTTTTACGTGAATCCCGTACAGACAAGAAATCTAAAGAAAATTGCATCGTGTTCTCCATTATTTGTAAAGTGTATTCCAGTTGTTTTTTTATAAAATAAATAGATTCAATGTATAGACACGGCATTTTTAGAATTTTATAATATTCTATTTACATATTTCGTAAATTCCATGTATTTAGCTTAATATAATTTATTGCACAAATCTTAATGGTATCTAAACATTTGAAGGATTAAGGGGGTTTTCAAGATAAAAGTCGCAATTCAGCGGCAATCTTGTTTCAAATTACTTGGTCCACATTTATCAGACTTCCTTGTTCTATTCAAGCCAATATTAAATCTAAACCGGACGCCGAAGCCTTTAATCGTAACCGTTCAGGTGGCCGGATGGGCTTTAACTATTACGATTCACTTATATTAACAGCGATTGACTTGTATCGTACACTCTTTATAAAACTTTTGTTAATAGAAAACAAACTCATAATGTTAGACATAATGCATAGAAATACTAGAAATTTGCAAATTTCAGTATTAATCGCTCACTCCTTTTTAGTGCTTCGTTGTCTTCTTTGCTCTTTATTGCTGTAGAATTACATGTCTAACGTTATTTTTTTATTTATTTCCTTTAATTTACATATTTTCATTAATAAAGTGTTACAAATGCGCGGAATATTTAAAAACGCAACGCTATTGCTCAAATGGAAACGTGGCGTTATTTTTCATTTCAGATTATCAACAAAGGGTGCGTTCCTCTTGTAAGTTACAACGCCCAAAAACTCAAGTGGAACGGATTATGGAGCGTTGATGTCATTAACAACGAAATACGCAAATGTGCGTTTCTGTCAGTGTATCGATAGAGATAATTAATGCTTTGTGGTCAACGCCCACTTCAACCCACTTCTTGACATGGGTCATTGTGAGCGCTGCGTGATCGAAAATAATGACGTCATTAATGATGTTTTCACAAACGACCGTATGACGACCATAACAACCCTAGTCGGTATGTGCAACAGCTGAAGAAGCATTGTGAGCTACAAGAGAAACGCGTCGTAAGAGTATTCTCAGGGTGCGTTTCTCTTGTAACTCGTAGCCTGAAGTCGTAGTAGCTTATGTATACTACGATATCATCAAGAGCCCGTGAAAACAGTTTAAATAGCTCAAATTTATTCGAAATTTTAAATATTTTTAAAAATTTATTTGAACATTCCATTAATATTTCTATTTTTACTATGATAAAACAATGTAAATAATTATTTTAAAATATCATAAATAAGTTCATATTCCCTATTGTTCACTGCCATCAAAGTCTCGGTCCTCAGCAGTGAGGAAACGATTTAGAACTGACAACTGAGATTTCAGCGAAAAGAATGATATTATAATTTTTAATATTATTTACCTTGACTATATTTACTCGACAAATGAATTCAGGGTTATTGTATAGTGAGTAAAAAGGTGTAAAAGATGTGAAAGGATGTAATCACATATTAAGTATCTCAATGAGGTAGGTAGCACATCGACTGTCTTATTGTTGCAGATGTCCATAGGCGACTGTAACCACTTACCATCAGGTCGACATTTTGGCAGTTTGCCTCCAAAAGTAAACAAGAAACAACGATGAATTAATACACATTATGTTTAAAACATCAACAGAAGTAATTAATCAAAAAACATTAATGGTATCAAATCGACTAATTTACTATTCGGGTGATCAGAGGGCTGGTTCCTACCTCGTACAACGGATCAGTATGGCGATCCAGCGAGGTAACGTAGTCAGGCTTCTGGGAACCATTTTAGTTATAATGTCTTAGTAGAATAAAATACATTCGTTACTTTATGATACTTACGATTATTTATTGTATTAAATGCTATAATATTATCAAATATAGTTTGTATATTTAAGTTGATTACCATACACAAGTATATTGACTATACTCATGCATGAAATATTACGCGCGAATGCTACATCTCAGTCACGAATAAACGAATTACGCATCAATTGCGTTATAATGTATAAATCATCGAGACGTCACGTAGTTATACCTATTATTGGAAATGGAACAATGGCCTCACGATACAAACCTATCTCGGCTAATAGGAATTGGATTGCTAATGATATATCTGATAAATAGATATCGGAACTTGTTATTCGGAGACTTGCTATCTTCCACTTTCACCAAGAATTATGTAATTATTTTTTAGATCTTTCTTATTATATTTACTACTAGCATAGTACTATTAGCTTTATTCGACTGATTTATTGATCTTACTGGTCACATTTTACGTTTTAAAATGAAATAAAATGTTATAACCCGAATTATAAGTTACCTATCTCTATGTCAAATTTTATTAAAATCGATTCAGCAAAGTTTTCACGTGATGCACGAACTGACAGACAAAACTCCAAGTTACTATATGACTATGTAACTTGGAGTTAAAGTGAAACTAATATCAATTTATAGAAAGTATTCATTATTTTTTTGAATTTTAATAAGAAAAACCAATTAACGATTTTGTTTAGTGGAATTATATGTCGTCAAAACTCCAAGTTACATTGTCATATAACTTGGAGTTTTGACAACAAAATCGTTAATTGGTTTTTCTTATTAGAATTCAAAAAATTAATTAAACCTTTCTATAAATTGATATTAGTTTCACTCTCAATGCTACGAAGTAGGAAAAACAATAGAAACAAAAACACTTATGTACGGATACATATACCGACAACATATATTAATAACGATATATGGGGTAAATAGTCATCACAACTAGTTAACGGTAGATCTTCCCTAATCGTCCAATATTTCTAACAACTAGCTGTGCCCGCCACTTCGTCAAAACATAAATTTGGACTATATCATATCTTCTGAATCTTGCAAAATATCAAAATAAAACACAAGAATATTACAGATTAAATTCTCGTTTTAATCCCTAAAATTTTATTTAAAAAACGAGCCGTTTGGAAAGTCATCAAGACGAACATTGAGACAGTCTGACAGACGTATAAATAAAAGTTTTCACTTAAATTTTGTCATTAACTTTAAAATTACAAATACACATTTCAATAAGTCGTAGTAGCGTAATGACTAGCGCACGCGTCCCAAACTCAAACGGTGCGTCCGAATCCTGGCAGGAACTGAGGAACCAAAACGCATGCACCATTTAAGCAGTTTTTCTGACCTAATAATATGCATATTGTCACAATTACCATGTGCTAACAACGATGAAGGAAAACATCGTGATGAAACCTGCACATCGAGATAACTGATGTGTCAAACCTGCCAAGCCGCCTTAGACAAGCGTGGCGGGTATACCTATTATAGTGGGAGGCCCGAGCCCAGCAGTCGGACATTTATGAGCTGTTAATATAAGGCATTTCAATTTTCAAATGATCTAGTTATAGGAAGATCTTGCCCTAATCGTCCAATATAACCAGTAAATATAATTGCGTTCTAAACTTTATAATTTTGTTCGCAGATGTATTGAATTACTACCAATATTTGTAAAATAATTTACAAAACCGGTCACAAACAGCAATCACATTATCAATTAAGTAATTGAGTATACACAAGTGCCTAACCTACATAAGTGATTGCTGTCTTATTTGCCATCAGTATCAACTATATTGACTTGTTTAATTAATAGTTTCAAGTATTGTGACCCAGTCGATGTTATTACAATATTGCGACGACCATGAGAGCCAAGAAAACTTACTTTTAGTTCATATGAATTCGTCATTACACGGATACATTTATATTAATAACTATAGTACTCAGAATCAGTTAATAAACCTTTGCCAGTCTATCTCAATTAGTAATAATTTCATTCGAGTTTTACATATTTTCGGTAAACGTAGTGTCGGACGCTCTCCAGCCCGATTGACTACCTGCGCAAGTTCGTAGGTAGACGCTGCATGAGGAAGGCGAAGACCGTCATGAGTGGCGCCTATTTGGGGAAACCGACGTCCAGCAGTGGACTGTGATTTGCTGACGACGATATTTTAATAGTATGTGCTATATTCTGTGGAACTTTATATTCATATCTTCTGAACCCGGTCATATATACTCCATACATGATAATGACATATTTATTGCTGTTTTAATCAAGAAAATTTTCTTTGGAATCTGTTGAGCTATTTCGGAGCCTATTCGATTTTCAATCGATCGATTCGATTCTATAAACACACAGACAGTTAAAAGTCCAGAAAACGATAATTTATTTAATGTAGTTTTTATATAATAGATTAAGAAGCATCGTAAAAAACAGTTATCACTTATATTTTGACGTTTGTTATGTATTTTATACTCATTAAAGTATAGCATGATACCTGTGACACTTATCACGTGGTTTACTGTAATAATGTCGGTATTTATACATAAAGCTAAAAAACTATCGATAAAAAAATCTAACAAGAATGTGATATAACTTAAAATTCTTTTTCTGTTTGAGGAAGATGACAAATCACCCCCGGGGCTGTCTTGTCTTGTTACATAAAATATTAATTACCAGTTTATTACATACTAGCTGCCCGTGCTCACTGCGATGGACGTCATTAAAAAATATACACGCACGCAAATCAAGGTTTAATTAAGCTTTGTAACTTTTAATTACAAACTTGGAAAGCACTCGCCGTGCCTCGTACGAAGATGTGCACAATTCTTGCGCGGAAAGTTTTGCTGTTATATATTTGACAGGCGTTCCCGTGCCCACTTCGCTGGGCGTCATTAAAAAATAAACAATATTATTAATTACTATCAAATGTACCCTATGTCACTCAGGAATAATGTAGTTTTTCACTGGTGTAAGAATTTTTATAGTCGGTTCAGTAGTTCAATAAATTACTTCCTACAAACAAATAAATTCAGAAACTTTACCTCTTGTATATCATTATAGATTACTTAAATAAAGATAATCTACTCTATAATAATTATAACAAAATATATTTACACATTTCGAAATAAAAAGAAAATGAATAATTTATTTGCAAAATCGATACCTTATCGTCTCTGATTAGTGGACGGTTCCTATATCTCACTAACCGTTCATTTTGCCTTGCTACTTTTTAAATTTGGCATGAGCTCATCACTCCGTAAAATCTGTAACCTGAAGAAGTGCACACATAATTGAATGACCTTACGTACTAGGGGCCCTGTTCTGCTATTACTATCTCGTCAAAATCACCGGACACTCGTCTCAATCGTAAAAATCAAAACCTAATCGTAATGATGTCGTAAACACGCCGAGACGAGCCTGCTTCAAATTTGTTTATCATATTACGGCACCATTTCACCCGGGTCTACTTCTGAGCATCGGTGAGGTTGTGCGGCACCCAGCGTGAAACTATCCTCCTCACGCAAAGATGCAGATGTAGAATCTCGCGAAGGCTTCCCAATCCAATCTGCAGTACGTGCTGAATCTCTTGATACGTAACTAGCCTATTATCTTAGATTAAATTTTCACTGCTAGCACATTTACTTCCGTAACAGCCGTCAGAGGGCGACCACTTCTTTCTTCATACCCCAAAAGTTAGTCCACCGCACTTGAATTCGTTGTACCAACGGTACACGGTTCCCTTAGAAAGGCCTTCATCCATGAATGCCATTTGAAGTCTATCGTACGATTCGTTCGGTTTCAGGCGACACTCGAACTGGTAAAAAATCATAGCGCGCAAATGTTCTCGGCGTAGATCTATTTTTCAATGAGACACGAAAATTTAAATTAACTCGAAAACAATATGGAACGAAATTTTGAAATTGGAACGTACATGTTTTTAGTTATAAATAATCATATTTTCTAAATAAATTATAACTGGCCAGGCTTTCATACATATAATCTCGCAATGCTTTCTGAGTGACCGGGTATTTACAATTATAAAATCCCTATTAATATTATAAATGAGAAAGTAACTCTGTCTGTCTGTTCCATTTTCACGGAAAAGCTACGGGACGGATTTGGCTGAAACTCAGTATATATTTTCGATGCCGATGATGAACATAGGATATACATATCTATATTCAGGCCTTTTTTATCACTTCTTTTTTGGGAGCACGCTAATTCTCGAAAGTTGTAAGTCTATATTTTTTTTTCAAATTCTTTAATTTTTTCAGTTTTTATGGCAATTTTTTTATATTTTCGAAATTTACTTTAAGGGGGATTGCGTGCCCCCACAAAAACAGCCCTATATATATATTTATCCCGAAAAATTGGATAGTTTCCGGGATAAAAACATATTTGTCTCTCTGTTTGTTATCCTTTTATGAAAAGACTATTGGACCGATTTGGCTGAAACTCGGTACATATGTAATTTTAATACCGAGGGTGGCCAAGGGATACTTTTTATCCCGGATAATGGGATAGATTTAAATAAAGGTTATCCCGGAAACTAGGACAGGTTTTGTGATTTTTTCGTCCACTTGGTCCACTGGGTTCACTTGCTCCACTGGAACCACTGGGTCGACTTGGTCCACTGGGTCCATGTTATCTATTTAATAATTTTTGCCATTTATGTAGTTTACAGATAGACGGGGGATGGTATACTTAGCGATATAAAATGAAGTGAATCTTCCGGGGGCAAATAGATAAAATATTAATACAATGTAACCTGTACCACCTGCTCATTAAACAAGAGATAAGCACTGGAGCTTAACCCGCGGCGCGGCCGCGGGATATACTCTAGTTTATACTATACGAGTCTAATGTTCATATTCTTAATAGCTGATTTCAACGAATAATGAAAGTAGATGAAGCGAAAAGTGTTTGCCAAGATCGTAGCACGTCTTTACCTACCCCAAAGGGAAACAAGCGTGACAATATGTATGTATGATCCCTACGAATCCGTGGCTCCTGATTATTAGTCAGAAATAGACTACTAATATTCCAGAAGTAACCATTCAAATGAGCTCAAATTGTTAAGTAAATACGATGCACACTACACTAATACGTAATATATGATGCACATCGTAAACGTGTATCATGCAACACCGGTCAATAAAATGAAGGTTATGGATATAATTAATTACTTTCAGTTAAAAGTATCGAGGTCCATATAAGTTTGGTAATAAAATTAAGTCTTCATTATCATTTAAGTATAAATGAGACTAAACAGCAACACACTAGAATGGAAGGAAGCTAACAGGAAGGGAACTGTAGTTTTTTATATAATAGAGAATAGAGGTGTCATTGTCAAGCAGTTTATTCGAGTGGTTTTGATTAAACAATCACTATTAGCCAATCCATGCAGCATCTACCGGCATCCTTACGCAGATCGTTCACAGGGCTGGATTGCATCCTACACTATGTTCATCGAGACACGGCCTTCACTTTAGGACTTATCTGCTCCATGACCCGATGGTCATGGATCGATATCCGGATGTGACTGGCCCATTGTTACTTCAGCTTGAAAACGTTGCGAATCGTATCTGTATTCTTAGTTCTATTACGAATATCCTCATTTTGGATTTTGTCCACGAAAAAACATCCATTCCATAGCTGAGCGACTAAGTTTGTGGATCAGCCCCATTGTTAGTATCCACGTCTCGACATCTATATGTCATAACATTAGGACGCACTGCTCGAAGAGCATTTCGCAATGCCTGAAGGCAATCGACAAAAACTTGATTTGATGAAGCTTAGTGAAGGCTGACAAATCCAACTGGATCCTTCTATTAAACTTTAGTATTATATAAGTCTGTATGAGACTAGATTGCTAATTCAGATAGCAGTCCATTTTAAAAATAGTTAAGATGTACAATGTGCATCGTGGATCAATTTATTCAATTATAGGTTGTATTAATCAATAGTTATTATAATTATGTAATTACATTTCATATAAGATCAAAGCCATGTATAAGTTTGAATTATAAATGATTATTCCAAAATTTTGGGCAGGGGAGAAAACGATATATCATTCAAGTTTGTCCAAGTTAAATTTGCGGGTTTTACACAGCGGTAAACAAGTGTGCAGGTAACATCACGATGTTTACCCCAACTCGTGATATTTGTAACAACAGGCACATTAGAAAAACATCACAACTTACATAACGAAACATCTTAATATGATTTACCAAACTATTACCTTAATAATGCTTAAAAAATGCTTTATTGTTTATACTTAATTTTAGAAAAACTATTATAAACTAGATATGCCCGCGGTTTCACCCGCGAGGTGATGGAAAATCGTAATATTTTGGATAATTCACACTATATCTTTATAAATTATAGCCTATATATTATTATATTATGTACTATTCTAATGTATAAGCTATATTATTCGAAACTGTCATCAAAATCCATTCAGTAGTTTTTGCGTGAAAGAGTAACAAATATACATCCACACATCTATACATCCATACATCCATTCTTAAAAACTTTCGCGTTTATAATATTTATAGAGATATAAAGATTGTTCTCATTACGTTAACATAATTATCATGATTTTTACGAATATCCAATACATGTACTATCCTGTACTGGCTTTTTTATTGCATGGATTCAGCAGACATGCAGACGGCCCACCTGATGTAGAGCGGTTACCATCGCCTATGAACATTTGCAACACTAAAGGAGCTACAAATGCGCTGCTGCTGTCTAAAGGGGACTGGTGCTTGGCCACTAATGCAGGAACACAACTCAAAGTTGTATGGCGGCATCCTCTACACCAGCGGTGATAGCCATCCAAACGGGCAAATACCCTACCACCTGGTGAGTACTCTGCAAAAGAGTAGTAATAATAAAGGAATTTCATTATTTGTTATTTTTCACACATGAGAATAATAAGCATAGAATTATAGTCAAACAGAGTATAGCCAACTAGATATTCAGGCAAGACAACTTTTAAATCGGTAAATAATCTATAACTTAGTAGGTAGTTTTCGGACTAGTCCACTGGTCTCTAACAGGGTATGGCTTAAAGAAAGTATAAAATTATAATGAAGTCAAACTCACGAGTAAGGTGCATTTACCCTCGCCGCCACGATACCGGTTCTAAATTTCTATTCAAAGCGTGTAAATAACATGTTGCTGGCAAATTGTGTGTCACGTAGACACACACTCGCGCTTTGTTTCGCAAATCGTCCTTCTTATGCGTCCGCCCGAGTTCGACCTAACCAAACAGCGCTTCTTTAAACAAGCGATAAGATGATCCTACAGTTTGTGAGCTACACCGGTGCAGCCCAAGACTAAACATGACGTAATCCACTCGTGGCCGCCGGCAACGCTGCCAAATCGGTTACAATTCTACAATGCTAGTCCACTTGCTTATCTCATTGCGCTCATACACTCTATCCCCAACTGTCTGCCAAGGTCACGTAGCCACGCGATAACTACTCTAAACACGCGCCGGTACTAAAACTAACAAAGTATAAATCCAAATCAGCACTAACCTGTTCTTTTCCAACTCGTTATGAGTCGTCCTGGAACAAAAAACATACATGTTCACATCACTTGTCACGTAAACACTGAAGCACTTACACTCTGCACTATAATATAGCAATCGCACTACACCGGGCGGCTGAATTGGATTTGGCGACTCACCTGCTGCCTTGCGATTTCTTGGTCTTCGGCCGCCTGCCGCCCGAACGAGACTCCTCGTACGCCGGCAGACTGGACGCGTATCCGTGCTCCGCTTCTGCAACAAACAACACTGCCATTCCGTCAAAATCAGCTGATTACCGCACGGCAAAAATAGACGGGAGCCATGTTTGACGTGTGCGTGTCTGCCACTCGATTGACAATTCAAACAAAGAAAATCCAAATAACCTCTTTCGCGCCTCTCGATGAATTCAGCAGCTTGCAGCAGGGCATCAATATTCATATTTATTGTATCACGGGTTTGCACAGGTATTCACGAACGACGCACGACTTTATTCGATTAAAACTATAAATAAAAGTATCGCTGCGCTCCGGGTGCCGCGACCGCGTTCACCGATGTCAAAAACACACTGAGTGTTCGGGACGCGCGGCCGTGCACGGCCGGTTCGTGATTTGTCGGCGCAGCTCGTTCACCGCTCGGGCGGCCAATCGCGTACCGCCAATGCTCACAATAAAATACCTGGGTCAATCACGTGAACTTTGTGTTTCCAAACAAAACATTTTTTTTTCAATGCGCTCTTGTGGTGGCACCGTGGAGCAGAGCATTCAAGAAGTTTTCATTTCTTGAATAATTTAATGCAGTATTCGATAGGTCGATTGCATCGATGAGAGTACTTCCGCTGTATTTGTTTCTTAGCATGACTATTAGAGTTGTTTAAATATTTATTTTGTAAAGTACTTGTAATCTACCCGTTCTGACCCCTTAAAACAGATCAAAGTCAGATCACGAATTTAAAATTAATTATAAATCAGAATAAAAGATGTTGTTTCACATTTGATTCACACTTTTAATACTTAAAATATTTAAGCAAGATTTAAGTGTATCATTCAGTATTTTCAGCATGTGCATTCTTGCAAATATCACCGGCAGTAGATGTTTTCTAGGTTCCTGTAACAAATAAAAAATTTGTTCATAATATGAAAATCTGAATCTTATAAGAATAAAGTTGTAAATTCGTACTTATAAGATCCTGATGTCAAAACTGCACTCCTAATCAAATTTTATTAATGTGTCAAAGTTTATTAATAAATACTTAACTATGATTTTTGTCGATTTGTAAATAAAGTAATAACAATGTTACTAAACAGTTTTTTATTTTCCCGACTAATTAAAATCTTTTTTCTATATATAGCAAATAACAGAAAGTTTTTACGAAATTCAACTTATTGCCTTTTATTGCAAAGCTAGCAAACAGGCAGACGGTCCATCTAATCTAATGGAAAGTGGCTACTTGTAGACGATTGCAACACCAAGCGACGCGAACACGTTCCCAGCATTTAGCATGGGATAGAGGGATGGATAAAAATGGGATCAGACAAGAAAAATCGGGAAGGGGAAATGAGCCATCGGAGCTCCCACTAATCGTACGAAACACGATTAAGGCTGATGCGCATAGACATTTAACCGATGGTTAAAATAAAATAAAAACAAACTATATGGCTAAACAGCGATTATATTAATTTAACCGTCGGTTAAATGTTATTATAATGTTATGCACACCAGCCTAACTTAATCGGGAATCCAGCCTGGCCTTTATGTATCAGTGAGTTCACAGGCCAACGTTTAGATCACTAGACCATAAACGCCGTTAAAGAAATGATCTATTGTTAAAAATGTATGACACTTTCCGATTTGCCTAGTACACGGCACACGGTAGATACACACTCGTACGTATACTTTCACATCTGCAACACACTTATAAGTGGGCCGCCTGCCCAACTATACGACAATATACACTACTAGAAACAAAATATCTGGGGAGTGGGGGTTCCATAGAGATGACAAACATCACTTAACGGATATTAAACAAAATAATTTTCGTTTAAAGTATTTTCTAAGACTCTACCTAGTCTCAAATTATTCCACAATTTTCCACTTCTAAAATTTTGACTTTAGATGCTATTATCTATCCACCTATTGATTTAAATAAGAAAAATTCCTAACACGTTGATGTACAGTACAACCTTGGCGGCAGTGCTTGAGACACTACTAAGGTCTATTTCAAATACGACGGTATGGCTGACACATCCCGTAAAACGTCACTCGTAGCAATATGTTATACTTGATTTATGAATTAGATACAAATGTTATTTATATAGGAATAATTTATTACTTCTTACCATTTAAAAGTGACATTATAGTAAAAAAAATTATGATGTTTTTCTATTTATTTACATAATTGTCACGTAACGTTTTATTATTTTACCAGACGTTTTAAAGTTTCGCACTTAGGGTATTGTAAGTAGTACAAGCCACTATCTCGAATCGATTCATTTCGAGTTTTCTTTTATTAAATATTATACATAGTTCATACATAGTCATATATATATATATATATATATATATATATATATATATATATATATATATATATATATATATATATATATATATATATTGTAGCAATCGATTATTGTTAATAATACTCAGAAAAGTTTTTTTCTGAGTATTAATAACAATAATCGATTGCTATAAAATATATATAAAAATATTTATGGCTAAATAAAAATAAAGTATTATACACTTCATACAAACTGTATAATACTTTAAAAAAAACTCAAAATGAATCAATTAAAGATAGCGAGTGGTTGACGTTTGTCAATCGAATTTCAACTCATAATATACAGAACGTCACATCTCTAGACTTACCAAATCGATATCATCTATAAGGTGTCACCCATACCGTCCTGTTCAAAAAGGACTATACATTTCATATATTTCCTATAGGACATACGACAGGACGCATAATAATTATAAACGGCTCAATCATTTCTGTCCAAAGTTTAGGTATATAGGTTATAATGATATGCCCTGCCGTTTTATTTATACGCCTTTAGACGACAGTAGTTTGTGTAGTGGAAAATAAAAAGAAGCTTTTGAAACAAAGGTAAAAACTTGGACGTCGACATTCGTACGTGAATATGTCGTATTATATTTACTAGCTTGACGCCTGAGGGCGTTACTGTCCATCAACGTGTTTAAGAACATTAACATGATTTTTCAATATTATACTAACAATACCCCACATGACTATGTACGTATAATACAAAGTTTAACAGTTAATCCGTGTATGGCCGTTAGAGACTACCATTATTTTTTACACGGTTTTAGTACACCATTGTATAACGAACACCATATAGTCTAAGGCATTGTTTGACACCGATATTTATGTCACAACGCACGAAAAAAATTAAAAGTAAAGTAAAAAGTCTTCCCTACAAATTATAATAATATTTTAATTAAGTTTATTTGTACGTTTGATTTGTATATAAGTCTTATTTTTTTTTAACACACTGCGACAACCTTAATAACAACGCGATCCTCACCAGGGTCGAGACCTCAACAAGAACCTTTTTCATAGGGTCTTCTATATTTAAATTACATTATAATATAGTAACGTCTTAGTGTCGGTTGTTTTTGAGGTCTCTAAGTATCCGCTATGCGTGTATGATTGTCTAGAATAAAACTCTGCTGGTATTTACAATATGTGCCGTATTATTTCCCGGTCCATAACCAACAGGTTATGGGCCCAGAACGGATCACGCGCAGACAATTAATACGCATAAAGAAAGCCAAAATATAATATTTGAAGTTTCGCGTCGAAATTACTACGCACGAAACAATGGCTAGCGGCAGTGGAGTCTCGTCAATTCCTGTGGAAAAACTGAGTGGTATCAATGACTACCACAACTGGAAGTTTGCGATGCGCATGGTACTCATCCATGAGGATTTATGGGAGTGTGTGCAGTCGAAGGAAGTGAAGGACGAGAAGAAGGACCTAAAAGCTCTTGCTAAGATTTGCTTGTCGGTACATAGCTCGGTATATAGCCATGTACGCAACGCAAAGACCGCACATGAAGCTTGGAATAATTTAGAACAAGCTTTCCAAGGCAAAGGATTGTGCAAAAGGCTGAGCTTATTGAGAAGTCTCTTTAGTATAAAGAGGAATGAGCACGATTGCATGGACGTATATTTGTCCAAAGTCACCGAAGTTGTGCAACAGTTGGACGAAATCGGATCACCTTTGGAGGATGATTTTGTTGCAGTCATCATATTAAGCGGGTTGCCATCCGATTATAACCCCTTAATAATGACATTAGAAAATAACAACATGAAGTTGTCAAGCGAGCTGGTGAAGTCGAGGTTGCTGCAAGAAGAACAACGTCGCGCAGGCAGTAGTGAAACGGTGACGGCTATGGTTGCTAAGAAAACGGTTGTTTGTTATAAATGTCATAAGAGTGGACACGTGCAGAAAAATTGCCCACAAAATGTCTCTAAACAACAACATAAAAATAAGAAAGCGTTCCAAGGAAAGCCTACAAGCAAAGGCATGTTGACGGCAATGTCAGTAGCTTTGAATAGTAATACCTGGTACGTGGACTCGGGAGCAACGTCACACATGACAAATAACAAAGATTTGTACATAAGTTTCCTGCCTATTGAACCAGTGCCAGTGAATGTGGCAAACGGTGATAAACTTTCGGCAATCGGTGTTGGTAAAGTAAAAGTTAATTTAAAAACTGGTGAAAAGACGATAAGTCATGTATTTTATGTACCTAGTTTAGTAGGAAGTCTGTTGTCCGTGAGTGCATTAACTAAGAAAGGTTTTAATGTTAAATTTAATAAGAAAGGCTGTATAATTCTTAGTGGTAGAACGGTCATAGCTACGGCTACCCATGTAAATAATGTCTATCAGCTTGATGTTTGTAATAATTTTACATGTAATGCTGCAACGGAAAGAGTCGTGCCTAAAGTTTCTGTTTTAGACACTCTATTGACTTCGCAGGTGACTGAAGTTGCGCAGTCGGATGCGTGCTCAAGCGATGCAAGTCAAGCATCATTGGCCGCTGACTCTGAGGCAAACGCACCTAGTGAGAAGACTTCGCGGGAAACGTGGCATAGACGACTTGCTCATCTCAATGCCAGAAGCATGTACATCATGAAGAATGGGATGGTAACGGGCATTAATTATGACGAAGGTTCCTACCTACCATGTGAGTCATGTGTACTGGGTAAGCAATGTCGATTACCTTTTCCTAAAAAGTCAAAACGTCGATCTAAGGAAATATTAGGCTTGGTGCATACAGACTTATGTGGGCCTATGCCACAAGCGTCTTTTGGAGGTTCTAGATATTTTTTAACTTTTATAGACGATTTTTCTCGGAAGATTTTTTGTTATTTTTTAAAAGGGAAGGATGAAGTTTTTACCTATTTTAAAACTTTTAAATCCTTGGTTGAAAACCAAACGGGCAAAACAATTAAGGTTCTAAGGAGCGATAATGGAACTGAATATGTTAATAAACAGTTTCAGAATTTTTTGAAAGAGCATGGGATAAAGCATGAAACTACTATTCCATATTCTCCTGAACAGAATGGGGTCAGTGAAAGAGCTAATAGGACAATTGTTGAAAAAGCCCGGTGTATGCTGCAGGATGCAGGTTTGGATAACCGCTTCTGGGCGGAGGCTGTCCAAACTGCAGTTTACATAAAGAATAGGTCGCCTACAAAGGCAGTGATGGGATCAACACCAGAAGAAAAGTGGACTAACGAAAAGGTTGATGTAAGTCATTTTCGGGTGTTTGGTTGTGTGGCCTATGCTTTAGTGCATAACACAAAAAAGTTCGATCCCAAATCCAAAAGGTATATTTTTGTTGGATACTGCGAGGAAAGCAAAGGATATAGGTTGATGGATCCGGAAAATCTACCTACTTGTATAAAGGCTAGAAATGTAAACTTTTTCGAAAATAAATTTATTTCGAAAAATAATGTTACAGATGTGTCAAATACGTCATGTAATGAATTATTGACACCAAATATTATGAACATTATTTCTAATTCGGAAGTAAATAATATAAATGAAAATGAGAATGGGAGTGACCAGGTTGTCGTCAGGTCAGATGAGCGAGGACATGAATCGTTTGAGCCTGATGCAACTGTGAGCTCGATCGTAAGTTGCGATGATTCTTCGGATGAAACATACGTTCCAGAGTCATCTTCTTTAAACGATACGGATTCTTCAAACTTCGTGAGCTTGAATAATACCACTGAATTGGCAAATATGGCGATGGCATTATGCTGTGATAATGACGAGCCATTGACAGTGGAACAAGCATTGAATGGTAAGGATGCTGGTCGTTGGCGAGAAGCAATGCAGGAAGAATATGATTCTTTTGCAAAGAACAATTGTTGGACGTTGACAGATCTGAAAGATGGACAAAAACCGGTAAGATCCAAATGGGTTTTTAAGATTAAACGTGGTCTTAACGGAAATATATTAAAATATAAGGCGCGTTTAGTAGCGAAAGGTTTCACGCAAAAATATGGTATCGATTACCAGGAAACTTTTGCACCAGTTGTACGTCATTCGACAATTAGGATGTTGTTTGCCATTGCAGCCATAAAAGACCTTGACATTGACCAAATGGATGTCAAGACAGCATTCTTGAACGGAGATTTGAAAGAGAATGTTATAATGGAACAACCAGAAGGATTTGTTTTAAAGGGGGAGAATAAACACAAAGTTTATAAGTTAAACAAATCCATTTATGGTTTGAAACAAGCTGCAAAATGTTGGTACGATAAAATTAATACCGTATTAACAGCAAAAATGGGTTTTAAAAGGTCTAGTGTGGAGCCCTGCGTATACTTTAGAAATCTACAAGGTAGATTATCTATTTTAGCCCTTTATGTTGATGACATACTTTTATTTACTTCTTCAGATGCTGATAAACATGACATAAAGAAGCGTTTAAATGAAGAATTTGAAATAAAAGATTTAGGTCAGGTACATGAATTTTTGGGAATGCGAGTTTGCAGGCAGAAGAATAAAATCACACTCGACCAGGCTAGCTTTATAACTAGGATCTTGAACAGATTTAAGATGGCTGACTGCAAACCTGTTTCGACTCCAATGGAGGTTGGCTTGAAGCTTACCAAAGCTGAAGCAAAGCTTGAAAATTGTGAGTACAGAAATCTTATTGGCTGTTTAATGTATGTCGCTGTGTGTACTAGACCCGACATAGCGCATGCGGTTGGTTTCTTAAGTCAATTTAATGACTGTTATTCAGATATCCACTGGAAGGCAGCTAAACATGTTTTAAGATATCTGAAGGGTACTACCAATTATTGTTTGGTGTACGACAAAGGTAACTTTGAAGTATGTGGTTATGTAGACGCGGACTGGGCGTCATGTGAAGTAGACCGGAAGTCATACACTGGCTATGTGTATAAAATCGGGAATTCAGTCATCAGCTGGGAAAGTCGTAAGCAGAAAACCGTCGCATTGTCTAGTACTGAGGCCGAATACATGGCTCTTTCCGATGCATGCAAAGAGGGTTTATTTATACGCACTTTTCTACAGGAATGTTTAAATTTAGATTGTGTTATTAACTTATTTAATGATAACCAGTCTGCACAAAAGCTGAGTAAGAATTCGATGTTGCATTCGCGAACTAAACACATTGATGTCAGACACCATTTTATTCGTGACATTGTTAATAAAAAATTGATTAATATTAAGTTTATGTCAACTGATAAAATGTTAGCGGATATTCTGACAAAGCCTTTACCGCGAGTAAAGTTTTCAATGTTTTTAGGTCAGTTTAATTTGAGAGGATATTATTTACGCGAATGACAACATTTTTTAGGAGGTCTATGTTTAGTTTTTATTGTATATATAGTTATGTAATGCCACATACGTGTTTATTGTTTCTTGTAGGGTTATAACATGAACTATGTATAATTATGTTTTGATTTGGAGAATAGTTCATACAATACTATGTTGAAATGATTTCAGTTTAAGGGGAAGTGTTGAAATAAACCTCGTCATTTCAACAAGAACCTTTTTCATAGGGTCTTCTATATTTAAACTACATTATAATATAGTAACGTCATAGTGTCGGTTGTTTTTTAGGTCTCTAAGTATCCGCTATGCGTGTATGATTGTCTAGAATAAAACTCTGCTGGTATTCACAATATGTGCCGTATTATTAATTATTAGATTAATCGTTCAAAACTTTGGGATAGCTAAAAACAAAGAGAACATTGCGAATTTACAAAGGTTACGTTTTTGCTCAAATAGCTACTACGGACATTACCGAAAAATAAAAGCATATTAAAAATCAATATAAACATCAAAATGTTTAAGGTTCAAGTACGTTTTAAAGTATCGCCGCAATAGAGGATTATTATTTACCTTTTTTGGATCGTTATTGATTCTTTTAGTGAATTCAATATTTGAATAAAGAATGCTCTTTAAATTTTGTTTCAAAGTAGAAAATCAATTGTCAATCAGGATTCCTATAAAAGTGTGTAATAGCGTTTTTACAAAACCACAATTTCTGCATCGGAACTGAAAAAAATTGCATCGATATGTACCGACGACATCAATTTGACACGATAAGAGATGATTGCATGGTTGCAAGCCGGTTCTAGGAAACGTACTGTGGCTGTCCCTCTTGGCACTACACGGAACGTCATAAGCCGTCTCTGGACATGCTATCGTATAACAGGCAGCGTGGCCGAGCGACATGGAGGACTGGTACATCCAAAATACGGCTCGACGAATCGTACCATGACCGCCATGATGTTAGCTACGAGGCTCCACAGCCCTTCAGGCTTGCTGATAAGCGATTAAACCATCCGAAACTGATTACGTGAAGTGGGTCTGCGTTCCCGAAGGCCGCTGAGAGTTCCACCTATAGCTCCCCGCAATTGTAGAGCCCGTTTACAATGGGCTCGCGAACACAGAAAATGGGAGGAGGAAGACTGGCGTTGTGTTTACTTTTCCGAATAATCTCGTTTCGATACGAGGCCGGATACAAGACGTACACGAATTTGGAGGACCTCTGGACGTCAACAACGTTTGAAGTTTTGTCAGAAAATTCATTCATATGGAGGAGAAACAGTAATAGTTTTGGATCAGGGGCAACCTCAATGCCCAGATTTATGCGGAGATTGTTTCAGACGTGATCATCCTTTTGCGAAGCTGGTTGGGTGATTCGTTCCGACTAATGCATGAGAATGCACATCCAAACACGGCTAGAGTTACGAGTTCGTGTTACGACACGCACTCTTGCCGATGATCGCATCAATGTTTTATCGTGGCTTGCTTAATCGCCAAACCTAAACCCAATTGAGCACGCGTGGGATATACTCCAAAAAAGAGCTCTGCTGAGTATGGATGCCATGCATAGCCCACAACAACTTTTTGACATGTTAGAAAGAAGGCAGACGCCATTCCTGGAAGTGATTTTGATGAACTGATTTTAAGCATGCTAAGTCGCTGTGATTTCGGGAGTCGTGTAACTGATGGAAACACAGATTATTATTATTTTTATCTTTTTTGCCATTTAATTGACGACATTAAGTTATATTAATTTCCCACAAATTGCATTTTTTCTTATTTTTTTACCAAATATAGGGATAAGTTGTTAACTTAAACATAGGAATTAAAGTAAGAAGCCAGTCTGGAAAACTACATATGGTAAATATTAATTGGATATTTTTATAGTTAAAAATGTACTTGATCCCTAGACTCTTGATGTGTGTAATTTATAATGTTGTATGTTACATGACTAAAGTAAATTACTAGACACACTCAAGAAGCTTAAAGTATAATTAATTTAAGATGCAATTAACACTTATTAATAAGCATATTGTACTAGATAATTTTTAACCATAATTTTTTTTATACTGCATAACATCACACCACCTCGCACACCACCACTCGAAATAAATGTTAAGAGCTTGATCGCCATTTTAGACGTACTTTAAATAGTTGCAACTATATACGTTTTAGCTACGATTGCAACCATTGAAAATACATTGTCGGGACAAGGTATTTTCGCAATCGTCCTAAGTTCTGTCACTCTCTTATGTAATTTAAATATCGAATACTGGCCAGACTTTTTGTGCCTACTTAAAAGCGCCTTTTGCAACTGCACCGCTGCAATTACGCGCTCACTAACAATAAACTTCTGCTAAATTTCAAAATAACACCAAGGTTCGTATTATCAAACGGTTTAGTGAAGATTCGACCTCTGGAGAGGTTCTCAAAAAGGAACGGCCAACCTGATACCGTTAGGGCACCAGCGATCATCAAAGCGGTGCGGGCGCAAATCCAACGAAATCCCGTCCATCACGTTCACAAGCAAAATTTTTAGTCCTTCAATTAGGGTAAGAAGAATTACTGTCAAAATAATGCTAAATGAAAACCTGAGACTTAGAACTTACCGAGGAATAACAGGGCATTTTTTAATGAGCGTCTGAAAAAATTAAGGCTCGAGAGATCTCAGGCATTGTTAAGGCGGTACGTGGGAAAAAATACTGTCATGAACCCGTTGGATTACTAAATATGGCAACAGTTAGAGGAGATAGCCAGCGTTTCCTCACCAAAATGTGGAATCTCTCAAAGCATCCCTAATTAAAGCAGTGGCTTATACAGACGTGAACATTGCGATTGCTGCAGTCGACAACTGACCTCGAAGGTTGAGGGCCTGATTCAAAATCAAGGAGGGCATTTAGAATAACTTTAATAAAAATTTAAACTACATTTTGCTACTTTTGTTTTCATATAAACGACAAGTCTTAAAGTTTATTAAATGAAGCCCTTGTGACAAAACTTATGACCATGACATATTTTATTCACTTACCATCAAAATCCTGGTTCTCCTGTAATATTGACTGAAAACTCGAACCATAGAGCACAGGTATGTGCATATGAGATGGGGTCGAATCTCTATGGATTTATCGTTGATCTCAACACAGTTCTCCAATAATGATGGTAAGCCAAGTATAAAGTTAAATATTAGACACCATTCATCCTAAAAATATTAAAAGTTATTGAAAAATTTTGATGACTTTAAGCAACTTTTACAGTTCAGAGTGAGTTTTAAACTAAATTAGATAGAATCTTTATTTCAATGGGGTACCAAACTTAAAAACTTTTCAAAGGTATTGAAATAAGTATTTACAAACAACCAGAATGCAATTGTATACACGCGTTCGAAGTAAAACTTCTTTAAGAAACGTCATTTTTAGTTTATATTAAAAATCAGTAAGTTAAACGAGGTATATTCGTTTATTTATTCAACAAACATCACACAGCTTTACAGACATTACAAGACGATTCATTTTAAGACAGCACATGATCCAATAACGGATCTTACTTTGCAGGCCAAACTTATACAAAGAGAATAATTAAGTTAAATTGACATTAAAATTATGTTCTTAGAATGAGTAGTAGTAGTAATAGAATTCGCCACAAAGATAGACAAGGGAATCTTAGTCAATACAGCCAATTCTGATGTATAAATCCTCGTATATGTACCGCAATTGAATTGTAGGCTAGAACTGACGCAATTTAAGGGAGTTCTTGTAAGAACTCGAAAGGCCACATTTGATTAAACAATTCACATTTCTCACAAAAACACATAATTATTATTCAAAAACTATCAGTATCCTACAACTATTGTTCATTTTAGAGTATTTTTTAATTTTTTAGAAAATAATACTGCACAGCACAACGTCCGCTTTCAGTTCCCGCCAAAAACTCTTATCAGAATGACATCAGACAAACAAAAGCAATGTATATTGTCAATGTGAATAACGCAATGGGCGCACGATGTCAGAATAAAGTATGAAGTGTGATATTAATAGGTTGGGGAAAAAGTATTTTCGCATATAGTATGTATGAACTTGTAATAAGATCTCTTTGGCTATACCATTTGTATCTGGCTGGTTTTGGTATCATTAAAAAGTTTTAATTTTAAAGACGACAATTCCAAATTCAAATTAGGAAAATGTGTGATTTTATTTGTTTTTCTTATTGTTAAAATGAGTGAATCTAATGAAGAAATTCGATACATTTTAAAATTTTACTAGAAAAAATGTAAAAATGCAACACAAGCCGCGAAAAAAATTTGTGATGTTTATGGACCTAATGCAATATCTGTGAGAGTAGCGCAAATTTGGTTTAAGCGTTTTCAATCCGGAAATTTTGATATCAAAGATGCACGTCGCTCGGGTCGCCCTGTTAAGGACAAAATTGATGCCATTTTTGAAAAAGTGGAGCAAGATCGGCATATTAGTAGTTACGATGTAGCTGGAGAAATGGGAATTGACCACAAAACGGTTTTGGCGCTGGGTTGTTGGGTACACAAAAAAAGCTCGATATTTGGGTGCCTCATGAGCTCACTGAAACTAATGAACCGTGTACTCATTTGTGATTCTTTATTACGACGTAATGAAACCGAACCATTTTTGAAGAAGCTGATAACTGGTGATGAAAAGTGGATCACGTACGACAAGAACGTGCGAAAAAGATCGTGGTCAAAGGCCGGTCAGGCTTCACAGACTGTGGCGAAACTCGGGTTAACTCGCAACAAGGTGATGCTGTGTGTATGGTGGGATTGGAAGGGCATTATTCATTATGAGCTGTTACCGCCAGGCAGGACCATCGATTCTGAACTGTACTGCGAACAACTGATGAGATTAAAGCAAAAGGGGTGTGGTTTTTCACCATGATAACGCTAGATCTCACACATCTTTAACCACTCAGCAAAAATTACGAGAGTTTGGCTGGGAGGTGTTGATGCATCCGCCGTATAGTCCTAACCTTGCACCTTCAGATTTTCACTTGTTTCGGTCTCTGCAGAATTCCTTAGGCAGTGTCGGGTTAACATCACGAGAGGACTGCCAAAACCACTTGTCGCAGTTTTTTGATCAGAAGCCCCAAAATTTTTATAGCAATGGGATCACGTCCCTACCTACAAGATGGCAAAAAGTTATCCAACAAAATGGCACCTACATACTTTAGTCAAATGTAAATAAACTTTATAAAAAAACCTTTTGAATTTTTATATAAAATGCGAAGAAACTTTTTCCCCAACCTAATATATATCATACATACATACATAACTTCACGCCAGTTCCCTTGCGGGGTAGGCACGAACAACAGAGCGCCATTTAGGCCCATTCTTACACACCTCACTTGCTTCTTTGACATTCATAACTCTTGTCATGCACACTCGTCTGTTCTTAAGGCTCCTGACATCACCCTCTGCTAGTAAACGATCAATTTGATCATGGAAGATGTGTCGTGGCCTTCCACGACTTCTGCATCCATCCACTTTTGCATTGTATATCTGTTTAGTCATTCTTTCATCATGCATTCTTTCCACATGCCCGAACCACCGGAGCATTCCTTTCCTTACCTTCACCCCGACACTCTCTTTCAGACCAACTCTCTTTCTTACTTCGGTATTACGAACGCGGTCCGCGAGCGTCACTCCGCAGATTTTGCGCAGTGCTCGCATCTCAACCGTGTTTACTCTACTTTCATGCTCTCTCTTCCATACCCAACTCTCGCTTCCATACGTGAGCGTAGGTACCAGCACCGCGTTGTGTATGGCGAGCTGGGCCTTCTGGCTGAGGTTCTTAGCGCCTAGAAGTTTACCTAACGCTCCATTCAAACTATTCCCCAAATTTACTCTTCTTTCTATATCAGCGGTGTACCTTCCATCCCTGCTAAAAGCACATCCAAGATATACAAACTCATTCACTTGCTCCAGCATAACATCATCGACCATTATCCTTGCATTCGTTCTGGTTTCTTCTCTTTCAAACACCATAACCTTTGATTTCTTCGCATTCAAATGTAAGCCTCTCGCCTGACAGTCATCTTTCATCATTGTGACTAGTGTTTGCAGTTCTGATGGCGATTCGGCTAAAAGCACGGCATCATCCGCATAAAGCAAGGTGCTTACAACTAGATCACTCATTCGCACCCCAACATCCATCAATCTTATTCTCTGGAGACAATCGTCCAGGTATAGGATGAACAGCAAAGCCGACAGCACGCAGCCCTGCCTGACGCCAATATTGACGTCAAACCAGGGCGACAGGCTGCCATCCACTCGCACGCATGCCATACAGTCCTCGTAAGTGGACTGCACAGCACGCATCAATTGGCCATTAATCCCATATCCGGGCAATATGTCCCAGAGCTCCTTCCGCACAACCCTGTCAAATGCTTTCTCTAGATCCACAAAACCGCAGAAAACCTTCCAGCCCATAGCCAGCTGCTTCTCTACGATATTGCGGAGAGAGAAAACTTGATCCATACATCCCCTTCATCGATTCCTCCTGCCTTTCCATTTTTCAGACTTCTTATCGACCATTCGATCTCTTCCAACGTGATCTCGGATGCTGACTCCTCGGAGTCAGTCACAGACTCAGTCGTGGTGCCAGCATCCGGGATATCATCATACATTTCTCTAAAATATTCACTCCATCGCGCTAACACCTCTTGTGGGTTAGCAAGAACGTCCCCTGCTTTAGATTTTATTCTTTCCATTCTGGAAGCTGACGAACAACCCCGAGACTTCTTAACCTCTCTCCAAAAGAGTTTGGTATTCGCCTTGAAGTTCTCCGTCAGCTTCTCTTCTTCTTTCAATTTTATACTTTCGCGCTTCTCTTTCACTAAAGCTTTGGTTTCGTTCTTGCAGAGGCGATAAATTTCTTTCTTCATCTCTTTCATACTGTCATTCTGTTGCAAAGAAGCAACATAATCCAGCCAGGCTTTTCTCTTTCTCTCTACGCTGGATTTAACATCCGCGTCCCACCATTCATCACCTTTCGTTGTTATGTGCCTCTTTGCGCATCCACATGCTTCTTTTGCGCTTTCCACTATACTTTCTTTCATACTATCCCAGTCATTATCCACATCTAAGTCGGAGAAGTCCGCTTTTGCAAGCCTTTCTTCGACTAGGCGCGCATACATACTCCTTACACTAACATCTTCCAATTTTTCACACTTTATTCTTTCAAGCTCCCCGAAATTGGTACGCACTCGCCAGTGTCTCCACTTCCTGAAAAGGCCCACAAACCGGCTTATCACCAGGTAGTGGTCCGTTTCAAGAGTGGGGCCTCTGTAGGCTCTTGTATCCATTATTGTGTTTCGGAGGCGACTATCTATTAAAATCAGATCAATCATACTTTTCTGATCATTCATTCCCCATGTATACGTGTGAATATCCTTATGATGGAATAAGGTGTTCGACACAAGCAAGTTTCTTTCCATGCATACGTCTATGATTGGCCTACCAGCATCGTTCACTCTCTTGTCACCATAGGGTCCAAGGACAGCCTCAAGGCCGTCTCGTTTGGTGCCCACCCAGCCATTAAGATCACCACACATAATTATTCTTTCATTCCCTTCAGCCAGATCCAGAATTTCTCTCACAGACTCCCAAAACTTCTCGAGTTCTTGGGGATCCGCTGAGCTTACGGGAGCATAAGCTGCGACCAGAAAAACTCGCGTAATCCCCAGTTTTAGACGGACCCAGAGAAGTCTCGGGTTCACCAGACAATAGTCTTTTACTCCAGACACAAAGCGGGTTGAGAGTACGACGCCTACCCCCCCACTTGCACGCTCGTCCAGGTCCACGCCGGACCACAGAGCAACCATGCCACCGGGGAGGTCATCGATGTCGCACCCCTTCCGCTTTGTCTCTGTCAGACATAAGGCATCCAGGCTTCTCTCATTCATTATATCAATCATTTCGTCCATCTTATCTTTCATTCCACCTCTCACATTCCACGTGCCTATACGGCACTCTGCTCCTCTCGACCCGCCAGGTTTGGCGCTGCGTGAAGGGTGGCGGCCCCCTTCGCCGCATGCGCGAGAGTTCACACCGACGGGGGCGCATCGGTGAGCGTCGCCTGCGGGGGACGCCCTATCGTCCACTGCACGTGTGTGAACTCGGGTCAAGGTCGGGAAATATTTCAAGTGAACAAACTGATATAAGCTAATCACGTATATTGAATCGACACAGAGATTTTTGTGAAGAGGAGGAAGTCTCTTAACAATTAAATCTGTCAATGCATAAACCGAAATGACAAAAAGTGGACATTTATCATTGCTAAAAAAACCCGTAATTGTTTATAGGCAGCTACTCACTTGGCCGATTTCATTAATTATTTTAAAAAGGTTGACAAACCTACATACTTATTTCCACTCTTCTACTGACAGTGACAGCGATACTAACTGTATGTCTATCAATTTTTGTATACTAATGTATATAACGGTAAAATGATGCAATAAAACGCAAGCTTTCTATTTTTAACCGACTACAAACAGGAGGAGGTCTTCAATTCGTCTGTGTTTTTTTTTTGTATGTTAGTTACTCGATTTCTCCGTCAATTGTAAATAGAGAATACAATCCCGAGAATGGTTTTCAATCCCGGGAGTACGTCTCCGGGTCTTTTTATGCGTAATCCCGGGATCACATAGTCTATATGTGATTTCCAACTGAGCTCAAATGAAAAAAACTTGAGTAATTTTCTTAAAAAATGTATTTAATATTGTTGCACGGACAGCACAGAACACAATATAGAATTTTAAAAAAAGCAAAACAGAAAACATACTTTTGTAAGAAATAAAAAGGGCAAAACAAAAACCCTATTTAGAAATTCGAAAATACAATCGCAGAAATATTAAAGCATCCAATGTTTGACTTCCCACCCTGCTTCATAGTTTATTGCCAACATAAGCAGTAGCTGAAAACGCTCGCTCAGGTTCTACACTGGTTGGAGGAATAGACAAACATATTTTTAGGGCGACACCTGTGTAGTACGTATTGTAAGGCGTATCTAAGGGTTGTTTTTTAGTAGGTATGTAATAAATGCTATTGACATAATCTAGGCAAAGTCATTGTTAAGGCGCAAATGGACTACGGAATGCAAACTAGACCTGTTTGTGGCAATCCCGAAAATCCCGAGATTAGTCAAGAACAGTCCCGCGATTTTCGGGGCTAGAAAATGGCCGGGATCCCGGGATTGTAGTCTTTAATTGTGAACTAATTTTCTAAATTTTTATTTTAATTAAAAGGTTATACTCCCGAATTAGTCCCATTGTCACTATGTCAGGATGTGATGAGTGGATCCCAGACAAATCGAGCGTAACCCTTATAAAAAAAACGCCCAGAGCCTACATTAAAAAAAAAGCTTATATGCGCGTGCCACGCCAGTATTACACTTTCTACAGACACAAGCGCTTAATTTTTTTGTAGGCAAGTTACGCGATTTCTCCATCAATTGTGGACCGATTTTCAATTTGCTTTTTGACTTCCGAGATGATGCCATAGTCACCAAGTCAGGATCTGATTTGTGGATCGCAAGGAAATCAAGAGCAAGCCTTGTTGAAGAGCATATACACCGAAGAGTGAGATGGCAAATTTGTATATGCGTGCCAGTCGTACAACTTCTACATGTGCTTAATATATTATTTTTGAATTATTTCTAAAGCTTTTGAAGTATTTGCACAACTAAAAAGTAAACAATATTTTTTAACACAAACAAAACCAACTATACATTAAAAACCAAATAATAAATATTAGGTTGGGGAAAAAGTTTCTTCGCATTTTATATAAAAATTGAAAAGGTTTTTTTATAAAGTTTATTTACATTTGACTGAAGTATGTAGGTGCCATTTTGTTGGATAACTTTTTGCCATCTTGTAGGTAGGGACGTAATCCCATTGCTATAAAAATTTTGGGGCTTCTGATCAAAAAACTGAGACAAGTGGTTTTAGCAGTCCTCTCGTGATGTTAACCTGACACTGCCTAAGGAATTCTGCAGAGACCGAAACAGGTGAAAATCTGAAGGTGCAAGGTCAGGACTATACGGCGGATGCATTAACACCTCCCAGCCAAACTCTCGTAATTTTTGCTGAGTGGCTAAAGATGTGTGAGGTCTAGCGTTATCATGGTGAAAAACCACACCCCTTCTGTTGATTAATTCCGGCCGCTTTCTCTCAACTTTTTGCTTTAATCTCATCAGTTGTTCGCAGTACAGTTCAGAATCGATGGTCCTGCCTGGCGGTAACAGCTCATAATGAATAATGCCCTTCCAATCCCACCATACACACAGCATCACCTTGTTGCGAGTTAACCCAGGTTTCGCCACAGTTTGTGAAGCCTGACAGGCCTTTGACCACGATCTTTTTCGCACGTTCGTGTCGTACGTGATCCACTTTTCATCACCAGTTATCAGCTTCTTCAAAAATGGTTCGGTTTCATTACGTCGTAATAAAGAATCACAAATGAGTACATGGTTCATTAGGTTTCTTTCAGTGAGCTCATGAGGCACCCCAATATGGAGCTTTTTTGTGTACCCAGCTTTTTTCAAATGCGCCAAAACTTTTTGTGTTCAACTCCCAGTTCTCCAGCTACATCGTAACTACTAATATGCCGATCTTGCTCCACTTTTTCAAAAATGGCATCAATTTTGTTCGTAACAGGGCGACCAGAGCGACCTGCATCTTTGATATAAAAATTTCCGGATTGAAAACGCTTAAACCAAATTTGCGCTACTCTCACAGACACTGCATTAGGTCCATAAACAGCACAATTTTTTTTCGCGGCTTGTGTTGCATTTTTACCTTTTTTGTAGTAAAATTTTAAAATGTATCGAATTTCTTCATTAGATTCACTCATTTTAACAATAAGAAAAACAAATGAAAATCACACATTTTTCTAATTTTAATTTGTCTTCTTTAAAATTAAAACTTTTTAATGATACCAAAACCTGCCAGATACAAATGGTATAGCCAAAGAGATCTTGTTACAAGTTCATACATACTATATGCGAAAAACTTTTTCCCCAGCCTATTATTTAGCAGACTTCTTTCTACAACATCTTGAAGTTGGTGCCATGTAAAACATAAAAATTACTATATTTAGTAAATTTGTTACTGTCTTTACTAACACTAAATCGATAAAGGAGTTTCAGTTCCAAAACTGTATGTACATTGAATGTACTAGCTGATTAGGTGTGACTTTGCCCACTTTATTTTATTACTTTTTTTAATAAAGCGAAGCACATGAATACCAAATGGTAAAAAAATAAAAACAGAAATGCAATGCTGAAACATGTATTTCTTTAACAAAAACCTAAATGTGATTTTATGTAATCCTAACTTGAGAAATTTATCTAACTTATGTATCCTATGTTCATCTCTCAAAAGTACTTAAATACCAAGTTTCATGTAAATTAGTCTTTAAAGTATGGGTTTAGAGAAGGCTGCAAACACAGAATCAAAATTACTATCAAATCAATATATTAATAACAATAAAGATGTAATACTAACTTCTTGAGAGAGTAAAGTAAAATCAGTATCTTTAAAATCTGGTAAAGGTGGATATGTACCCACATTCACTTTTTCATTGTATGTCCTTATAATAGTTTCTAATCTTGCACAATTGTACAGTATGAATGATGCACCTGCAAACAAAGATATTACATCCTGTGAGAAAGTGCATGCCTTTATTTGAATATACAATTAAAATTCACAGACTTACTAATTATTATTAACACACATTTGAAACAATAATAAAGGAATTTATTGCAATACATGTTACACACACAGAGGCAGGCAGACTGTATTAATAATCACTTAGTTTTCAAAATAATGAAAATAGTAAATGCATTAAACTTTTATTGCAAAACTATAAATATGATCCACAAAGTGGTTACTGATAGAAAAAAATGTGCATAGTTATAACTGGTTTTGTATTCATACTTAAATCTGTATTTTTTATTGTTAAGCTGGCAAACAGGCAGAAGACCCCGCTAATAGAAAATGGTTACAGTAACCTATCTATGTTGCATTACCAAGAGCAAAGCCTAAGCATTGCCAGTGTTTAGGATGGGATGATGAGAATGGAATAGGGGAAATAATATAGATGGATCAGACAGGAGGAATAGGACAGTCACATTTAACATATTCTTTGGTATACATGTTTAAAAGTCTCACTTTGAATATTATTCATGAATGTGACGAAGATTAATCAATTGTGTTGAATTCCAATTTTTTTTGTTTGAAAGTAGATTCATTAATGGATTTTGGAACAAACAAATCATCTTATGGAACAGTTTCCGATCACAGATATAAAGATCCAGAAAAAGAAATAGTGGATATTTATTATAAAAAATATTACAATAGTTAAACAGTGGAATTAAGACATACAGACAGAATTTGGATATACATTATAAAGAAATATGAAAGTCATTTTACTAGGATGTTTGTTAACAATTGTTGAAAAGATACCTTTACTTGATCCAGTGGATGAACAATCAAAATTAATTTTAATAGCACTGTTAGGTTTTATCTGCAATAGCTCAAATTTGACAGCTGATTCCCCAAGATGTACTATGAACTCCTTCCATTTTGAGTTTGTCATCACTCTCACCCCATATTTATGCTGGGCAATTAGGGTCATTTCATCCTGTCTTATCCTGTCAAATAATATAGATTTATTGCAAAACAGTTTAATAAATACATAAAAATAATTGCTTCAATACTAATAAATATATGAATGAATGTAAAAAATCTCTTTGTTTAGATGCTGGTACATTAAAATGTTGTGTTCAGTACTTTAACTTAATTCCTTTCCAGTAGGTTGTCTGGAAGAAAACACTACCAAAAATAAAAGCAGTTTGAACATAATATTTCAAATAATTTAATTCTGCAAATTGAATAACTGTTTATGTATAATAAAGTATATTCTTTTCATAATGAGGGACAAGAATATACTTTTACTTTTTATATATACTTTTACTAGGGCAACAAGATCATTTTCATGGTATAAAAGTGTAAGGTTTTTAAGAGTGAAGAAGCTCAATGTACCGATCATTCATGCAATTTGGTTGATGTGCACAATTGGTGAAAGGGTTGATGGTATCTCAATGACTTTTCAAATAAAATGAATTCATATTTATTCTAATGAATAACCAGGAAAAGCTCTAGTTCAAAAATATGTAACCTAGCAGTAGTGACTTCACCTGGTCCTAGTAAAAGGGTACATAATAAAAGTATATTTTAACAGTTTAGTTTTTTTATGTGTACTAGTTCCGAAAACTTAAGGAAATATTATATAAAGGGTACACTCAAAAAATGCTGGCTTGCCATTATATGGAATTATAAGACACACTGAGACAATTAAAATTAATAAAAAGGAGGAAACAGACCTATGGTATCTGAACTGAGTGCTTAGTTAAAACGAAACAATTTATTGTTGTTGTCTCACTGTTTATATAGGATTTGTATGAAATGGGTATATGTACAAAAACTTATGATTCAGTCATTTAAGGTTTGCATCTGAAGCTGATACCAGGTCTTTATTATGAGACAGGAACATTAGGTGCACAAAGTTAATGCAATTTTGTATGGCACATTTTATGGTACCCTTCATGCTCACAAGATGGCGCTAAGTCATTCCTATAAAAAATTGTGTTAACTTGAATGTGATTGAGTAGTAAAAAACTCGCACTAAGCACTGTTGAGCTAAGTTGTGTCACTCAGAATACCAAGTGCAGTAAAATATTATTTTTATTGTATAAAGCAAGCAGGCAAGCATCTTACCTAATGGAAAGTAGTTATAACTGCTTATGGACACTTACAACACCAGGGGTGATAACAATACATTTTTAGGATGGATAAAATAGTTTATAGGATGCTTTTAGGATTGTATAGGGGATAGGTGGGGTGATGAGATAGGAATAGGATAGAGGGGATGGGGTAAGGGGAGTGGAAGGGAGCTACTGGAACTCTAACTCTGTGAAACATGATTAGCTCAAACCCAACAATTTTACACCAATATTTTGAGAGACTGTAGTAGCACACCAATCAACCCAACCCAAAGAGCTTTAATCAAGATATTGATTTCAGCATAGCCTTACCAAGTTTAAAACCTTTTAAAATAATATTAAAAAAAATTGTTTATTCACCTTATAAAAGCATCAGCATTTACAATACTTTCTTTGGAACCTGTATTTGCATTTAACACTGGGCCACAGAACAATATTCTTTTTTCATTACTTTTACTTGAAGATTTAGAAGTCACTATTATTTCTGGCCACTGTTTATTATCGACAATAAGACACAAATTTCGCACTACATAACATAAATAGTTTACACGCAGTGAGGTTATTGTATTGTTTTCAATACACACAGGATCTACAGTCACTTTACTGCATATGTTGTGTAACTTATGTGTTATTAGGGTATTATTTTTTAAACCTTCGAGTAACCCAATGTAAGTAGTGCGTGATCGTTCCAAAAATAAATAAACACGATCCTTCTCTTCTTTCACTTTATTAACTTTTATTTCCCAGTCAACCGATTCCTCCATAACAGTAGTAATCTCTTTACCGACACACTTTAAAAAATTACCGTCTTGACTTTTAACCTTATTCATATCGACAAAACCGTGCCACGATTTCACAGTATTAGGAAAACTAAATTCACCATGTGTGCATAAATTTTCGGAATGTTTCTTAACAAGTAATCCACGTGCACTTTTGTTTTCACCGGTCAGAAAACGAAAAACGTCGTTAGAAAAATTGTCAAGAGAACTTTCTAACATTATTTATCAATAAAATAGAAAATATTAATAAAAATCAAATTTAGGCAATAACAAGAAATTTTCTCGAACACAAAACAAACATCGAAAACTCACAAATCGTGTTTCGCTTTTGTGAGAAATGTGACATATGACACTGACATTTAGACATTAGACAATTATTATCAGGGCGTTCCACTAGTAGCTCACAACGCCCAAAATGCTTAATCAGCCGTTCCACAAGACGACCGCGATCGTTGTGGTCGTGGCGAAAACGTCACTAATGACGTCATCATTTTCGATCACACAACGCTCACAACGACCCATGTCAAGAGGTTGGTCGAATAGCCGTTCCACTTGGGTTTACGATTGTAACGCTGGCAAGCAAGTGGAACGGGTAAAATCGTAGTCGTGAACGTGGTCGTTGTGAGTCCCTAATGGAACGTAGCCTATGTAGGGCGTTCCATTAATAACTCACAACGCCAAAAATGCTCAGTTAGCCGTTCCACAAGGCGACCGCGATCGTTGTGGTCGTGGCGAAAACGTCACTAATGACGTCATCATTTTCGATCACCTGACGCCCACAACGACCCATGTCAAAAGGTGGGTCGAAGTGGGCGTTGACCACAGAGCATTAATTCTCTCTTGTCAATACGTTGAAAAAGGCGCGATTTTCATATCAACCAATGACATTTGCGTAATGCGTATGATATTAATGACATCAACGCTCCATAACCCGTTCCACTAGCGTTTATGATTATAAAGTCCGCAAGCAAGTGGAACGGGAAAAATCGCGGTCGTGAACGTGGTCGTTGTGAGTCCCTGATGGAACGTAGCCATGGACGCATCTTGTGTTTACAACGCTCAAAATATTCTTTCAGCTGTTCCACATAGCGACCACGATCGTTAGAATCACAGCTAAAACGTCACTAATGACATCATCATTGTCGCTCACGTAGCATGCTGCTACGTTCCATTTGGGACTCACAACAACCATCTTTACGACCGCGATTTATCCCGTTCCACTTGCGTGCCGGCGTTACAATCGTAAACCCAAGTGGAACGGTTGTACGACCCACGTCTTGACATGGGTCGTTGTGAGCGTTGTGTGATCGAAAATGATGACGTCATTAGTGACGTTTTCGGCACAACCACAACGACTGCGGTCGCCTTGTGGAACAGCTAACTGAGCATTTTGGGCGTTGTAAGCTATTGATGGAACGCCTTGGCAGTGCTCACGACCCATGTCAAGAGGGTCTAATAATCCGTTACAGTTTTTCTTGTATTTTATAATTTCATGGCAACTTTTTCGAATCGTTTTGGAAAAAAAATAGTCAAATTGATCCAGTCAACGCCAATGTGGGGAACAAATGTCTAGCAATGTCATTAATATTCTGGTGGACGGTAGTAATTTAATCTCGTTGAGCCATACATACTGCCTTTGCCAACTTGCGAAAGAAGAGGTATGCCTAAGAAATGCTGGCTTCCCGTTGTTTGTGAGAGACAAGACATGCAAGCGATCTCACAATAGGGAATGGCGGAAACCATGCCAACTCTAGAGGATAATAGAAAAGTGGACTCCAGACTGCAATACAGACGTTCTGAATGCTACAGAGATTTAAGGATGATGCACATGATAACAAAGAGTCAGAATTCAATGTTTTTTTAGGATCAAGTTTTACTTTACAATATTGTAAGAAGTTTTTAATGTATTACTACTTGTAATATTTTCTTAAGTTTTCGCGATTTGTATACATAATAAAACTACGTTTTTACGGTTTTAAGCGCGGTAATTTATTTGATTTTGGTTTTTCGGACGTCGGAAAAACCAAAATCAAATAAATTACCGCGCTTAAAACCGTTAAAACGTAGTTTAATTAAGTCTTACTACTTGGTTAAAGCTATTTTTAACCGACCTTATAAAAGGGGAAGTTCTCAATTTGTCTGTATGTTGCTTTTTTTTGTATGTGTTCGTTACTCGATTTCTCCGCCAATTATGAACCGATTTTCAAAATTGTTCTTTTAATCGAGAGAGTATACTCCCGAATTGGTCACATTCTAACATGTTAGAATTTGGTAAGTGGATGCCAGGGAAATCGAAAGAAAGCCTCGAAATTTGTTAACCGACTTCTTTGTTACACGATATCTTCGTCTTTTTTTCTCTTTAAGTCTATACTCCCGAAGTAGTGCCATAGTCACCAAGCCAGGATCTGGTGAGTTCCAAGGAATTCAAGGATTCCAAGGAAATCGCGAGTAACTCTTACTTATTAAAGAATGCCGCGCGCCTACATTCTTAGAAAAAAACGTTTGTGTACGCGTGCCAGTACTACAATTTCTACAGGCACTTAATATATTATTTCTAAAGCTATTTAAGTATTTGCGCAACTAAAAAGTAAAAGGATTTTTTAACTAAAATAAAAAAACTTCGTTTAAAAAAACCGACTTCAAAAAGTATAAAATAACTTATTTCTAAAGCTATTATTATTAATATATTATTATCTAAAACATCTTGAAGTCGGTGCAAAGTACATACATAACTTCACGCCAGTTCCCTTGCGGGGTAGGTACAAAAAACAGACCGCCATTTAGGCTTATTCTTACACACCTCACTTGCTTCTTTGACATTCATAACTCTTGTCATGCACGCTCGTCTGTTCTTAAGGCTCCTGACATCACCTTCTGCTAGTACACGATCAATTTGATCATGGGAGGTGTGTCGTGGCCTTCCACGACTTCTGCATCCATCCACTTTTGCATTGTATATCTGTTTAGTCATTCTTTCATCATGTATTCTTTCCACATGCCCGAACCACCGGAGCATTCCTTTCCTTACCTTCATCCCGACACTCTCTTTCAGACCAACTCTCTTTCTTACTTCGGTATTACGAGCAAAGTAAAACATAAAAATTACTATATTTTGAAAATTACTAAGCACCGACTTTAAGATGTTTTAGATGATATATATTAATAATAATAGCTTTAGAAATAAGTTATATTATACTTTTTAGTTTTTTAGTTTTTGAAGTCGGTTTTTTTAAACGAAGTTTTTTATTTTTTTGTAACTTTTTAGTGTCTAGCTATGTATGGGTAGACCTACGAAAGGTGCCGCACTCCTTAAAAAATATAGGTCCCCAAGAAACGGGATCAAAAAAATGTTCGTAAAATGAAAACTACTGGGCCAAACTATGTTAAATTTTCAGGGGATCAAATGGCAACTATTCCGCATAAAACTAAATAAGAATCACGTAAATCGGATTATTCTTAATCTCAGCGTAATCGGGGTACATATGGAACGGAATGGAAAATTTTTCATAAAAAATGTTCATAAAATGAAAACTACTAAGCCAAACTATGTCAAATTTTTAGGGGACCAAATGGCAACTATTCATATTCAGGCATAAAAAAAATCCCGATGAATTGAGAACCTCCTCCTTTTTTTGAAGTCGGTTAAAAACAAACCCGACTTCAAAGTACAAAGCAAAAAATAATATTTCACCAACTTCTTTGTACGACATCTTGAAGAAGGTGCGAAATAAAACATAAAAATGACTATATTTTTGAAAATTTGTTGTATTCTTATGTTTTTGTTCTATTTGAGACATTTTTACCGACCACATTTCACAACTTGTGTATGTATATTAGTTTTGACATGACTTGAGTCGCATCGAGTAGATTTTGTTTTTGTTAATTTATTTCTAACTTTATATGACACTTGGCTTGAAATTCTCACGGATCCCCGGAAAAAATACCGCAGCATTTAAAAAGAATGTAAGCTATCGTTTTAGTGAAAATTGTGTCGGAATAAGCTAATTTTTAGGCACCCAAACAACTCCAATCCGTTCCCGAAAAAATTCGGGATTCCTGCCATAAAATGTCACACATTTTAATACATAAAATTTGCTATTGAATAGAGAAAAAATCACATTGGAATTCGATTTCTTTTTAAATCTTGTCATTTTAAATCATTCCAGAAGAATTTCCGCGCGATTTCCAGGATAAAAAGTAGCGCAGATTTTAATTCTAAAAGTCTTCTGTCGATTATCGAAAACTACATCGAAATCGGCCCAGTAGTTTTTACGCGAATCCCGAACAAACTGACTAGAAATCTGTAGTTAGAGAAAACTCGCTGTATTAATTATTGGGATGGATTTAATCAAAAAACTCGAAACATACAGTAATAACATAAAACATAAATTAAATTACCAAAAGTATTTATTTGTTGGCGATAACGTATTAATACACGTTGCTATTCAGTGGAGAAGTGAGTTTCTCTAACGAGAGTTAGAGAACACTGAAGCCGCGTGCGAGACAGCTGTGCTGTGCACATGATTAGCCACGGCCCTCATGTTCCGCTTATGGACGCATCCGATTGCTTGAACAGCGCTTTAATCATGATCAATGACATTCATATTAATGACCTTTTGACGTTTCATTTCGCTTTGTCAAAAAAGTCGAATCTGTGGATCGTGGCCCGTGCCGTGTAGTGACCATATCCATAGTAGTTTGTGGTAGTGACTGCAGTAGTCCGTGGTAGTATATAGATTGTTGAATTGAAAATTTATTAAATTTGCTCTAGTATTTTATAAGTAGTGTTATTTTTATAAATATTCGTTTCTAGAATGCTATAATACCACAATGATTCTAAAATTCAAGTTGATTGTGTTTATTTGCTTAACATGGCAATTTGTTTCGGTGTACACGCACGATCACCTTCTGGAAGGTATTTATTGTGGGAAAAGAAATTGTTATGAGGTTTTGGGAATCACGAGAGAGGCCACTAAGAGTGAGGTAGGTAAAAGTTATCGTCAACTAGCGAAAAAGTTCCATCCAGACTTGCACAGAAATCCAGAAGATAAAAAGGAGGCGGAGGAAAAGTTCAAGGAAATCGCTACAGCATATGAAATTTTACGTGATGATGAAGAGAGATCGGATTATGATTACATGCTGGATAATCCGCAGGAATACTACGCCCATTACTACAGGTATTACAGGAGGCGTATGGCGCCGAAAGTCGACGTCCGGATAGTGTTAGCTGTAACCATCACAATCATATCAGTAATCCAGTATTACAGCGCATGGTCTAAGTATGAGACCGCGATAAAGTATTTTATGACAGTGCCAAAGTATAGGAATAAAGCTTTAGAAATAGCTAAGATAGTTTCAAAAGAAAATTCAAAAGGTAAAGTGAAGAAAACTAAACTAGAACTGAAAGAAGAACAAGATCAAATTATTAGAAGAGTTATTGAAGAGAACATGGATATTAGGGGAGCTTATGCTAAACCTATAATAATAGATATATTATGGGTGCAATTGATCATCCTTCCATATACAATAGCTGTTTATATTTACTGGTATTTGAGGTGGTTTTGGAAGTTTATAATACTCAAACAACCTTATGGTGAGGAGGAGAAGTTTTATCTAATCAGGAAATTCATGAGACTTGGTGAGAATCAGTTTGATATTATAGATGACAGAGTGAGACAGAGCTTTTTAGATGAAAAGCTGTGGCTTAAAGAGAATTTCTTAATCTGGAAGGAGAGAAAGGATGAGGAAGCAAAGAAAGCTTTAGCTGAGAATAATAAATATAAACAGTATAGAAGGTATGTCAAACAGCATGGTATTGGCAGGATGACATTTGATGACTCCTGATGCACATGTCATGAGAATTGTGGCAATTAGTATGTAATAATTTATGTGCAAATAATTATAGAAACACAAATTAATCCTACAACTTTTTCAATTGATATTTTAATTTGGTTGTGAACTTTCAAAACTAGGTGAGCTTTTGACACACTCTCCCTTAATATGTAAACTGTATGATTATTTAATGACCTCCCATAGCACTATACTTAAATTAATAGTACTAGAAGATTGCAGGTGCATCATCACTTTACTTATGCTGTATTTGCTCTATGTTATGATGATGTTTGTCCACCTATTGTTTTAATTTAATTCCACATCTTTTATATAATTATAATCTGCTCATTCATATAATCTAAGTACTTTCATCTAAAATTTTTGTATGCAGTACCATACAATGTTATAGAATTCTGCAAAGATTATCTTAAACCTGTAATTTACATAATAATTAATTAATAATAGTTGTATTTTCATTGTTTGTATATAAGAACTGCAAAACACCATAACTAACACACTTCAAGTACCCACCAAAAACTATATTGATCATAATTATTTTATGGACTCCCTTTTTTATTGCTAGACTGCAGTAGACAGGCTAAAAGCTCACTTGATGGAAAATATTAGTATCACTTATAGAAATTTGTAACACCACAATTGGTACCAATGTGCTGTCACCTAGGAATATTATAACCCCTTGTTTTATAAGTCTACTAGCTGTGCCCGCGACGTCGTCCGCGTGGAATTTGCTTTCAAAACCCTCCGATGTTGAAACATTCTTCATTGGTGCTCCGCTCCTATTGGTCTTAGCGTGATGATATATAGCCTATAGCCTTCCTCTATAAATGGGCTACACTGAAAGAATTTTTCAAATCAGACCAATAGATCCTGATATTAGTGCATTCAATCAAACAATATTACACCACCAAAAATCTTATATTGAAATTTCGTTTAAAATCTCCTTAGACACTGGGTTGCCTGGAAGAGATCGCTATAAGCGATAAGGCCGCCCATTGTTCTAATGCAAATGTATCCATATCAATTATCTAGATTTAAGTTTATGGTGAACAATAAAGAGTTTTCATTCATTCATTCATTCATTCAATATTTACTAATATTGAATGAATTTTTATAATTGAATGAATAATTTGGCTACAACACTAATACTTACATTTTAAATATCGCAATATCTTTTGAATGAAACATCCGAATTGAATAATTCAAAAAGTTCTATAAAGGTATTGAATTCGTCTTGAATATGGAGTAATTTATTTTGATAAGGATTAATACCAAGGTACAAAATAGAGTTTTTAAAGCGACGGCATTTTAATTATTTAAAAAAATAAAAGAAAACACTTATTGTGAGATAACTACAATAGTTAGACATATGGTTACACGATATTTTTTGTAGACAATTATATGTTCTGCAAAGTGGTAGTACATTGTTTTGTTCTATAATCAATAGTTTTCGCAGCACACGCCGTGTGAGCATTTTTTTGAGTCATTTTTTACACCTTGGGTTACATTATTGGACTTTTATAAGGATCCCTAATTTTTTTGAAAATATAATATAGCCTATAGCCTTCCTCGATAAATGTACTATTCAACACTGAAAGAATCTTTCAAATCGGACCACCGGTTCCTGAGATTAGTGCGTTTTAACAAACAAACAAACTCTTCAGCTTTATAATATAAGTCTATATTATATGTTGCAACAAAGTTGTTTTATGAATTAGGTACTTATTTTATCTTATCCTGTACATTTTATTACCTGGGTTTGATGTAGTTGTAAATCAAAGACCATTAAACAAAAAGAATAAGTTATGAATTAAAAGTGTCACCAAGAAAATATAATTTTAAATCTGATTATTATTTATCTCAAATATTTTCACATAAGTATATATAAACTATGTTATGTGTTCTATAATAAAGTAGAAACATTGAATTATATATAACCATTCTAGAATAAAGGAGAAAAATTGCATGTTTATAAATATGTGTGGGTGGGGTAATCTGATGTATTTATTGTTTGATCACAAAAAATAAAACCACCAGTTTTACAGAATTTGTTTCTTTATTTCTTTAATCCCTATTTGTCTCAACATGTACTAAGATCAGTTACATTATTACACATTTTCAAATTTACATACCACAACATCATCATAAATGGCAATTCATTTAAGGCATACAAGCAGTGTGCACTCCACTGTTCAGTTAAGAATCTCACAAGTAAAGCACAAGAAATGTGAAAACAGATGCAATTTTTTTGTTTGTTCTCATCTTATTGTCGGTTTTTTGACTTGAGACATAGGATCCACAAATGCATTAAACCATTCCAGTATGTTGTGCTTATCTCACATTTTCATGGGATTCCTGCATGATGTGTGGAGTGCCTATAACAGAAGTGGTTTGCATAATGGAATAAACTAATACATATTTGAACTTAAATGAGACCTTCTCTCTACCATATTCAGTTTATATAGATTCATTAAGTTTAAAATCAATATTGTATTTTTTTTTATTTTACTACATGAATTAGGCATTTCATATGAAGCCAAACAATAAACATGTCAATAAATAAAAAAGATATTTCTATACTTTTTTGTTAAATGCTAATTGCTCATTTAATTCTGTCCATATGATATTAAAAGTCATTTTTATAGTATTCGAAATTATCTAAAGAGTTAATAGCTGATACATACCATTATATTTTTCATACATACAAGGCAATTAAAAACCAAACACAAATTTAATTGTTTTGATAGTAGATATAACTAGGTCAAAATCACTTTAAAACTTTTATAAACTAGTGACTTATAAGCAAATCAACAGTTAACATTACAATAGTTACCTAAAATAAAAGTGTAATGCAATCCAGTAATACTATTACTACATTACTTTTTGAAACAATTATCATCTCTAAAGATTATGCAGGAGTATAGTTCTAGTAAAAAACTTCGTTTAAAAAACCGACGTCAAAAACTAAAAAGTATAAAATATAATAAAACTACGTTTTAACGGTTTTAAGCGCGGTAATTTTATATAATTAAATACATACATAACTTCACGCCAGTTCCCTTGCGGGGTAGGCACGAACAACAGAGTGCCATTTAGGCTTATTCTTACACACCTCACTTGCCTCTTTGACATTCATAACTCTTGTCATGCAAGCTCGTCTGTTCTTAAGGCTCCTGACATCACCTTCTGCTAGTACACGATCAATTTGATCATGGAAGGTGTGTCGTGGCCTTCCACGACTTCTGCATCCATCCACTTTTGCATTGTATATCTGTTTAGTCATTCTTTCATCATGCATTCTTTCCATATAATTAAATAATAAAATTATTAGAGTTAGGCATGTTTGCTGAAGAGTTTATTGCGCCGCTTCTTCTCTTCAAGCCATAACATGTTGCGAAGCGGTAGTAAATTAGATTAGGCTCCCATAGAGTAAATAACCATAAACAAAATTAAAATTAACAAGTTGGCGGTAGGCTAAATAAAACTTTAACAATACTCGTTGACGCTTGACATCTTTGTCTTCCGTGATCACGGCCACTGAAAAGTGGCCGAAACGTCGGAAAAACCAAAATCAAATAAAATTACCGCGCTTAAAACCGTTAAAACGTAGTTTTATTATGTATACAAGTTGCGAAAACTAAAGAAAATATTAAGTATAAAATAACTTATTTCTAAAGCTATTATTATTAATACATATTATCTAAAACATCTTGAAGTCGGTGCTTTTATTAATATATATTATCTAAAACATCTTAAAGTCGGTGCTTAGTAATTTTTATGTTTTACTTTGCACCGACTTCAAGATGTTTTAGATAATATACATTAATAATAATAGCTTTAGAAATAAGTTATTTTATACTTTTTAGATTTTGAAGTCGGTTTTTTAAACGAAGTTTTTTATTTTATTTGTTACTTTTTAGTGTCTAGCTATGTATGGGTAGACCTACGAAAGGTGCCGCGCCGCGCTCCTTAAAAAATATAGGTCCTAAGAAACGGGAACAAAAAAATGTTCCTAAAAATGAAAACTACTGGGCCAAACTATATTAAATTTTTAGGGGACAAAATGGCAACTATTCCGCATCAAACTAAACAAGAATCACGTAAATCGGATCATAAATCTCAGCGTATTCGGTGTACATATGGAACGGAATGGAAAATTTTTCATAAAAAATGTTCATAAAATGAAAACTACTGGGCCAAACTATGTCAAATTTTTAGGGGACCAAATGGAAGCTATTCCGCGTCGAAAAAAAAGAATCACGTAAATCGGATCATAAATCTCGGAGTAATCGGTGAACATACATAAAAAAAAAACAAAAAAAAAGATCCCGACGAATTGAGAACCTCGTTTTTTTGAAGTCGATTAAAAACAGGCCTATAGTATGTTTCTTTATCTGCAATCAGTCTTAATAACTATAAGCAAATGTGTTAAGCGCATGTGGTATGTTTTGAAATTACAAAATGGTAATAAATACTGGCACTAAACTATTGTATTAAGTTAAATACATCCAATGTAGTAACTTTATTTTAAATATAAATAAAAAGTAGTTTTCGATTCGGATAAGAATTGCAATTGAAAGTAAGTAACCAACAACTAAGTATATTTAAATTGGCAACTTAATAAGACTTAGGTAAATAATTTCCACATACCTAATCACTGATTAAAGCGCTACCCAGGCTAAGTTGATTGTAGAAATACAACAAAAATACTGTAGGTTACACTGCACAATTACAGTACATGCAAAACTTAGCTGTACTTAACACTTCAACTGAAGTCACACCAAATAGTGTAAACTGAAAAATATGATTTGAGAATCACTTACTGAATGTACATGTCTCTAGATATACTGGTAGTTGTAGTACGTAGTATAAAGTAACACTTTATATTGATATTTGTCATGTTCATCATACAAATCTGCAAAAACGACCTCTTTAAGCTCTCAGCTCTTTACATACTACCTCATAAACTTTATTGTTTACTTGTACGAACTTCATGGACACATTTAATTTTGCTTGTATTCATTCATGGACAAGAAAAAGATTGTTCATTAGGATAATAAAATTATACACGAATATTTGCTTGTACTTAAATGATTAATATAATTACAAACAATTTAAATCGAGTGTTATACAAAAACAAGTAACTAATGAAAATCCTAAAATACCATAACTGCCAAAACAATTAAATCTGTTTTTAGTTTAGATTAAAATTAAAAACAATTTGAGATCCTTAAATTATAAAAAATACACTCCTTTTAAAGTTCTTAATTGGCAGTGATTTTAATACTACGTACAATTTCAGAGATATTTTTACGCTCTGAAGCACTTTCGCAAGGTCTCGCTAAAATGCTAGAAATATATTTAAATACGTTTGGATTTGACGCTTGTATTTAAATATTAACAATGCAGAATTGACAAATGTGAAAATATGTTTGTGAGTTCCATCTTCACAGCTTTGGATATGGACCGATGTAACAAAAATTAAAATATAGCAATACTGAACTTCAATATAAGCAAAACTGAGTAGTAACTTACAGTGTGTGGTCCAACTTAAATGGAATTATTAACTATGGCAATCTAGCATTGTATAAAATAAGCCAGAGAACTTAGAATCTTAATTATCTTTAAGAGTTGGTAATTATTATAATAATTGGGATTTTTTGGCGGGAACTGAAAGGGAACGTTGTGCTGTACAATTTTATTTTCTAAAAATGTGTAAAATTACTCTAAAATGAACAATAGTTTTAGGATATTGATAGTTTTTGAGTAGTAATTATGTGTTTTTGCGAGAAATGTGAACTATATAGCCAAATGTGGCCTTTCGAGTTTTCACAAGAACTCCGTTGAATGACGTCGATTGTAGCCTACAATACAATGGCGCCTGGCTTAAATGCCTAGTTGCCAAGCCTTAAACATAAAAAAAATTATAATAATTGTGTTTTGAATAAACAAAGCAATATTGCTATGGTAACGTATTTTTTATTGCATGTATTCGCGGCCTACTAGGGCGTTCCACTAGTAGTTCACAACGCCCAAAACGCTCAGTTAGCCGTACCACAAGGCGACCGCAATCGTTGTGGTCGTGGCGAAAACGTCACTAATGACGTCATCATTTTCGATCCCACAACGCTCACAATGACCCATGTCAATAGGCAGGTCGAATAGCCGTTCCACTTGGGTTTACGATTGTAACGCCGGCACGCAAGTGGAACGGGATAAATCGCGGTGGTAAAAATGGTCGTTTTGAGTCCCTAATGGAACGTAGCCATTATGTCACATATCAATATGTTCTGGGAGAAAGTAGAAGATGAAATTTTCAAGTGTCAATAGCCTAGCTATAAAGTAACTTAACCATATAAAGCCTTAAAAATATACAAATTTAACTTTCCGAAAATGTTTTACAATTAACTTGAATTTTTTATAGTATAACTGCACCAAACCTAGTGAACTTTTCTAGGATTGCAGCAAATCCTACAGATTTGAATGTTAGAGATTGATCTAAATATCACATCATTATTATTGCAATAAAAGATATTAATATTATTTCAGGTACTGTACGGACCAATATAGCCACATACCTAAAAACATATCTTGGCGCCATAATGTTTCGATCGAAATTAGTGACAAATTTCGACAGAAACATAGTTTCCATTAGTAAACAATTTTTTTTCATTTCAGAATTTGTAAAATTATTGAATGTATTTGGGAAGTCTGAAACTTCAAAGAAAAATGTTATTTATAGTACTTATTTTTCTATTTTATTCACTTTTTTATATGTTAAAACACTTGTAACACTATGCAAATGCATATTATTACGAAAAATATTAATATAATCAGTGTGTAATTCTTGTTCATTATTTTATGTTGGCTTTATTATGGTTATTATTTATGAGTACACCGTGACTCATGCCAAGGAGTTTCATGTTTTTGTTATTAAATTGCATTATTGGGAATGTGCGTAATTTTCTCATTAAGTTGCTTTTCAAATTTTAAAATAAATTTTAACAAAACATGCTTCTTTGATTACCTGAACACCTCAGTAATATTGTCAATATGACTTGACTTTATTTTTTCTTGTTTCTGAACACTATTTAATCTAACAGCTTTATTTTTACCGTCCATAACTACAACCAAGGAAGAAAAGGTTTCTAACTTAATCAGTTTTACCAATTGTATTCCATAAAATAATTACAAATCAAAACATTTAATTTGTCCTAAACGCTTCACACATTCAAATGTCAAATTAAATTATTGCCTCTGGCTAAAGCAGTAGTTTTTAATAGATAATTTTGTACACTTTTTTTTACACACAATATCATTCATTTCTATATTTACACAAAACATTTATTTAAATATATATACTAGTATTTTGATATTTAGGGGCCCAAATCTTTAAAGTGGAAGGTAATCCTTATTAGACCTTAGATTTAAAAATATTTATTTTGAGTTTTTTATTACACTGAGCAGATGCTAACAACAGTAATATTTAAATTTAATGTTTGAAATTACATTAAGGGTAATTTCTATTCACAATAAAGTAAATAAGAAGTTAATTCGTTGCACACAAAAATATACTACACTTTACATTACAAGTCACTAATATAAAGGTAATTTCATTGCCGATTTCTATATCTCATTGTTTTTTTTAACTACTAGATACCGGTAGAAGTTATGAAGTAACTTCCTAATATGCCTATAAGCCTAACAAGGATTCCTCCAAAATTTCCCAGGACATAAATATAACATCTATCTATTCAATAATCATAATTTCAGTTTTAAATATCATACACAAAATAATGTCTTCTAATCTTTTAATCTTTACAATGTGCTTTTATCGCTTTAGGTCGCATGAATATCGCTCATTAATTTTTATACAAGAGTAACCTTTACACATTTGTTAACCAATTTTGCACAACCTTAAAGTAAGAGTTGGTAAGCTCCATTTCATAACATCTACATAGATGACCGGGATAGAGATATTTTTTAGTTATTTACATAAATAAAGGAATTCCGGTAACGGTTAAAGCTGTCAAATAAACGCGCGTTCCGTTTCTACTAGTACTCAAGGAGCGTTTAATAATCGTCGCGTACGACTATATGATGTTTCATGTTTCAGCAAATATTTTTAAAGCAAATTTTATAAAACTACAACCAAAATATTTAACTAAAACATAACTCACATCTTCTATGTTAAAATTCACTCTTGTATAAAAACTAGTCTTAACTCGTATATAATTGAATAGATATTCATTTGATTATACATAGGTACTGTTAGAATACAGAAAGCAACAACTAAACATAAGTAGTTTAGTATAGTTATAGTTGATGAGCGCATAAAGACTTAGTCAGGTCAATATGTTACATTTACATAAAACTTTTGCAACACATTTTTACTTACAATAGGCAATACATAGCTTAGATATTAATCTGCTTCAAATGTTCCATCTATATTAATTAGGCAACGAGCGCCTATAAAACAAAATTAGAAGATTTTTCCAGTATCAGTCAGTCAAATAATAATCTTTTCATATTCAGATTTTATAGAGCTACTTTATGGAGAGTATGCAATCATTAATGTAGTATGAATATCCGTCTATCACGCAGCCTTTTCTTGCTATGATTAACCATCAAATATGTCAAAGGATATAAGTCACATAATAATCAAATAAATATCTATTCAACAAACTTAAACAACACACCTGAGCACCACAGCACATTCTAAAAAGAATAAAATCAATGTCTTACTTTAATAACGTTAAAGTTTTAATCGCACAGCGTTTGAGCTCGTTTTGCTTAACCGGCGTGATTGCACTAGCGGCGCGCGCGTTTCGAACGCGGCGGTCGGACCGCTACGTGCAGCGCGCGTCCTCAGACTGGCGTTTCGTGGTCGACCTCTTCTATTCGGCCTAGGCGCCACGCGTTTGGGTCAGTCGCTGTAGTTTGAAGAAAAAACATGATTATAATATTTACATAACTAAAATCGATGATAATTTTTTTTGTCGTTTTAGTGAAAAACAATGGATATTTCCCGAAATATGGAGAATAGTACATAAATTATAAAATTAATGTAAAATTTTGACAACTGTGTTTTTAGTCTGTGGACTTCATGACTTATTAGCAATAGGTGGTGATAAAATTGACACTTGTACAAGACCAGGTAGGTATCTGGACAGGTCATAATGTTTAGCGCGGACAGTATTATCAAATCCGTATATTTTATTTTACACAAATCTGGGGAAACATCCATCACCAGTATCTTTAACCTTATGACAGTGCAGAAGTTAGTAACCCAATACATATTTATGAAAGTTTATTCAGCTAATAAATTATTGTGAACACGGTTGTGAGTCAACAAAACTGACATATTAGTGCCTATCAGTTTTCATTTTACACAGAAACCTTAAAAGCACAGGAAATCTGACAAATCACTAAAAAAGTTTGACTATGTGCAAACAAACAGTGTTTCTACAAAAAAAAATGTTGAAGTTCTTTTTGTCACAAATATGTCTGGAAATTCTTTTTAGTAATTATAATAAAGAAATATTAAAACGAAAACGAGGATTTTGTTACCTTGTGCATTGCTGTAAAATCTTTCGAAATATCTTCACCTTGCTTGCACAAGTTTGATTTGATTACAGTATGGTTGAGAAAGAAGCTTTTATGTATTTGAGGTCACATAATTAGTACATTTTATATCACTAATACTAGCTAACATACACACAAGCAATCACTATTGAAAAAAAACCACCTGTAATGTTGTGAACGTGTCGTGGACGTGATAATTGAACTCGAAAACTGCTGTATTAATATTCGTGAATAATTTTTGTATATTAACACAAGGACAGAATTGGTATTAAAAACAAATAAAAAGCATTATGCAAGCAAAAGACGTGAATAATTTTATGTGTGAATGTAAACTAGTAAGTAGTGAATTTTGGGATTTTCTAGTGCAGCTAATTTTTTATTTGTTACAGAAAAACAAATTTATACATTGAGCAAAAATTATTTTACATTATATTTTTTTATCTCAATAATCACCAAAGTAGCAAACGCACGCACACTAGATTTTCGAGAGGAAAAATTTACATACGCATGCGTCTGGTTTCAAACAGTTTTAGAACAGATCTATTAGCAATGTTTCAATCGTCAAATATCCGAAAATCTACGAAATCTGTGCTATTTGCTCTACGTATATGAATAATACTATAAAAAAATGCATAAAACATGCAATGAATGTGTCGTAAACTAGAAATATAATTAGAGTTTTAATTCCAGTTATTAATCCAAAACCAAACTTTTTAACCCCCACCCATAAAAGTATGTGGTGTCTTAATATCATTAATCTAATGAACAAAAATTAGCTGCCCTTTAGTTTTCGTGAAGGTAAGTGTTCACTGAAAAAATATATTACACGCACATCTGTTATGGAAACGCTTGAGCTTTCTCAAAGTACTTTGAACGAATATTGCGTCAGTCGAGTATTAAATTCTCACAATATTGTGACGGGTGCAAAGTAGCAAAAGCTATATATAAAATAACAACAATATCTCGTAAAATATAATAAATAACCAATATTCATTCACTCTATTAATAATTCATAGGTTTTAAATTAAAATTATATATGGAAATATGTTTCCGCAGTATAGGAATTATTTATATGTCGTTGAAGACCACGGGCCATAAAAATGGTCCGGACTTTTAGAGGGCTTAAAATCAAACAAAGTGATTCACATAAACATAACCATTCAACGTTATTGAATACCGTTGTCCCCTCATAGTTCTGTATCTTTCCACCTAATTGATTCAGTTTAGTTAATTCGTTTAATATCAGGATTACAAATAGTACTTTCTACTTTGCACCCAATGATTGTAAAGCTGACGTTGTTATAGTTCCGGTAATAATAAGTTATGGATAATGCGATTTTAACTGTCAACGTCAAATGTAATTCATAAATAATTTTCATATCGGTGAACACAAAAACCTTCCAGAATAAAACCGGAAACAATCTAAAAAAAAAAATAACTTCAAACCATAAGGTGTAAGATGGAGTGAAATGAATTAAACATAATCTAAGAAAATCCCTGTTTTTAAAAAACTATAAAACCTTGTATCATATTTATCATATATTTTGATTAGACTGTAAACGCAAATTAAGACCGGTGTCTAAAATGAAATAAATAAAATATTCATTACACAGAATACAAAATATACTAATCCCTTGTCAGGTCTTGAAAATTTGAAACTACTTTTCACCTTGGACAGATTATCATTTCAAGCAATTTTCGTTTTGTTTTGCACTGGAGGCGTAAAAGTTTAAGGCGCTTGTGATATTGGTGTGTCATATTTGCAAGATTTTTGGAGCTTTTCGAATTGTCAAACACATACAATCATGACAAGAAACATTTGTTATTAGAAAAAAAGACTAAATTTGAAATAATTATTATAGATCCTTAACCGTGCTTATTATGTAAATATATGACAGGGACTTCCTTTAAATAAAATACAAAAGAAAAAAAATCAAAAATAATTTACCTTTTACTGTCGATCTTCCAAACATGCTTTAGGAAAACGGCCTTAAGGATGGGATTTTAGGGATAATTATTGTTTATAAAGCTTCTAATATCTTACATAAACTATAATACTTAATAAGGTAACGACTATTTCTATTAAAGCATTACGTCATGTTTAAATCATATGAAATATGAAACTATTAACAAAACCTTGCGCCTATATGAAGCTATCTAAAATGTAAATTAATCGAATTTCATACTCTGAACACCGGGTCTTTATCAAATTTTCAAGATAACTTATGTGTTGTACTGTGATGTCCTAGAAGAGGCTACAAAGTCTAACAGCTACAGGTGCCTCTAATAAATATTCATTTGTTTTCATAGATTTACAAAACAGCCACACAATTCTCCAAAGTAATTTCCCGTATTTAACTCATTCTAACAATAGCTGCGCTCTATTCGTAGAAGCAATTAGAAAATAATAACTTTCACAGCAAATTCACCCTTTGAATATGAGTATCCAAGATAAGATCACGGAAAATAGACTCTTTCTGCTTGAAAATAATCAAAAATAATTAAGAATATACTACCAAAACCCATATTAGTTGGATTACAATAACAGGTTGTCATGAAATCGAGTACACTTTGCCTGGGATAGCGAAACAATTTTTTTCGACTTCGTCACATAAGATTGTTATATTTACAAATACTTAAGTTTCAAATGTAGTTTTATTAAGTTTTATTTTATAACATTTTATTAAAGATATTTTTTTGTATAATTGTATATCTATAAATCAATTAATATAATTAAGTCTCCAATAAGACCAAAAATATTAAAAATCACTGAGTTGTATCAATGTTTATTCGTTGCTTAGGTGATATGTTTAATATGGTTACATATACTATATAATATGTATGTCAATAGCTATAGCTGCGCATATAATATGAAGTGATAATGTATAGTTTATATGTTATTTAACAAACAATGATATATTTGTTGAAGGAAGTGTTAAACCTTATTTAAATTGCGACGATTTAAAGTTTGTAAATAATTTGAAATGAACCATTGAACTGGAAATAATAGGAGAAAATCTTACTCGTGAATAACACACTTCACCGCAGCAAATCGAAAATGAATTATGAAGTGCGAGGTAATAGAACAATTCACAGTTCAAAAAATATGCCGAGAATAGGCACTAACATTCTTAATTATCGCTAAGTCATTGTAATGATAACATCTTCAAAATCTAACATTATTAGTAAATGGTAGTAGCCTAATATTTGTACACTTAATACCTGGATGATAAAATAATGGTCCCGATTACAGTAAATAGGTGTAAAAATTATTTTTACATTTTATTCTATACACAAGAAACAAAAATGTAAGATATGTCGCCTTCTTCAATATACAATGGGTCAAACGTTTTACAGACGTTTAGTTTGGAATGCACTTTAGTTACATACAAGTACGCGGAGCTCGCGGTAAATAATATCTGAACTGTGAACTATTCTTGACGGGATCATCAGAGGGTGGGGAGGGGGGTGTAATGACGTCAGCGGTGGGCGTCAGGAGTCCCGTCAGCAGGTGGGCGCCTTCGGCAGCAGCGGGGCGTGCTCGCCTGCCACAACCGACACCACCACCACACGTCAACGACACGACACCACATAGACACGGTTACGCAAGTGGAACAACCGCGTTATAACCACGAACTCGGAAACTCTACATCGCAACATCAGTTTTATGATATGATTTTAAAAAACCGGAAAAATGCCCAAATGGAAGTAAAAGGCCCGATTTGACGGTTCTCTTTACAACATATTTAGGGATTGAAACCACCAAATCGTTAACCAAGTTAACCGATTATCACGAGAAATCAATTAAAAATTATATGACTTTGTAATCGTTTAATTTATTTTAAGTTAATTACTCTTTGTGTCATAAAAATACATCATAAAATCGACATCGAGCGCGAAAGTTTTGTCTCGCATCGTCTTTCGCGTACCGCATATATTTATCACGCACCACAATTAATCATATTTATATATTTATATTATTTCAATCGTTTTTGTTTTCAATACATATATATACAATTATGTTATGTATTTAGTATAAATACATAAATAATCTAAGGTTCTGGAATAAACATGTATTTAATTTTTTTCCTGAATCGAATTGAATTAATGAAATGCAACAACCCTTTGGTAGCAACATTCAAATGAAAAATAATACACCTTAGAATGTAACTATTTTTGGAACTTCGTCATAGATTAATACGATGTTAAGAATTAATAAAAGTTTCATGTGGTTTCGTTCTTTAGAGGAAAATAATAAATGAACTATATTTTATAACACTATATATAGCACCAGTAAAAAATATGTATATTATCAATGAAATAAATTTTTATTGGCTGCCAGTTTTGTTGATTTCATTCAGTTACGTTTTATTGACATTCTTAAGTGTCAAATCGGCCTTTTTAATTTCTGATTATTATAATTTTATGATTACACTTTACGAATGCCTTTTACTCACTTGTTTATCATTATAATATGTAAGTAAATTATTATTTCCAGCCAACGCTTTTACCGAAGTTACATAGTTTATATTTTAAACAACTCAAAAAACCAAGGGACCCACCCCGATGGCCGGTTTCTATATATTAGTATCCATTCGCCTATTAGTAAACTTAATAGCCTAAAACTTACTACTAGTAAATTTAATAGTCTAAAAACTTTTTGTCATTATATCGCAGTTATTCCACACATTATTTAATATTAATTTCATGTTTAAATTACATTTCTTCGCTTAATTTTCATGCAAATTGTATAACAAAATAAACAGTATACAAACAACTTAGGTATATTTTTAATCTATGTATTTAGTTAATTTTTTGATTATTGAAGATTAGTTTATTCAATATATTTACTATAATATCAACTTTATTTAATCAACTGTTTATAAAACTTACTTAAAAAATTAAAAAACGAAAGCTACGACTAGTCAACATTTATATGAATGAACTTCACTACCAATTGAAACATTATAAACATGCATAAATTTATATCACGGAGGAAGAATACCAAGATTGATAATCGCAAAAAAATGCAACTTATACAGTTCACACAATATCAAATTGAACAAAACTAGTGTTTCTCACGAAAAAAAAGTCCTGCAGCAAAAATAGAACTAATCACAGATCACCTGAACCACGTTGTTATGTCGTTTTTATCAAGCGGTTTAATGTAAATGTTCTTATTCTATTTAGTCATAATATTAGGTTGGGGAAAAAGTTTCTTCGCATTTTATATAAAAATTCAAAAGGTTTTTTTATAAAGTTTATTTACATTTGACTAAAGTATGTAGGTGCCATTTTGTTGGATAACTTTTTGCCATCTTGTAGGTAGGGACGTCATCCCATTGCTATAAACATTTTGGGGCTTCTGACCAAAAAATAACGACAAGTGGTTTTGGCTGTCCTCTCGTGATGTTAACCTGACACTGCCTAAGGAATTCTGTAGAAACCGAAACAGGTGAAAATCTGAAGGTGCAAGGTCAGGACTATACGTCGGATGCATTAACACCTCCCAGCCAGACTCTCGTAATTTTTGCTGAGTGGCTAAAGATGTGCGAGGTCTAGCGTTATCATGGTAAAAAACCACATCCCTTCTGTTGGTTAATTGCGGCCGCTTTCTCTCAACTTTTTGCTTTAATCTCATCAGTTGTTCGCAGTACAGTTTAGAATCGATGGTCCTGCCTGGCGGTAACAGCTCATAATGAATAATGCCCTTCCAATCCCACCATACACACAGCATCACCTTGTTGCGAGTTAACCCGTGTCTGGACACAGTCTATGAAGCCTGCTTGCGCTGGATCGGACTGGGCGTAACTACGTTCTAAGTCTCAGCCTTTCCTACATAAAAAGCGCGGGGCACATGGGAGGAGGGTGGTTTTAGTGGGTAGTGGTTGTTGCCCGTGCAACTTCTCTGAGTCTCCACACAAGCTGGCTTGATTATTGTTCGGATTGCCCCTTATCAAAGGGAAAAGCCTTCATGATCAACTATGGTCTAATCCCTTGCAAAGGACCCAGTATTGTGCGTAAATAGCATTTCCCCCGCCTTAAAAAAAAACAGTGTGAAGCCTGACCGGCTTTTGACCACGATCTTTTTGGCACGTTCTTGTCGTACGTGATCCACTTTTCATCACCATTTCTCAGCTTCTTCAAAAATGGTTCGGTTTCATTACGTCGTAATAAAAAATCACAAATGAGTACACGGTTCATTAGATTTCTTTCAGTGAGCTCATGAGGCACCAAAATATCGAGCTTTTTTGTGTACCCAGCTTTTTTCAAATGCGCCAAAACCGTTTTGTGGTCAATTCCCAGTTCTCCAGCTACATTGTAACTACTAATATGCCGATCTTGTTCCACTTTTTCAAAAATGGCATCAATTTTGTCCGTAACAGGGCGACCAGAGCGACGTGCATATTTGATATCAAAATTTACGGATTGAAAACGCTTAAACCAAATTTGCGCTACTCTCACAGATACTGCATTAGGTCCATAAACATCACAATTTTTTTCGCGGCTTGTGTTGCATTTATACCTTTTTTATAGTAAAATTTTAAAATGTATCGAATTCCCTCATTAGATTCACTCATTTTAACAATAAGAAAAACAAATCAAAATCACACATTTTCCTAATTAGAATTTGGAATTGTCGTCCTTAAAATTAAAACTTTTTAATGATACCAAAACCAGCCAAATACACATGGTATAGCCAAAGAAATCTTATTACAAGTTCATACATACTATATGCGAAAAGACTTTTTCCCCGACCTATTATTAAATTAAAGTCGTAAAATTATTTTATCTTTCCAACATTCTGTTAGACGACCATAGCGCCCTGAAGCCGTGACATTATCTAGTCATGTAGGATTCAGGAATTATTTAGATTTATTTTTGTTACTAAGCGATTTTATCATTCCTATATTTTTCTTCCATGTTTATACTCCGGGAGCATTTACTTCCATGACTGTATGGATTAAAAAATCATTAATGAATGAATATTGAGTTGATCAATCCCTCATTTTCGTAGTAATTATTTAAAAAAATTATAATTTGAATTTTTAAATTAATATATTTTACAAATGTATGTAACACGAAAGCAAGTTGTAGAATTTTGCATGGTCTGTTTTAGACAAGCATTTTTAACTCGCCTAATGCCAAATAATCCAAAGAAAAACTTCATTTATTACTTCATCATTAAACCAAATGCTCTATTACGTCTAGAAAACAATAATAGGATACAACGTTAACTACCTTGTAACTGCCTGTTTAGCAGGGCGGTGATGCCTGGCCCATCACCGGCTTTCTTCACCACCAGCATGGGTTTGTCCTCACCCTCTTCGTAACTGTTAGGCAAGTGGCCGTTGCTCACTGCCATAGTTTCGCTCACCTGGAACATTTCAGCAAATAACGATACATAGTATAGCTGAATATTAAAAAGATAACAAGCTAATTGACTGTATTTATTTTGAAGGTGTTGTTCCCTCGGCGATTGCAACAAGAATGCGCTAAGCGTTAATGCAAGTAATGCAACGCTAACAAAAACACTTTGCTACTACAACATGTTTCTTGTCGTCACAATGTTGCCATCTTAAGTAATTTGATACAAACAAAGTACTTAATCATAAATAATCCCAATGATCTAACAACAGATAATTCGGTAGGTGGCACATTTTACAATTAATTCAAGAACAATTTTCATATACAACAGCAGGCGTTAAAAAATCAATCGTTACATCATCCATCATACTTTTAAAGTATCATGGTAAAAATAATTCTAATTTGTATTTAAACAATATAACTAAAAATGAAACTTACTCATATCAAATAACCTTAAAAGCCGAAAAGGGTATCTACATAGTATATTCATTACCTGCATGAGCTTATGAACAACATCCCTGCCGAGTATGTGGTCGAAAACTGCCTGCAGGAAGCCGTCAGACATGATCGACAGCTTTAGTTTGTCTCTGTGCCACACTAGCACCTTCGACTCCTCCATGGCCATTATTGACACCTGGAAAGAGCATAGATATTCTATTGTACTCCACGGAAAAACTTATTGTCATGCTAAGAAACAATGGATATCTAAGGAATATCTAAAATTTCTAAGGTTTCGTAGTCATTTTGGCAAAAACTGAACCCGTTTTCGTCATGTCCGGCAGTCTGTCAGTAATGTTTCTCAGAGACTACTTGGTCTATGCGGATGTTTAATAGGAATATATGTATTCTATAGCATATGACGCTACACGTTGCTGTAATAAATTTGAGATATAAATAAAGATTGGGGTTGCCGCCGTTCAAGTAACAGAGGTTTAATGTTTTTTTAGTTTATGTAGTAGTGCGAGTTGTCGTTAGTCCGAACTTGAAAAATCAACGATATTTCATCATACCTTATTTATTTCGGAGCCGATTTTTAAATCACCAGATAAAAGTTTTTCATACAATAAAATATAACATGGAAAAAATTTAAATGTCAGTTGCATGAATAACAGTATTCACTATTCAATTCGTTCAGGTTATAATTCATTTGACTGATAATTTTATCTGATGATTGATAAAAGTGTGTCCTCCGCCTCTAACTTTTGAACTACCTACAAGGTGGACATAAACATTCTGAAAATGTAAGGTTCCAAAAAGAAAACAGTGCACCTCTCACGTCTATGAAACCATTATAGTTCGTGGACTCTTATTAATAACTCTTTGAATTCCCGTACAATCTTTCAGCATGACGCAACATTACTCCACTACTTCAAAAGCTGAGTTTGTTATAAAACAAATTATTCCGTTTCCCGGTTCAAGGAAGCAAACTGTATACCTAGCTGACTTTATGACAGTTCTTTCTTTTGAAGTCTTTATAAATTCATATTGAAACACTTCCGAGAAATGAGAAACGAAAGAAAATCGGGGCGACATTAAAATGTATGAAGGACGGCGTCGGAATACGCTTTATGCTTGTTGACTATTGTATTTATCGTATATATTATATTTAAAAATACGGTTGTATAAAAATAATTAAATTTTTCAATACACCCTTCTCGAAAGGCTGAGGTTTTTAAAATAGATTTGACACACCCTTAGTATACGAGTTGCAATCCGCGACTCCGTATATATATATTTTTACATACATACATACATAACTTCACGCCAGCTCCCTTGCGGGGTAGGCACGAACAACAGAGTGCCATTTAGGCTTATTCTTACACACCTCACTTGCCTCTTTGACATTCATAACTCTTGTCATGCACACTGCATATATATTTTTACTTTCTAAATACAGTAAAACCAAGTAGGTAGTTACGCTGAAAGACACATTTGCTTATTTTTACTAAAAGCTCTAGAATTTTTATATTTTTAACTTCGAAGACCTCAAGATTACCACAACTTCAACATTTACATCAAGATAATCGGTAAAGGTTCATTTATTTCGTTCAAAACAACTTTCGTAAAGTGTTGCATACCTTACCACCTTGATTTATTTTTCAATTTTCCACCTCATTCTTTCAAATTTAGAGGGATAGAGACACAATTATTATGACTTTGTGAGGTTAATATCTCACCACCTGTTAACTTAATTAAAAAGTCATTTAGGAATATCGTTATATGTATTAAAGAAAATTTCATCCATATCATAACTTTATGCAAAAAAAAATTGTGAGATAAACAGACGAGCAGCCTTAAAAAATGATTACATAAGGGTTGTTTCTGCCAAAATGACTACGGAGCTTTAAAAATAAAAACGAATTGTTTTTTACACGACCCGGAAATAATAACGATTCGTCAATGTGTGAATGGTACCTAAGAATAATTAAGACATACTACACTTGTGAAATTTATAATTATATATAATTACTAGGATGTATCCGCGACTTCGTCCACGCTGGACTTGAAATTCCCGCGAGATTCCAGGATAAAAAGTACTGCAGATTTTAAGTGTAAAAATTTGCTGTCTGTCAGCGAAAACCGCATAAAAAATCGGCCAAGTAGTTTTTACGTGAATCCCGAACAAACAGACAAGAAATCTAAAAAAAATGCATCATGTTCTCCATCGTTTATATAGTCTATTCCAATTGTTTTTTTAATAGCTTCAATGTACAGACACGGCACGTTTAGAATTTTATAATATTATAGATAGACTTATTGAAGGTTTTCCTTTTATCAATACAAAAAAAACCAAGTGAGTTAACCTTGATGACTTACCAAAATAAACTCAATACCGCATTATAGTTTAAATATTTTATTCACTGTGACCTTACTTTTACCGACTGCGCCTTCTTGACACATAGTATAATGGCGCCACAGTTCAGTGGGCAAGTAATCGTGCAATAGACGCTTATTCGTTTGAAATCTGGTACTGCAGCACATCTTATGCAACAAATTTGAAGAGGCCATTAAATAAAAGATATTTTTTTCCTTTTTCAAATTAAGTTCCATTGGAGAGCATTTTTTTAAAGTCACACAATATAATACATATAGTTAAAAATTGTATCTATATCCTTTCTATATACTAAATTTGACACTCACTACACCTAAATTCTTTATGATTTGTTGTACGGGAAAAGTTTTCGAAATGAGACTGCAGTTATCTGTACCTTTTCTAATTATTCTCATGTTTATTTAATAATAGTACAGACTATATATGCGTGTTTACAAAGAAAACTACAAGAATATGACATTATATACTCAAATTACTTCAATAATCTTGCTGCACTCCAGCTATAAAAAAAAGAATCTTCTCCTTATATACATTTCGCTTGTAAAGTAAGCTTGGTTTGTTTAAAGCTATGTGACCTTTGTTAATAAAACACTTTATCTGTACTAATGTAATAAACAGGAAAGTTTGTAATTTTAGATGTTCGGGGTAATCTCCGGTACTACCGATCCGATTTCGAAAATTCTTTCACCGGTAGAAAACTACATTATTTCCAAATGACATATATTTCTTTATATATTTGATACTATATTTGATTGTGATTTAAAATTTAAAAAAGTAAAAACGTTTTATACCCACCGAAGTGGGCACTTTCATGTCTACCTACCAATTTACCTACACTATGGCACTGCCCACACAAGTTTGGCATAAGTGTTTGTAATATGCACATAATCAGAGAAACCGAGACAAGATTACATAATGGCACATTAATGGGCGGTTAGGACAACGATCTACGTGTGTAGGTGCATTTTATTTGATGTTTCCGCTTACAACATCTTATTTATGCACTTAAAACAATGTCGCGATTTTTTTAATAAAACAAACTTTGATAAAATGGCGGACTGATCGTCGAGCCTATCAGGGTTGGTTTTTGACTAAAATAGAGACAAGCAGAGAGGAATAAAGAGCGGGAATAAAATCGGGTTTTATTTCGTCTCCTACCTATAAAAAAATCGCCTTGCATTGCCTTGATATCAATCAACTATTCTGTTAGCTAACACACCGTAATTGTATCATTGGAATACAGGCGAGAGATATATTTGAATAATTTGATTTGCATATTCCATTATATATTTACTGCCGCTTGAATAGAGAAATGACATCAGTCTCTTTTGCATAAATAATTTTAAATCGTACTCGTAGTTGGCACTGTCACGCAGACAATTTCTTATTCGTCTTTTAACTGTGCAGGAACGGAGAAAGAATACAATTTCCTGCGGCCAGGCGGCCTGTCGTAAGAAGCGACAAAACAACCCACAGCCAGGTGGTAGGGCATTTGCCCGACTGGATGGCTACCGCCTCTGGTCTAGAATATGCCGCAATAACAACTCTCGAGTTGTGTTCCGGCATTAGTGGCCAGGTTCCGACCTCCCTTTAAAGAGCGGCAGCATGTTGTGGCACCTGGTGTTGCAAATGTTCATAGGCGATGATAACCACTTTCCATCGGGTAGGCCGTCTGCCTGTCTGCTGAACTCATGCATTTAAAAAACTAAAAAATAAAGCGCCTTGCCTCGCGTAATCTTCTGTCTGAATCATATTCTTAGGTATCTGTTATTAGTCATCTATCCAATTTTCTATATTAAAAAGAATCCCATATTTGTTATCGCTATCGGATGTAAACATATCCCAAATTTCATGATATTTGCAGTTCATTCCTGAGACAATGAAGAAGAAACAAGCAAATATAAAAACAAACTTCACATTCAACTATTACTATGGATCACTTCAATATACTGAAAAGGCAAAAGTTCATAATTTACCTGAAAATATTCGTCAGTAGACACGCCAAACCACTCGGGCGAGTCGAGAAAGTGGTGTGGGAACACTATATGAAGAGCTCGCTGGTTCTGCGAGACCACTAACCTGGAAAGAATAGTTAGATTTTTATTTAATGTAAAGATCTCGATGTGTCTAAAGTATATATAACTAGGATTTACCCGTGACTTCGTCCACGTTTGACAAGTAACGTAGATTACAGTGTTATTTTCAGCAGAGCAACGGATTTTTTTCCATGAAAATACATGAATACCGAAGATTCCCGTAAAAACCCGGAATAAGCAATGTTACTAAAGATACACTTGTCCTACTAAATATAGAAATTGTCATAGCAGTCAAGTCCTTAAATCACGTGGTTTCGAAATTAGGACATCCCGGGGAATATAAAAAGTCCCGGAGTAAATTGTTTTAGTAACAATCGGATCCAAATCAGCTATTTTTTATGTATACCGCCCACTTTAAAACACTCTCGGGAAAATTCCCGCGGGATTCTAGGAATATAAACGTATCACATCATTTGATATCGTTTTAGTGAAATCGTATCGAAATCAAGTAATATTTATGCAATCTAACTAATCTATACTACCGGAAGAAATCTCGTGGGATTTCCGGGGCACTAAGTACCACAGCATTTGAAAAAGAAAGGAAACAATAGTTTTAGTATAATATGTTGTATCGAAGTCGGCTTATTTTTATGTATACTAACTACTTTAAACAACTCCCGGTAAAATTTCCGCGGAATTCCCAGAATAAAAAGTATGACAGATTTTATTACACTAAAACTCGCTATCGATCAGTGTGCCGATCAAAAATCGTATTGCAATGTAAAATTTGCAGTTTGGTTATTTTAAATCATTCCCAGAAAAATTCCCGGGAAAAAAGGTACAGCAGATTATAAAGTCCAAACATTTGACACATGACCACGAATTACTCCGCTGTAGCTGACTCATTAGAACAGATAGATTGGTCACATCGAAATTGCAACGATTCTATTTCAAAACTATCTAAGTCAGTCAATCTTAAAAAATACAAAAGAAATTGTTATTCCAAGGACCAAATACAACCTTAAACCCTGGATAACTCCCGGCTTAATGAGGTGTCAAAGGAATCGTGACTCCCTACATCTTCAATCAAAAAAAGATCCGACTAACTTAGTCCTAAATATAACATATAAAAGATATCGCAACTTCCTGAATAAGCTTCTCATGAAGATCAAGACTTCATATGAAAATCAGCAACTGTCAAAATACTGTAACAATCAATCACACACACACACACACACACACACACGCACACGCACACGCACACGCACACGCACACGCACACGCACACGCAGACACACACACAGACACACACACAGACACACACACAGACACAGACACACACACAGACACACACACACACACACACAGACACACAGACAGACACACAGACACACACACAGGCACACACACAGGCACACACAGGCACACACACACGCACACACACGCACGCACGCACACACACACACACACATACACACACACAAAACCACACGCTCTCATAGTTTTAGGTTAATTAATTAATAAATCAATTATATTTAAGTTTCTATAATAAAATTGTGTTGGGTGCCGCGATACAGACCTAGAGTCTAGTGCAGCAACCGCCGCCAAAAAATTTGTAGCCTTAATTTTAACTACTATATAGGTTTTAGATATAATTATATAAGGCCTAGAAATAAGTTTGTATAAATAAATGAATTTGAATTTGAAATCATTCCCAGAAAAATTCCCGGGAAAAAAGGTACAGCAGATTATAAGTCCAAACATTTGACACATGACCACATCGAAATTGGCCCAGTAGTTTTTACGTAAATCCCGAATAAACAGACAATAAACCTAAAAAAAATGTATCGTGTTCTCCGCGTTTATATAATCTAATCCAGTTGTTTTTTTAAATAGCTTCAATGTACAGACACAGTATTTTTAGAATGTTATAATATTACAGATGAAGGTATTATATCATTAGGTATGTGACTTGCCAAATTGAAACAATTGGTTTAAAGAACATTGTCTCAAATTGTGACTCATGTGCCTTGCAGTTCCGATTAGCCTATATAAAGATTTATAATCGTGTTACGAGTTGTCAAGAACGAATCGCTTTTACGAGACAAGACCGCGCCTGTGGACTATCTTAACATTTTTGATTAACTTTTATAATTTCCTGTCACTTTTGGCCGACAATAAAACATTGTTTACACTACATACATGTATCTTATTATTTTAAAATAAATTACATAAGTACCACGTTTCAATTTATTCACCAACTTCTTAAACAGTTACATAATATTCAGTTTCTCTAAATAAATTATTTCGAAGTTTTTAGGATAGACAAGAAAGTAAAATTAAGTTCCACGTCGAAGCAATTTAAGAAAAATACTCCAAAAAATATTTATACTGCAGACGCTCATTTACATGAAAAACTGGATGTACATTTGTCGCAAAATTAAGCAAAGTTGGAGGTCACAGAATTTTAGAAAAAAGTTTAATAAAGCGTGTTTAATGGCCCTCACAATTGTGGGGTCGTTAATTAAAATGTTTTCTCCGCGACAAAGCTAACCGCGAGTCCATTTTGGGTTGTTGTTTCAGCATTTTTAAAGAGGTGCATAATGCGCTGTGTTCATCATCGCTGGATTTATATATTTTATCATCCATTCATTTACTTTATTAGTGGTTATAAAATTTGACATAAATTCGATACAATTAATATTAATTTTCTACCAATGATAAGGTAAAAGAATGGATAGTAAGACTTAGACGGGCGGCATATAGAAAGAAAGACAAAGAAAACAAAAATCAGCCCATAAACGTCACAGTGCTGTGTTTGAGCCTCCTCATTTTAGGGGAACGTGTAATATTCCTGCCACGCTTTACAAATCCGATTGACGAGTTTCACACGCCAGAAGTCGTTATACAGTACGTTTTCTCACGTTATCCTTTACAGTCAGCACAGGAAATCTAATAAATAAAAAATTGTACGTATAACCCGTAATTATTTTTCTAAGACCATTTCATAAATTTGCAGAGAAAAAAGATGGAAGAAAATATTTTTAATTTAAAATATGTAACTATCTAATGGAGGAATGCAAGAAAACGCAAATAAATAGACTCGCGAATAGAGAGTTATTCCTATTGGTTGAGTACAACAGAGGGGCTAATGAAAACCGTTACCGTCGCCTACAGACATCTGCAACACCAAAGCTGCTTAAAGGTCCTCAAGGCTCGCTTTATAAATAAAATTCGGATATGGAATCTGAATTTTAAAAACACCTTATATCAAATTTAATCATAGTAGAGCAATCGTCATTCGCAGTCTTATTATAATATAACGCCTTTTTATTCCAGACAATAACACTGAACAGATGACCTAACCTCATTACCCGCGTTGCCACTACATGACCTTGCTAATTTTAGGCAATGATGTGGAACTGACGGCGACTTGCGAGTGCCAAGAGTTATATAAATGTTGCAAAATCCTTCAAAATATACAACTGTTTAGGAAAATGCCAATAAGGGAAGCATGTGTCTACCGAGATTACTGTTTATAAATAATTTAAAGTTACTTAATATCTCCGGAAATAGACTTACCCGCTTATTCATAATAATAATAAGAGGTTTATAGGCTCGATAAAAAATTGTTATTCATAATCGCATTCCGAAAAATCTTTTTAACAAGTCTACAAAGCTCGTACATGTAAGTAATCCTGTTCAATACAACATAACATAATTATATCAAGTAAATCTAGCACCTTAGTTTATAATTATTATATCTTAGATAGAACAGAATTATATCATATATTTCTGTTTCAAATAGAAAAATATTTTGAAACAAATTTTTAACTTTTTTTAAATTCAATTTGAATACAAAACAAGTTATATAGGATTTAGATTTTCAGACCTACGCATTTCACTGGGTAAATATCATTCATAGTAATATTCAAAATAGTCATTATCGATAATGCAAACTCCAGTAAATATAAATCAATCTGACAATAAAATTAATTGCTCGTAAATCTCCATCAAAAGCGTAGTAATGGTTATTTCATTGCTCTGAAGATTTTCAACGCTGCAGAGGCTTCCAACGAGATTCAAGAAATTTACGTCTCATCCACATTTTTGCGATTATGAAATGGAATATTTGCCTTAAAGAGAATATGGCCCAAAAAATGTGATTATTACAACATCTATCAGGACAGAACTTCCCGCAGAAATTTTCCCTCTGCGATACGACATGAGAATGTTTAAGGGTACCTTTTTTTTTTTTTTTTTTTGGTCAGGGGAAATCCGTTTGAGGACTAAGCCGCGACAGGCACAGAAGCCTGGGGGGATGTTCGCGACCGGTGTGAGTGTGGGATTCGCCAGATCGGGGGTGGCACTAGCGTGCCCGGTCAGAACCGGTGCCACGCTATTGCCACGCCCCAGTTAGGGATACCCACTAAAACCCCTGGGTGTTCCGTCCTGCGCCTTATGCCAGGGCTACGTGAATGCGGGATTCCCAACTCCGCGTGCCCTGGCAGGCGTGGGCCCCCCCTCACTGGGCCTCTTCCTATGCCGGAGGACGTATCCCCCGGCTACTGATGTTTAAGGGTACCTACCATGACTTTCCTAGTGTAACAAACATCCATAGGCGACGCGAACTACTCTCCATTGGACGCATAGTTTGCCTGCAGCACTCATTAACAAAAAAACTTTGTCAACAGCCACATGACGAGAGACTTTCTAAACCAAAATGACTGAGCACCATTGATATATAAAAAAACCTTCAATCGAGCACCTATATTGCGAACGTTTAGTCGTTCTGTCAACTGCATGTTATAGATCGGCGGATTGGCGGGTTTCACATGTCACTTCTGTAAGTATCACGATCACGATGTTTTCCTCGCCAGCACCGTGCTATTGTAACAATAATTATGTAAGAGAAATCGCCTAATGACCCGTTTCTATATATTATTAACCGATCAATTGCGTTACTATCTGCTAAAATTTTATTTAAGCTATGGAGTTTGTATGGAAAAATAATGATAAATTTCTAGCAAAGGTAAGGCACATCAATCAATAGTAATATATTTAGGAATAGGCCATTAGTGATGAATGTATCTAGGCCAAGATTCGAACACACGTCACTGGAACGAATAGCAAATACGTTAGCCACTACGCCACTATAACTCATATTTGACCATAATTCCTTTCTAACTAAATCATGTTTTGTTTTAGTAACAAATTACCACTTTTACTCCTATAATAACAAGCCATCAAAGTTCACATACAATAGATCAATACAGTATACGTTTGCCTGCAACCAGGCTTATCACCGTGATAGTATTCATCGCTGCTAAAAATAAACACCAGAGGGATGTAACGACCTTTAAAATTTATTGAGCTCCCTTGACATTAAGCGTATACGCCCGAATGTCACTTACGCAAAAAACTGCTAATGTGTCTGTGAAAATATATTTTCGATTACAACGGAAACACTTCAAATATTTGAAGTGTGAATTTATTTATGAGACATTCTTATATATAAACGTTATATATATATGTGACGAGCGTGCATGACAAGAGTTATGAATGTGAAAGAAGCAAGTGAGGTGTGTAAGAATAAGCCTAAATGGCGCTCTGTTGTTCGTGCATAGCCCGTAAGGGGACTGGCGTGAAGTTATGTATGTATGTGTATGTATATATATGTTACGGGAAATTTGATTAATTGGGCAGTATTAATATGGACCGATCATTTCGAATAGTGACCAAGAGACTTTGATTAATTTATTACTTTGGCCGGCCTGTATTAATAATGCACAATGGCCCATGGTCCATTTAAAAATCATGGTTTGAGATAACGTGAATTTATCACTTGGATCGGGTTGAATACTTTCCCACTTATAGCTGGACTATGTCACAAATTCGGTTACCTTCCTATAAGAATTACGTTAGTTTAATTTAGTTATGGGTGGGATATAGTTATATGGCACTTTTATTTATTATGAACAGATCCGTTTGTTTTAATGTAGGTTAAAAGGCTAAGGCGCCTTAGCCTACGTAGTTATTTTTTTATAACCACCCAAAATTCAATTTATATCTCAATTATTAAATAAAAGTACATGTAATATACCCTAACCTCATTTAATAAACAAAAAACTGCAGTTCATATGTGTTTTATTATATTGATCAATATAAGGTTATCATTATTCGTACTGACCGGTAAAAGTTTATGCATACACAGCATATAGTTCATGCAGTTTTATTTTTATTGCCCATTTTATATGGGCATTATGTATACATTCATGCAGACCGGTCATTATTCAAAGTGACCGGATTTATCCAATTGCCCGTAACATATACATTAGATATTATGTGTGTAATTAACACTTAATTTAAAAAAAAATTATATTAAAAAAACAAACCATAAATGTTTTGTCCAACGATGTTATTCTTATTTGTTATGTTATATAATTTTGAAGTCGTAAACTCATGTTGCTTGTTACCGAATTCAGTCTTAAATTGAGTTAAAAGTTTTTATACATTGTTGAACAATAGTAAAAAAAACCGACCAGAACTATTATGAACTTATAATAGTCCATTCTTTCCCATTTTTTTTCCATTATTATACAACGACTTATAGTAGACACCCTTCTTTCAAATATCATCTAATTTCGAAGCAGAATGGCTGCAACATACGACTTATAGAGCAGAAAATGACGAAATTATAATAGTGCCATTTTTGTCATTAGGATACGATACCCTAAAAATAAGGAAATAACAGACAATAACAGTCTGGAGCCTGTCGATTATAATACAGACGATATAATTTTAATACTGTAATATTTTTGCCCGTTGGTCCACTTGGACCAACTTATGAGAATAACACACCATTTTATCCATGGGTTACTATTATATTAATGTTATAAGATTATAAGCAATCAGCTCAACATGCTCACTCATGGATTGATTAATAAAATAAGACAAAACTTAGTTTTACTTCCTAGTCGGTGTAAAGTGTAGGGTAAAATACTGTTATGAGTTTAGTGGGACTCGAATTAAAATGTCGTTGAAATTATTATAGAGTTTATTAGAACTATACAAACACATATAACACAGGTACAAATATAACCGAACACAACAAATCCAAACGTAATGCAGAAGGTTGTAATTCAATAAAACTCACTAACTAACTAAAAGTCACTAATAGATTACCGAATGTACACACGTGTCGCCTTAATCGTGGTTGTCGCTCGACTGCCTCCTCTCTCAATGGGGTAATTGTTTTATACTACACAAATGCAATATGTCCGCCCGGCAACGTCGACAGATTTTCCTAGAATCAGCTTGTACTTTAAAATCCGTAACACCTGGCTAATGATTACAATACAACAACAGACCGTATGCCAATAAGTAAAAAAAGAAGACGAACATAAAAGAGTTACAATAGTTTCAATGTTAATTAGTTATTAGTTCAAATGCCGAAGGGTAATAGATGTGCATTGTTCAGATATGCAGGTGATTTTGTTTTTGTCGGAACCTGAGTTGTAACAATACTATCATTGTTTTCAGAAAAAGAAGCTGTAAGAGACAATTTTTTATATTTACTATACATAAATATCTTACTCTCAAATACTTAAAAGATATACTTACAAATAAGCAAGAAATCAATTTATTTAAATATCAAGAGACTACCTTCAACATCGAAACTAGTTGTAGGATCCAGGAATAATGGTAACATAATTCCAACAACCTGAAATAAATTACCTACGAATAAATTACTAGGTGAGTGGAGCAGAAAAATGTATATTTACATATACACGGTACTGTTGTAAAGGTCACATCGTATCATTACGATGTGACCATAGTACCACCACCACACTCCATAGTGTAAGGTATAATCAAAGAGCGACCGGCTGCACATTTGAACCACTTTTCGTCCCGCCAGACGACCTAGATATAGATGGCTCAATCGCACTGGGATTGATTACTTGAGATTTGCTTTTGAAGGGTGAGCCCAGATAGGGTGGAGGGGCGAGATGGAATGCTCCTCCGTCTCAAAGGAAAATCTTCCAACGAGGCTAATGTTGTTCCTCGCAGGCCTAGGCCCATCTGTTATAGTTGAAAATTTGTATATATTGTTTGTATGTTTCGGGAAACGTTTGTGACATCAATTATTGCACAGCGCCATCTATTGGCTTGTAAGTGTTCCACTACACACCCCCTTGCTGAGACTGGAAGTCGATGGCAGACGAATGAAGTCGAGAGTTGCTATCAGCTATCAGTGCTTGTCGTAGTATGTTAATTCATTTATCACTTGGCAGTCCTGTGAGTCGAACTGGATGCAGTTCTAGTGAGTCAGAACTTTTATTGGTTGTCCCAGTGAGTCGGGAGAGCAGGAGCTCGTGTGTCGATTTCCAATGCGTATGGAAAGACGGTTGGAGTGGACGATTAGCTTCGCGCGGGTCACGTGGCTGGACTGTGTTGGCTGTTGAGTGGGTGGCCATCCACAGGAAGCAGCATACAGCAGCCGTGATTTGGTTGCCGAAGTCGCCTGAGTAGCCGTGGTAGTAGGGATGGAGGTACATCGTGTTGCAGATGTGCGATCTAACCCTATAGGGGCTACCGGTGATGATTGGCAGTGGAAGCTAGCAGGATATACTCGGTGTCTAAGTTATGCGGAGAGTGTGATGGTGATGATGGTGCTTGAGGTTGAGGTTGAATTGATGTTCTATGGAGTTGGAGGCTTGAGGTTGAAGTGAATTCTTGAAGCAAATTTTTGAGACTTGATTAAAGGTAGTTTGAGATCTTGAAGTTATTGAAAGTTGATTGAAGGTTGAATGAAGTTATTGAAGGTTGAAAAGTTGCTGAAGTGAAGGTTGCATGTTCGTTAGTCGAGAGTCACCAGTGAAGGGGGTGACCAGTATAGGGTGGACTGTGGAGGGGCATGATGGAATGCTCCTCCGTCTCAAAGGAAGATCTTCCAGCGAGGCTAATGTTGTTCCTCACAGGCCTAGGCCCTATCTGTTATAGTTGAAAATTTGTATATATTCTTAGTATGTTTCGGGAAACGTTTGTGACATCAATTATTGCACAGCCCCATCTATTGGCTTGTAAGTGTTCCACTACACTTTGTTATGCGAAATTAGAAAATAAACGTCATTATCATCTATACGTATATAAATGTGAAATTAGGTTTAAGTGTAAGTTTGTGCGCTCTAGACGCCTATAGGTATATATAAAATCCGTTTATAAAATGTTACAGTTACTTTAGTAGTATAGCTGTTCTTGTCATGTTTCCGTTTAAAGTTAATAATTTATTTTGTTATGTACCTTCTTATTTCTAAACGATACAATCAGTCATTTCCGTAATTGAATAATAATGTTATATTTTTATTTATTCCATGATTAGCCCCTGTTTTGTATAGTGTAGTTAGTTGTGTATAATTCACCATAATTTTATATAACAGTGTTATCTCTAATATGATGAGGTAATTGTGTAGATTATAATTCAAAATCTCTCAAGTGTATATAGATGGTATTCATTGCATTTTATTTTTATGTTGGCAGATGCGATAGATTTACACTGTGTTCGGTTTGTTTTATTACATGTAAAACTTTAAGTATAATGTTTTATATAATATATTGTATAAAATATTATCTGGAATTTCCAAACATCCATTTTTATCCGTGCAGGAACGGAGAAAGAATACAATTTCCTGCGGCCGGGCGGCCAGTCGTAAGAGGCGACAAAACAATCCACAGCCAGGTGGTAGGGCATTTGCCCGACTGGATGGCTACCACCTCTGGTCTAAAGTATGTCGCCATAACAACCTTGAGTTGTGTTCCGGCATTAGTGACCAAGTTCCCGTCTCCCTTAAGAGAGCAGCAGCGCATTTGTAGCACCTTTGGTGTTGCAAATGTCCATAGGCGATGGTAACCGCTTTCCATCAAGTGGGCCGTCTGCCTGTCTGCTGATCTCCTGCAATAAAAAAAATCCAAACAGTAATGTATTAAATTCTTTTCATCCATAACACTTTAATTAAAATACTTTATCAATGACTTCAATCCGCTATCGGTTGTGCCAATTGCTAAGTTTTATGTACTGTAAAAATTGTTGGACCGTGAACAGTTAGTTTTAATAAATGTGTTAAAACCGTAAATTCCTCTGATTATAACTATGTGACCAGTTGCTGTTCTTTTATTATCATAAACCCTTCTGAGTTGTTGCAAGTATTACAAAAATCCATAGCCCGGGTTTTCTGGACGATCTCGAGATCTTTCTAAAGCAATAAGGTCGCCTATTGTTCCTGTCTTTACTGTTTAATGTGATTACTGTAAATTGTTTATTTAATATGTATGTGGTGTACAATAAAGCGTTTACTAACTATCTATAAACAGATTTACATGAAATTCAGTATATAATACACTTATAAGCTCGCAACTTCAGTCACGCGGGCTGACACATCGTTATATTGTGACGACATCTTTATAAATTGTAGTCTGTGTTATTCTGATGTATAAGCTATATTAAAAGTTATGTAAAGTTTTTCAAAATTTGTTCTGTACATTTTGAATGAAACCCTCCCTCTCAAACTTTCTCGTTTATAATATTATAGGTTTTCATTATTTATTCGACCTATTTCTCCTTTGTGAGATTGAATAACATTTAAAACGTATAGGCACTTTAAAAATATTACATACTAAGCAATACGTACTAGTACACAATATACATACTTGAGACGTTCTGGCACTTGAAGTACAAAGTAAAATTGTATGAACTTATAAAAGTGCGTAAGTGCTGGAAAGCGTGCCCGCCTGAGTGTTGGTTTAAAAGTTCTTTCAAAAGGCTGACTGAAAGCAGCCCTGACGATAGTTACGTAATATTATAAATTGTGTGGCAAACGATTTAAGTCTTCTTCATTATTTTCAATGAAAAATAAACTTTTAGGTTTAAAAATATTTGGTGCTACATAATTATATGTAATTCAAGCCACGTACTTGTATCGGATTTAAGCATGTGTTTAATTTAATAATGGAATTGAAAATTGAATTAATTTAACTTTAATTAAATGTTAATTAATTTTATTTGATTAAAAAGGACACCTTTCCCCAATCTTTGTCATATCGGTCCATTTGTATACGTCACAACTTTTTTAGCACAGCAATTACTCGGCCTATACAGATAAAATTTGGCAGAAAAGAATATTCGATTTCTCGCCACAACATGTAAATGTCAATAAATAAGATTAAGGGTGGTCGCCTATTAGCCAGCCATACAGGAAATGAAGCATAAAAAAACTCATCATATAATGGTAGTCGTGTGAGATATGATTAGTCAGATCTTTCAAAAATCACAATGATATTTATTTCCTTGGTATCTTATTTTAATTTTTTTTAGTTTAAATCAATAGTTAGTAAGATTCATTTTCGTCTTTTTATGTATAGTTCTGCATGATTTATGTGTTTAGCTAGTGTCATGTAGTCATATATATTTCGAGTATTAGCATAATCTTCAAACAGCCTAATTGTAGGCCTTCGATTGACGCCAAACGAGGGGGAATTCTTGTGCCAGTTAGAGAAAAGCTCATTTCACTAAACTATTATGATTTACAAAACAAATGCATATTTCTTAATAAAAACAATCAATATCGTTCAACTATTGTTCACTTTTAACTAAAATAATTTTATTGAAAGTAAAACTGCACAGCATACCACCACCCATTAAGTTCCCATCAAAAACTCATATTCGCCTTTGTCCTAAAATTATGTATAACGTCTTACTTTTGACCTATAAAAAAATACATTTAATAAAAATTGTGTTAATCAAGTTCAGTTCAGTTTTTGATGAATTTCTAAAAAGTAATTTCATTTTATATTACATGCATTAATCGTTCAGTTACATACGAATTAGAACTTACTTCTTCAACATTCAATGCTTCAAAAGTACTGAAAACAGAAAATGATTAATTAATTACGTCATTGAAAGAACAAGATGCTGTCATGTCGTAAATCAGGATTTTAATTATCGTATCAATTAATCTTCGTTGAAGAATGTACGCAAAACATGACGTGACGGAAATACTTAAGGTATTAGGAATTTTTAAATATGTTACGAAACTCTCTCCTTGTTTATGTCCTACATTAATATAAGGTTCCTAATACTTGTATAAAATTAACTCCCAAGAGTGTCAGTCCACACACAGAGAAAAGATATGCTGCCTGTAGTGAATATCAACATCTGCATACTATTTGTGTCTTTAACTACATAATCAATAAATAATATACATTGTATAGAAAATTCTATATACCATGTCTCAAAACTATAAGTAGTTTTAGCAGCTAACAGATTTAAATCCAATGGGTAATTTTTGAGAAAAATAACTTTATCCGTGTGTTTCGTGGTATGGCTATTTTTTTATTAAAATAACTACGGAGCCCTAACAAAGAACTATTTTATGCTTTCACTGCGGGGTCTGGTTATGTGTACGTCAAGAGCTGATTACGCCAAGAATTTATAAATAAACGTTGAAAATAAGCACATTAGTAGAAGACTTAAAAATCACGCAACGTTTTGGTGCAACGAAACGATGTGCGGTGGTCGGTTCGACCTTATGATACAGAAGTGAATATTAGAAACGGAGGAAGAAAGTGCACGTACATAAAAATATACACGATATTGGACAACGATGACTAATGTTATAATATTATACTTTCACATAAAAAGAAATTTGCAAATCAACAATTCTTCCGATGAAATCTTAGTCGAGGCACAAGTGTTTTTGTCACGCTAATACCCGTTCCGAATAGCAATAAATCCCCTATTTTCGAGGAATTTTACTGCCAATAACATTTTTTGACATGGCTCGTTATATCACACGCGTACACATCTTGTAATACTTTCACCCACGTATAGGGTTACTAGATAAAACTCCGGATTTTCTTGTAAAAACTTACGATTTTCTTACAAAATGATACAGAAGTACATGTGGGTATATTAAAATATTCATTAGTGTCCTAAAATTTTTGTATAGCCCGGGCTAGAATTAATTGCTAATCGGTGAAAATTTTGAGAAGGGAGTATTTTCATCAAAATATCTATATATGTCTTGTTTTAGATTAGACTCATACCATCTGTATGGATCTAACGTACCTGAAATTGTCTTTATTATCTACTAGCTGACCCCGCAAACGTCGTACCGCCTCAGGATCAGTAAGACGTTGATTTCTAAACGACGGGACGACATCAAACGTTTGACATTCAAAACAAAAAAAAACTTCACTTTTATAGTGCCACCAACTTATCTGTAGAATGTAGCGATGGCGCTACGATCGAAAAGGGTTGCCACCTATTATAAAAATAATCAACTTCAGCCATTTTTAATATTAGTAAACATGCCTTTTTACTGTTCGTGATTTGCTCGGTATCACAGATAAAAGAATATATAAGTACATGAAAGATAAAGACAAAGGTCTTGACTAAACTGTAAGGGTTTTTTAGCCATTTGGCCTTGGAATCATTAAAGCAAACAAGTTATTTTTTTAATTCTTATTTTTATTTATAACATACTAGAGTTTACGTTAATACAGGTTACATTGTACAACATTTTTATGTTAGTGCCATTTGCACCCGAAAAATTCACTTAATTTTATATCGCAAACTATCCGATCTCCTGGCATGAGTATATATGTCCATTTTCGGCATTAAAACTACATTTAAACAAAATTACAATAAAAACGATCCAGTATTCCCAGTGTTTTCCAAAAACTTAACAGAAAGACATATCGAGTTACTATCACATTTTTATAGACGATGAATTTTATATCTATGAACTTGAGAAATGATTGATCTCATCCAAACTTTCATCTTCTATTACAAACAGTCCTAGTTTTGTTTATCTATCCCCCGTCAATGAAAACTACAAAAATAACAAAAAGGAAAAAATCAGCAAAAAGGACAAAAAAGCTAAAAGGACAAAAATAGCAAAAGAGCAAAAAGCAAAAGAGCAGAAGAGCAGAAGAGCAGAAGCGCAGAAGAGCAGAAGAGCAGAAGAGCAAAAGAGCAAAAGAGCAAAAGAGCAAAAGAGCAAAAGAGCAAAAGTGCAAAAGTGCAAAAGTGCAAAAGTGCAAAAGTGCAAAAGTGCAAAAGAGCAAAAGAGCAAAAAGAGCAAAAAGGGCAAAAGAGCAAAATGGGCAAAAAAGTTCAAAAAGAGTAAAAAGGACAAAATAACCAAAATGATGAAAATGGCAAATCACAAAACCAACCAAAGCCTATCCCACTTTTGGGATAACCTTTACATAAATCTATCCCATTATCCGGGATGAAAAATATCCCTTGTCCACCCTGGATATGAAAATTACATAAATACCGATTTTCAGCCAAATCGGTCCAGTAGTTTTTCCGTAAAAGCATAACAAACAAACAGACAAATATATTTTTATCCCGGAAACTATCCCATTTTTCGGGATAAAAAGTATCCTATGTTCATTCTCGGCATCGAAAATATATATATACTGAGTTTCAGCCAAATCGGTCCAGTAGTTTTTCCGTGAAAACGGAACAGACAGACAGACAGAGTTACTTTCGCATTTATAATATTAATAGGGATTAAATGAAGCTTTATTTATTTTGAAAGTAGACCCGGATTTTTCGTTTCACTCGAAACCTTTCATGCAGTAATTATGATCTAAGGCAGCCGAAGTATGTGCACTAATACCATATGTGTGGTCCAGTGGATATATTCCACTAATTTCCTCGAAATCTGAATCACTATCACTATCAGTGTCAGAGTCACTGTCTAAATGGACTACAAAGGGCTGATCTAAATATACGTCTTTTCGTCTATATTCTTCTTCAATTTTATTCACATGAGCACAATATTTTTGCCATTCTGAGACATCGATAGAATTGAACGCTTCAGTTATTAATTTTTGCATATTTTGATTTTTGTGCTCTATGTTTATTACTGCTACTTTCCTTTTCATTGAACTCCATACCATCTCAATGGGATTTAGATCACAATGATACGCTGGTAGTCGTAAGCATTTGTGGCCATGTTGTGCTAATAAACTATCAACTTCATACACAGGGTTAGGTTTATTTCGTTTGACAATCTCCAACAACTGTGGTTTGGTTAATTCTGACGTGAAATCGAGGCGATTATCAGCTAACCATTTTTGATTTTCAGGTTTGTTTGTGTTTGTAGTTGGTGTTTTATTCATTCGAATGCTGTGATAGGGAGCGTTGTCCATTATTATCAAGGATGGTTCTTCAAGATCGGGTAGTAATTTGTCAGTTAACTACTTTTTAAAATTAGTGTTGTTCATTTCATCGTGGTAGTCTCCGCTTTTTGTATTTGACTTAAATACAAGATTTGCGTTTTGGACTAACCCCATTTTTCCACCTGCATGAACAATAATAAAACGTTGCCCTTTAGACACAGGTTTTAGAATTCCATCTGTTTCTTGACTTTGCCAACATTTATTAGTGGTATGTGATGAATGTATATATGTCTCATCTAAGTATACTACTGGACGAGGATTTGCTGCTAATGAGTTTTGTTTTAATTCTTGTAAATATTTAGCTCTCCACGCCGAAATATCATTACGATCCGTTAAAACCTTGCGTTTGCTTTGTGTTTTTCGATAATGAAAGCCAATTTTTCGCAACAATTTGCGAAGTGTTTCTCTGCCACCTTTGAAATTTATTTCATCTCTCAGTACCGTAAGTAGTTTATTTATAGTAGGCAATTCCTTTTTAAACGCATAAAATTCATGCACTTTTGGCCTGATTACCCCTTGATCAAAACTGTCCACGTCAATTTTGCCACATGTCCTTCGTCTCGATTTTCCTGGTGTGGTTATTTTGGTACCCGTTTCTGCAGCCGTTTCGCCTTCTTGTACAATTTTATAAATTGTTGAAAGACCAATACCTAAAACACAAATACAATAGTAATTAAACATAAAACTGTTTAGATTCACAAATCATATGTAATAATATTTTTGACATAATTGAACCCTATGGAATTTTATCCCAAAACATTAGAGTTCCTACGGGAAAGCGGTAACCGAACTTCACATAGACGAAGTCGCAGGCAATATCTAGTTAATAAAACTACGTTTTAACGGTTTTAAGCGCGGTAATTTTATTTGATTTTGGTTTTTCCGACGTTTCGGCCACTTTTCAGTGGCCGTGATCACGGAACACAAAGATGTCAAGTGTCAACGAGTATTGTTAAAGTTTTATTTAGCCTACCGCCAACTTATTAATTTTAATTATTTAATTTTTAATTTTGTTTATGGTTATTATTTAATCTATGGGAGCCTAATCTAATTTACTACCGCTTCGCAACATGTTATGGCTTGAAGAGAAGAAGCGGCGCAAGAAACTCTTCAGCAAACATGCCTAGCTCTAATAATTTTATATAATATTAAAATGGGTGGAAGGAAAAATAAAAGTAATTATCAGTCAAGTTGGTTTGTGTTCCGTTGTACGCAGAAAGAGCTCACAGTGTCTTGAGGTCTGGCAGCTGGTTTTTGCTGGGTTTGGGTCTTAATAGTTTTGATAATTGGATCCCAAACAGGTGGTACTTGCCAACCATCTTCTCTATTGAAATTTGGGTGTTTTTTGATTTCAATAGCCTCACGCATCATTCTAGGTATGAAACGATTCTCTTTCGCGAGGATTTGTGGGTTATCGAATCTGATGTAGTGGTTGGGTTTATCCAGCGTGTGTTCACTGATCGCAGACTTCGTAGACCTTGTGTGTTTCATGTCAGCAATGTGTTCTTTTACTCGTGTTTTTATGCTCCTCTTTGTTTGCCCAATGTATGACAATCCACACTCACAATCAAGCTTGTAAACCCCTGCATCCTGGAGTGGGATATTGCATTTCACAGGTCTCAGAAATTGGGTAATCTTTTTCTGCGGCTTGAAATATGTTTTGATTGAAGCTCGCCTGAGGATGTGACCAATTCTGTCTGTGACCCCCTTGATGTAGGGTAGGGTAGCAGGGCACCGCTCAACTGAAGGTGGCTTGGGGCCTTTGTGACGTTGGTGTGGAGTCTTCAGCTGATTGCGTTGTAGAACTCGCTTGACATGCTGAAGCTCTCCAGCTATGTGGTTCTCATCACAAATTTTCCGTGCTCTCTGAAACAAAGATTTGCCCACGGTAGCTAACTGACTAGGATGGTGGTGAGACGAACCATTAAGGTATTTATCTGTATGGGTAGGTTTCCTATACACCGTATGACCAAGAGTATTGTCAGGGTTCCTTAGGATGAGCACATCCAGAAAAGCTAATTTATTATTTGCCTCTAGTTCCATAGTAAATTTAATATTACTGCTAATGGAATTGAGATGATCTAGAAATGCAGAGACTTTATCGTTTGGGAGGACGGCAAAAGTATCGTCTACGTACCTTTTATACATCTTCGGCTTAGCCGGAGCGGTATCCAGTGCCTTCTGCTCGAAGTCTTCCATAAAAATGTCAGCTACGACAGGAGACACCGGTGAGCCCATGGCTACACCGTTGATTTGGTCGTAGAAGCCGTAGTCCCACACGAAATAGCCAGATGTGAGGCAATGTTTTAGTAGATCTGCATATTCCTCAGGCATGTTATTATCTATTAGCTTCCTTTTGACAATCTCAATGCAGTCTTCCACTGGTAAACTGGTAAATAAGGACTGGACATCAAAACTGACTAGTACTTCATCCTCAGCCAATGTCAAATTTTCAATTGCGCTGATGAAGTCGAAGGAATCCTTGACATGGTAGGGTGTGTTGCCGCGGAGATTGTTGAGTGTCTTCGCGAGATGTTGTGCCAGTCTGTATGTTGGTGAGTCAAGCTGGCTAACTATAGGGCGCAAGGGGATGTTGTTTTTGTGAATTTTAGGTAACCCATACAGTTTAGGCGCTTTGGCGCAAGATGGTGTGAGTGCGGATACGTCTAAGCTTAATTTTTCGGAGTGTTTTTTCATAACCGCGATTGTTTGTTTGGTTACTTTATCCGTGGGGTCAGTTTTGACCTTTTTATAAGTGCTTTCGTCCGATAAAAGATCTTGTATTTTACTATTGTAATCAGACGTATCCATGACGACAGTCGCGTTACCTTTATCTGCACGGAGCACGGTTATTTCTGGTTTATTGCGAATGTTTTTTAAGGCAATATATTCAGCACGAGTGAGATTCGGTTTGGGTAGACGACTACGGCGTAAAACCGATGAGATATCTTGTCGTATAGCTTCCGCATCCTCTTTCTGCATGCTGTTCCTTACCAGACATTCCTCTACGTTGCAGATTATGTTTTCAAAAGGTATTTTTCGCGGGGTTATTGCGTAATTAAGGCCTTTTTCTAATACCATCTTGCGCCAAAGCGCCTAAACTGTATGGGTTACCTAAAATTCACAAAAACAACATCCCCTTGCGCCACGGAAAATTTGTGATGAGAACCACATAGCTGGAGAGCTTCAGCATGTCAAGCGAGTTCTACAACGCAATCAGCTGAAGACTCCACACCAACGTCACAAAGGCCCCAAGCCACCTTCAGTTGAGCGGAGAAGATGGTTGGCAAGTACCACCTGTTTGGGATCCAATTATCAAAACTATTAAGACCCAAACCCAGCAAAAACCAGCTGCCAGACCTCAAGACACTGTGAGCTCTTTCTGCGTACAACGGAACACAAACCAACTTGACTGATAATTACTTTTATTTTTCCTTCCACCCATTTTAATATTATATAAAATTATTAGAGCTAGGCATGTTTGCTGAAGAGTTTCTTGCGCCGCTTCTTCTCTTCAAGCCATAACATGTTGCGAAGCGGTAGTAAATTAGATTAGGCTCCTATAGATTAAATAATAACCATAAACAAAATTAAAAATTAAATAATTAAAATTAATAAGTTGGCGGTAGGCTAAATAAAACTTTAACAATACTCGTTGACACTTGACATCTTTGTCTTCCGTGATCACGGCCACTGAAAAGTGGCCGAAACGTCGGAAAAACCAAAATCAAATAAAATTACCGCGCTTAAAACCGTTAAAACGTAGTTTTATTATGTATACAAGTCGCGAAAACTTAATATCTAGTTATTTATTATTCAAATTAAAATGAAATTGTGATACTGTGGTTACTTAATAAATAAATAAAATATATCAATTTTATAGCGATTCATTAAGTAATAATATGGTAACACTGACCTGTAGCGGCTGCAATGCGTTGGTGGACATGAACAAATGGTATTATTGGGGCTTCATGCTCCTTTTCTGCATCAAAGAATGATTTCATTTTGATAACCATTTCTCGTACGCCACTTTTGATTGCTTTCGGTATGATTTTCACACAAAATACTTGCAAATATTCAGAAAAAGAAGAACCCTCGATTTAACACCTGACTACAACGACTGACAACAACAAAATGACGTTTTCAAAATGGCGTTAGTAGTTCCGCTTTTGGCCGTTCTACAGATAAGTTGGTGGCACTATAAATTTAATTTGATTTCTGAATGACATTTAAATGTAACTCATTTCTAAACAACGGGACGAACATCAAATGTTTGACAGGTAGGATGAATAGTTTCTAAGGGAAAGCAAAATTGTTGTTTACTATAGTCCATGCATTTTTTTCATATTTACTCACCTTTTAAATCTTCCCTTAAAATCAAAATTAGCCAAATCAGTCCAGCCGTTCTCGAGTTTTAGCGAGACTAACGAACAGCAATTGATTTTTATATATATACTAGCTGCCCGGGCAGACGTTGTTCTGCCCTGAAGAAATAAAATTTAGAACCCGATTCCAGCGCCACCTACCGGGTCCAAATGTAACCTATCCTATCTTTCAAGTTGGATCAAACTGCACACGGTGTGAAAATTTGATTAAAATCGGTCAAGTAGTTTAGGAGTCCATTGAGGACAAACATTGTGACACGAGATTTATATATATTAAGATAAGTATAGACTAGGTGTCTTGGAAAGGTCAATAACCGTAACTGTCTGTCTAACGTGTTTATCTCTATTCATCGTCCCTTAAAGTCCTTTGGGTGAATTGGTACAAGAAATCACCTTACTTCTATATGCCTAAGGTTCGAATCCAATTTAAAATAAAATATGGACCTGCACGTAATTTATATGCGGTATTATTTGTGCGGTATTATTCTCTATTTGCAGCGCTGTACCTAATTACTGTAATGTACAGTTATCTTTAAAAAAATACCAACATAAATAAGAATAAGGAACAGATTCAAACAAAAGACTATCAAGTTTATACGAGCGTATACATACAAATGTACATATAGTGAAAAGACATGTAGTTTGTATTTATAAACTAAGTATGAGTCTACTGCAGTGCAGATATAATTGAAAAAAAAAACTATTATTCAGATTATAAACGAATTCCTCTGATGATAGATTTAGTTTCACCTACCAAGTTCAAGTAGGTACGTACACTAACTTAAAAATATGGTGAATAAAACTTCATGAGCTGTCTACAAAACCTCCCTTGTCATCAGTCAAAAACCTAAATTTAGCTGAGGCTTCTAATACGTGGGTCCGGCTTTTGCCTAGTACCTATTTGCTTACATATTGGTCTAAAACTTGAATATTCATTAATACGTATCACATATTTTTACCTTCATGTATGGAAGCACTGAAAAGCAGACGAAGAATCTCAGTAGCTTAAAGTTTATTTAATATTTAGCATATAAAATTGTATATCACAAGAACCATGCCGCTGTGCAAGATTTGACGTTTTGACCAAACCATGTACCAATATTCAAGGCTAGATAGGTCGCATAGCCCACCATATGCCTGTTCGAATTTTAATGCAGACGGTATCGTAAATGTTATGTATAATGTAGACCGTGGTATACTCGTAAATGTAGTAAATTATTCATAATATTATATTACATTCCTAATAAAATTCTAATATTAAACAGTGCTTGGTTTCTTAGAATACCATAGGCACTTTGGCAAAATCGGTCTTATGAAATCGCAAGGGTTGTTGGATGACGCTAGACAAGTCATCAAAAATTATAACGATTTTACTTAGTGAGTTTATTTAAATCAAGAAGAGGTAATATACTTCCTTTCATAATCGTATAAAGTGTAGCCAATTTTTTGTTCTTGAAGTATGAAGTGAAAAAAACGGAAAACAAAGTTAGTAGAATTTACAAAATCCAATTGATAATAATTAAAATTGGTAATTTTTGAGTCATGTGCTATTGCACGATACGATGATGATGCGTTTTTAGGGTTCTGGAGCCAAATAACAAGCACAATGAGCATTGGTCACCTTCACAGGAATTTTCAATTTGCGAAGACGCGCACTTAATTTACGCGATATTGTTGGTATAGATAGCAGTATAAGAAGATATCGTCTATATTTTTTAGAAAGTGGTCACAGAGCTTTTGCCTTATAAACTTCCATGTTCTCGCAAGCGAAAAACGGTGCCACATTCTCGTTTCTAGCGTAGTTGACGGGAACACTTCACGAAAATGTAAAGCGTCTATTATAACAGTAGCTAAAATTTTGGCTTGAATGAAATGAAATGAAAGGCTATGATCTCGTTAACCTACGAGTAAAATCTCATCGTTGACAGTGTCAATAGAAATTCTAAAAACAAATACATGCATTGAGTGATAGAAAAGTGGCCAAATACAAACTAAGCTCGCTTCTCGTAGCAAAATCATGTTATTCATTGACAATACAAGTAAATAGGAGAACCGGGTCAACCGTTTATGCAAGCGCCAGAGCCGGTTGAACGAAACTTACGCAATGCGTATTTGCTTTCAATAACTCATTCATTAAATGCAACTTTAATGAGTGGGAAAGCCACTTTGATCGCCTTAAAAACATTTGCAAACCACTATATTTTTATTAGCAGCTGCCCCCGACTTCTGCGTTTGTCCTGAATAATTACCAATATGGATACAACCATTAACAACATCTGCTCTTTAGTGATGGAAATTACAGCTACTTTAATATATCGATCACTGTCGTGAAATCATTTCATTTTATCACTGCTCTTTCACAGGTGAAAAATCAATATCAGATATTTTAACTTTTAAGTCGGGTATTTAAAATATAAAATACAAAATACAGCATTTCAACTATATGTATTTAAAATACAAAATACAAATTACAAAATACAAAATACCGTCAGGTGTTAGGTTATGTAAATAAAATACTCACAAAAATCAAATAATAATCATTATTAGGTCCCTTGCCTATGAAATTGCCGTTTTTTCTGAAATAAGTTAACCTAATTTTATTATATTTTTTTATTCTAATCTCCACGGCCTTGAAGATAGGGATATTTCCATCTTGTAGGTACGCGTAGATTTTGGTGGTTCCACCCGAATCTATGCGTGCGTATATCGGTCCCATGGCAGGGAATGCACAAAGACTAAAACAGCTTGCTTTTTTGAACTCGTTCATGAGGTGATCGACAAAGTTTTTGGGCAGTATCCTTTAGCAGAGGTAGTCATAATCGAAATTTTAATGCTCATTACGTTGAGTGGTTGGGTTCCTCGAGAATTGATCTGTCAGGAACTACTGCCTACGATTTTGCTCTCGCCCATGGATTCACTCAGCTGTCCAAGGAAACTTTTGTCGGGCGTCTCTTCCACCTCTGCGCACAGTGGACGACCGTCTGGTACACGCCGCCAAAGATAAAGTCAATCTTCTGGGTGAAATCTTTGCGGCCAATTCAACTCTTGAGACATAGGAGAAACTCCACCTACAATCCCTGTGTGAGTCTAGAATGTTGGAGGTGCGCTTTACTCAAAAAGCAGTCCGATGTGCTCTCTTCTCCCTCGACGTCAAAAAGTCTTCTGGCCCTGATGGCATTTCTGCCATTGTGCTGCAGACGTGTTTAGCTGAGCTGTCCCCAGCCAGTCCTTGCCCGACGTTTCACTCTCTCTTACTACAAGGGTTGTGTCCTCGCTTCGTGGAAGATTGCCCACGTGCACCTTGTCCCCAAAAAAGGGTACGTAACAGACACGTCGAATAGGCCTATAGCAATAACCTTTTTACTCTCAATAGTGATGGAGCGCATTATCAACGCGCAGCTCCTGTGTTACGTCGAAGATTACCAGCTGCTAAACGATCGGCAATACGGCTTCCGCCACAGTCGCTCAGCTCAAGATCTCTTGGTTTACCTAACCCACCGTTGGGCTGAAGCCATTGAGAGCAAAGAGGAAGCACTGGCAGTTAGTCTAGAATTCTAGATATTGCTAAGGCCTTCGACCGGGTCTGGCACAGGGCTCTTCTATCGGAGCGGCCATCGTATGAAATACCCGAAGGGCCTTGCACCTGGCTATCCATCTCTTTTGATGAGCGCAGCATTCAAGTCGTTGTCGACGGTTGTTGCTCAAGTTTCAAGCCCATCAACGCTGGTGTGCCCCAGGGTTGTGTGCTATCGCCAACGTTGTTCATCTTACATATCATTGATATGTTGTCTATTCGCAACATTCATTCCAATGCGAATGACAGCACAGGCGATGCGCAGTACTCTGGTCGTGCAAACGTCCCTCGATCATTTGTGGAGGAAAGTTGGGTTAGACTTGTATCTGAGTAGAGTATTCCTTAGAGAGAGTCTCTGAATGGGGGAGACAAAACCTTGTCCATTTCAACCCCAAGAAGACATAGGTCTGCGTATTATCTGCCAAAAAAACTCCATTCGAGCAATCGCTTCAGTTCCAAGGAACTCCCCTTACCACCTCCAAGAGTATTGGGATCCTCAGTGTTGACATCGCGAACGATGTTGAGGGGCCATCTTGAAGGCAAGGCAAAACTTGCCTCTAAGAAGCTGGGAATGTTAAACCGGTCCAAGCAGTACTTCACACCGCGGCAACGCTTTGTGCTTTGTAAAACCCAGGTGAGCCCGCATATGGAGTACTGCTCACACTTTTGGGCTGGAGCACCTGGCTACCAACTCGATCCCCTAGACAGTATTCAACGTCGAGCTGTTCACGTTGTTGATGATCCCATACTCACAGATGGTCTAGATACGCTTGGCCTTATGAGAGACTTCGCTCTCTCTACGTATTCTACTGACTGTATAACGGAGTGTATTCGGAAGAACTGTATAGAATGGTGTATTCGTCCTCTTTCTACCACCGAACCGCTCACCATGTGTTGGGATTTCACCCCCACTTCCTTAAGCCGCTTCGCTCATGTACGCAACGGTTCTGTAGAACCTTTTTCCTGCATACCGTGGGGATTTGGAATGAGCTCCCAGCCGAGGTTTTTCCACAGCGCTACGATATGGAGTTCTTCAAAAAGGGTGTCATAAAATTTCTTCGAGGCTGGCAGCGGGTTGATGAAATCTCTGGTGTTGCAAATGTCCATAAGCGACAGTAACCGCTTTCCATCAGGTGGGCCGTCAGCCTGTCTGTTGTGCTCCAGCTATAAAGAAAGGTCGAAATTTCCAGAATGGAAGCGGGAAAACCAATAACAAGTGGTACGTTCATTGTAGTGTTCGCTCATAAAGGTTGTTGATGTTGCTTGTCGCTCTTGCCGCGTTGCTGCCACGACGGTACTCTTATTCCATAATTACTCGAATTTTTAACTATCCATGATGATGAAAAAGATTCAAATGCGAAGAAAACATAACACTTATCAATAAACAAATGACTAATTTTAAAAAAAGAATTTCATGTTTTCAAAGTAAAATTAATTTGAAATTATATATCTTAGCGAAACAAAAATATTTCTTTTAAATGGCCAGTACTGCAGAACTTACCTAATATTTAGCGGTCACCATTTTCTTATGAAACTTATGAAAGCTATCGAGCGCTATTTTCTGAAGAACACACCCATCAATAAGGTAGCTAAATGTATTTTGTGAAATGTATTTTGCAACCATAAGTATTTGAAATACTAATTACAAAATACCTCAGCGTCAGGTATTTGAAATACTAATTACAAATTACATTTTTAACAAGTAATAGTGAATCTTCCGGGGGGCAAATACATAAAAATTTAATACAATGTAACCTGTACCGCCTGCTCTTTAAAAAAGAGATACGCACTAGAGGTTGACCCGCGGCGCAGCCGCGAGGTAAACTCTTGTTCTTATATACATATAAAAATCACATTAAGTACAGTAAAGTTTCATTCAAACCCGTTCAGTAGTTTTTACTAGAAAAAGTAACAACCATCCATCTATCCTTACAAATTTTCTAGTTAGGATACTGATAATGTTGCTGATATTATTAACATTGAGCAATGATCGCAATTTTACAAATTATATAATGGGTATTTAGAAAGCAAATTTATACATAATTTATTCAACATCTATTAGTGTACAACTTTGCACATTTATTGAATGATTTTTCCTACGAATAGACAATAGCACAACATTTAAATCGTAACTACCAATCAGTTTTCATGATTTGTGTTACATCTCTCGTCGAAATAAGAAAACATGACCCCTAGTTTCGTTTACATTCATTTTCCCTATCTAAAATATATATTTTATAGTCTTATCAAATTTTACGATAACTAGTTCATATTAGGATCCTCAGACCGGGAGGAAGGAAAAGAAACATGCAACTAATTTCACTAAGATAAATAGTTTATCCCTTCATCTTTCTTTTTCTGTGTAATTTGTATTATCTAGTAATTGGGGCTTTATAAATATCAGATAATCTATATAAATAAAAACGAAATGATGTACGTTAGTAAGCTGAACTCGTGCAACAGAATTTATTTATTCTACTCTGTTCGTGGTAGTTCCAAATGGGTTTTACAGTAAAATTGGAAAAGTTGCCGTTTTTCTATTAGATTTTTGTATGAACACAATAGCTTAACTGATGATTGAGTTAGTTTTGTCATATGATATCTACTAAGGCATAATCTCTTTTACACATTAAGAAATCATCAACACTAAACCTGCCTTTGATATCATCAAACATGTGTTGAATGATTCATGAATGCAGAAAACCGACATGTGTTTCTTGAAAGTAATAAAACTATTGGAGCCACTCAAGATTATAATTAGGTAACGAAATTAATAATTTCCTTTGGTTTGTAATTAAAGTTATTGTACGACTCTTAAGAGTCCCCGCAACTTAAGAGTAACTGAGAGCTGGTTTGTTTTCAGTGTACGTAGTTGTAGTAGGTATCATTAATTAAATCTTAGTCATAACGATTTTCGTTAATGACATTTTTATTTAAGAGAACAACAGGTGGCGAGAAAATTTTGCAAAAACCAAGCCAGCATCCAAGTTTGGAAGTTAATAAAACACAATGTTAGCAAATTTAATTAAAAAAAATTTGGAATATGGATATTTGATACTCACTTGCCACATAGCACCAACGATAAGCTATCTACTTTGGTGACTTTCTCATGGGCGTACAGTTCATGGCATTTGAGATGCCTCACGTTGCGCATACACATCAGCACGCGTCGGAATTGACGACGAGAGACGCGCAGGGGCTTGAAGAGGGCCACATACACCTGGGGGAAACATAATGGGAATTAGAATGACAAAATAAAAAATCCCAATGCAAGACACCCAAAACAAATAGAATTAAATACATACGGAGATAACAACATTATAAAAGCTGAATTCCACATTTTAAGGAATGAGGTTGGTATTCAGTAAATTTATATGCCGGAATTATCCGACACAGTACAAAATCGAATAATCTAAGGATTATTTTTACATTACAAATATCTAAAGATATTATCATACATTAGTGTTTGGTAGTGATCGTGAAATATGTACTATGCAGAAGGTACAAGTTTAGATACTTATATAGTTAAATGAAATTTCCATTGCTAATGATAAGTTGCTAAAACATACGTACTAATGGTTATTGTAAGCCTTTTAGAATTACGTTAATTTTTTTGCTCATTTCTAATATTTTATGTTATGGCATGGCGATCTAATGTGGTCACTTAACTAGCCTTCTGGATACTCTAACCATAAATATCATAACTTAAGTTCATTATTCTAAGATAATCTACACAGACTAAATCATTAATGTAGGTTTACTTTGCATTACTGTACTAGACTACAATTTATTTTCTTGCAATTAAGAACAGTGAATTTCAAACATGTTTACAGGCGCTCGAGAAAGATAAAAACACACTACCAAATAATTGCCTCATAAAATAAAAGTCTATAAGACAATGTAATACATAATTCGTAATATCTATGTAACGCAAATGCTTGATGAATCACAGCAACAAAACATGCGTTAAAACCGGTTCAAGATTATTCAGCGCTCAAACAAAACAAGGATTCATTCATGAAAGAGTCACGAGAAGTACAACAACATCACGCTCTAAAAATAACTAATAAGTTAATACAGTGGAAATTGTATGTAATTGTTTCAGAGCTTTCCAAGCGACTCCGTTCGTGTAAATTTTCTGTTTTACTGTAACTTGCTTTTGACCAATTTGGTATAGAACAAATAAATCGTTGGTTGATACTGCCATTGATGTTTTTCTATATTAAGAAGGTAGGATTTGGAGTCTATTTTACAGTTACGTATTTATAGACTATTGTATTTCCTAGTATTTTTTCAGTGTTATAAGCTTAATACATACCTACCCATAGAGTTAAAAACAAAGAAATGTGTCTATTACAGACAAATACGATGTAGAAATACTTAATAAACAAAAAGGAAACACAAAGCAATTAAAATATAAGTTGACCTAAATAGGCCTCTTAGCGTTTATGGTGATTTTCACAACCATCATTGGTCTTCTAGGTCGTTGGTGAATATAAACGTATGAAAACGAACAGATTGTGTGAAGAATAAAATGTGCCAGAATATAAAGTGTTCAATTCAAAACACATTTCGTTAAATAATAGGAATAAAATAATGAAAATGTATACTAATAAGTAAAATTGAGCACAACTAGTAGAAAATAAATCTCTATTAAAATCAATTTTATGTTCAAACGTACATGAATAAGTTCTTAAATTTTTCTAACTCAATATTATATTAAACTATTTCTTCTATACATCTTCCTTCTCTACAATTTGTATATTAATGTTATTTGATATCATGTTTAATATAAGTTGGTAGGCGTACATTTCTTGGAAGCAAATTTATAAGCGTACATCATTCCGAATTCTATTTTAGGATTGGCCAAGTAACGACAAGAATCTACCCACTTAAATGTTCAAAGCGTTTGTTGCTCCATGTTTGGGATTATATTTACCTTTTAGAGATTTTTTTTATTATTATTATTCACATATACATTTTTTTTTAAATTATCTTGTAAAATATGTACATTAATTTATAAAAAACTGATCTCCGCCGGCAATGGGGCCTAGGGTCCAGACATAGGAATCTCCTCACAATACAATATGGGCCGTGTCTAACAGGGCTGCCTTCTGCATCCCACTCTTCCCCCTGATACCAAGCGACAGACTTTCAAGGTGGCGGTCAAGGCTCTTCGCTCTTAGTGCATTCACTGACACCACTATCGGCACTATGGTTGTAAAGTCCAGATTCCACATAGCGGTAACCTCGTGAGCAAGATGAATATACTTTATTTTTTTATCTTTTTCGGCATTTACGATATCACCATCATGGGGAATCGCGACATCTACAATTGTAGCACTTTTCGCAGACCGATCAACTGCCACAATATCACCATTATTATTACTATATATTAACAGTTCCCGCTACTTCGGTAAAGTGGGACTTTTACTTTATATTCATATCTTCTGAAATGTACAAAACATCAAAGTACAACACATACATATAATTAAGGTAAGATAACATACTCAAAATGTTCATAGATATCCGTAAGACCCCATTTTAAGGTCTATCCGAGACACTTTCAGATAGACTTGCTAGAAAAAATTCAAAATAAATGAGTAATTGTTAGCAGGCCGCACACCTCAAAGGGTTCCGTAGAGGTGACAAACATAACTAGTATTCGTTAAAATTATGGCTCGGAATCATAAAAAATCATTTAATTGGAAGTTTTGATTTAGTATTATTATTTATTATGTTAAATAAAACGTCTTCTTTGATTCGGTTTATACTACTTTATATATTTATGTGATTTCACAGGCTATTGTATATTTATTAACTTTGTAGAGATAGTTATTGCATTTGTGCTTATTTGACTATTTAGTATGTGACAAGTGCAGGACGAATGACTTCCGATTAATGACAATAGTTATAATGTTTTGAATTAAATTTCGTTTATCGCAAACAGGCCCCATATCTCGAAAACTACTCAACAAATATTGTTCAAAACAATTTTTTTTTAAAGTAATTTTTTAATTCCTCATATACCTAATATAGATTAATAAAAAGTATTGAATGGTAAGCAAAAACTTTCATAACCCATATGAAAATTATCATTAGGCAACATCGAATAAAATCCAAACGTTTAAAACTAGCTGACTTTTCAGTTTGCTCTTTAGAAAAGAATAAATGCACGTTGAGCTGAAACTATAAGCCGCCACTTTACTCAAAAACAATAGAGCTCGTTGAGACAGTAGCAATATTCTGGTGGCCATATTGTGCCTATTGTGCCCGATAGACGGGCGCACGTAGGAAATTGATACATATAGTGCGGACAGGGTTGGAAGATTTTGTGATATATGGGAACAAAAGAAAAGTACGTGTAGTACATTTTGTACATTCCAATATTTTATGAACAAAAACAAATGATAGTAAGCGAATTACCTGCAAACAATGATAAATAAATAAATATTATGATTAATAGTTTTGTAGTCATTATGGATTTAAAATGAAAATTCAGCAGTCGTATACGGCTGCCTGCCCTGTCATCCAGTCAGAAGTGTATGAGTCAGTACCTGATATCAGACAGTAGAGTAAAACTTGAGAAAACATGAACAATATTATCATGATAATTCATTAACTGTATTCAACTTGGAATTTTAGCTAAAAGAAAGGAATAAGACGAAACCCACGAAAATACCACAAAAACATTCGGGAAGCAGTGTGCCCCCTCAGCTACTCTTAGGGCAGGTCTACACTGGTAAACATTCTGCTAGAATAATTCTAATAAATAAATAGTTTTTTTTAATAGAAATCCATACTTAATACAGGTATACTCATACTTTTGAATTGAGTTTTCAGATACTGAATCTTTCTTGCTTCTACTCGATGTCAGAAACGCTATACTAATTTATCAATTCAACCTGACAATCGTAGCCTAGCTATTGTCCAATGTTTATATTGTAACTGTCGAGTTTATTAAACTTGAGATAAAAGCTAGCCTAAGGTATTTTACTTTTATTTTGAGGAACAAATATAGGCAATTCACAAGTATGTCGTAAAATCTTAATTAACCGACTTCAAACTAAAAAGCAAAAAATATTTTTTAACCAAATTTTTTCTATGACATTTTGAAGTCAGTGCCAAGTAAAACGTAAAAAAACAACAACAAGTTTAGTTGCGTAAATAGTTGAATAGCTTTAGAAATAATATATTAGCGCTTATAGAAAATAGTACTATTGGCACCCGTATACAGGTTACTATCTCACTCTTCGATCGTCTAGTCATCGCAGCGGACAACGAACTACTGACTAGCGCAGCGCGGGAGCGCGCACATATTATAGTTGCTCTATCTCGCTCGCACATCATCCGTCCCGCTCACACACTGTGCTATACATTGTACTAGCAGTACGACTTGTTAATATTTGTACTTAAGGTTACAATTTCCAAAATAAATCATTCACATCACATCAATACTCGACAGTGAACACCACTCTCTGCCATCTGAAGTATTTTCATACACTTCCAAGGTTAAGCTCCTTTGAAATACTTAACGACTGAGATTTCTTCTGCATTATGAATGAATAGTTAATACATAAGTTACAATTATGATATGTCAATAAAAACGTCATGATCTTCTATACGCCGCATGCTTATTTTAACGTCTTTTTCCCATAGATAGAGACTACGGATTTCTGGTACTTGCCATGGTCCTGATATCTGTGTTTCCAGAAAAGTCAAAAATCCGGGTCATCAAGTGTCGTGTGAAAAGATATTTTATAGATAATCATGCTCCATTTTCGGCTGCATCATCATCTACTATTAGGCGTAATCGTGATCAAACTCGTAACTATTTATAGTAAAAAAAAATACGCCTCTTCCATCTTATGTTTTGCTATAGCTACTTTCATTAACCTGTTCAATACGTGCACAAAAGTTTAAAGCACTTTGAATCCGGTCTTCGCCCTGAATGTAGGTCATTTCGTCAGTTGGGATTGCGGTCTACCGATACCAAATCTCTTGTTTACACTACATGTGTATCAAAATAATAAAATGATTTTGACTAATGGTATAGTAATAAAATATACTGCTTCCAGTAATAACTGTAGGTATAGGGGATAGTGCCTTATGGTAGCCCGTTCTGACACATCCTAGTGAGGTATACTCAAAAACTTTACGTCAAGGAGACGAAGATGAATATTTTATGTACGAGGATGTAGGGCATAACGCGGGTTGACTGTACTTACAACCGCCACAGCGTTTCGAACTCGAGACACATGTAGGAGCGATCGACTCGCTCTGCAGTCTGGTGAAAGCCATGCTGCATAGCAGCGATACCTGGGGGGCTGCGGTTACTTTTTGTTAGACGGTAATGTCTCTCAAAGAGGCCGCCGAACGAGATAGGGAGGGGATTATTATTGCGCGTACTAATGCGACTCCACGCGGACGCCGGCGGTTGGCTGGCATCCGGAGACGCAGGTATGGGCATGACTTCCTACCCTGAATAATACCGCTTCGGGGGGCCTTTAGCTATCAAGGGAGCAAAGGATTCATCACCCCCGCAGACGAAGTGGATGTGTTCTGATTCCCGAGCACATTCAGGCACTTTTTGCGCTGGATCGGACTGGGCGTAACTACGTTCTAAGTCTCAGCCTTTCCTACATAAAAAGCGCGGGGCACATGGGAGGAGGGTGGTTTTAGTGGGTAGTGGTTGTTGCCCGTGCAACTTCTCGTAGTCTCCACACAAGTCGGTTGATTACTGTTTGGATTGCCCCTTAAATTAAGGGAAAAGCCTCCATGATCAACTATGGTGTAATCTCTTGCAAAGGACCCGGTATTGTGCGTAAATAGCATTTCCCCCGCCTTAAAAAAAAAACCTTCATCCAACAGTGATTCCGGGATCAGCTTTCTTACGGAGCGGTCACGCGAATGCCTTGCTCACATCTATCTAAAGCAGTTTTCCGCGCTTTTCTCTCGGGAAAAGCGATAAATTGCAACTGCAGTGTATAAGTGATAGTGTACAGGTTTTAGTTCGATCGGATTCGGTGCGGATAGGAGTTTTGTGGGGTGAGTCTCAATACTCTTACCGTTTGATTGCTAGTGTCGTGCGCAAAACGATTGCGCGCGCTTTAGAATAACGGTTTTTTGTGTGTGTAGTGCTTCGTCGCGTCTGACTGGTCTCTTTCAGGGTAAGGGCCTCCAGCAATGGACGGCCCAGACACCCCGAAGGCTCCCAGGGAGTCGAGTGTCCCGCGTAAGCGGGAACATCTCGACCCCAAGGGTGGCTGGAATATGAAGGAGATAGGGGAGACGCGGACGAAGAAGGCTTCGTTGGTTCGTCGCAGCCGTAGCGCTGCGGAACCTCGTCCCGGGCGCTGGATTTAGCCATTACGGCTGCCGGGCCGCCCACTTCGTTAGGCGATGTGTCGGAGTCGATGTGGCGAAAGGAGGAGGAGAGTGCAATGGGGCCGCCTTCGGCTCCCGTTGCGCCTAGGGCCTCTGCCTTGCGTGCCGCACGTAAGAGTGCAGCACGCTCGGCCGTAGACAGGGAAGTGGTACTCGCGGCGAACTCGGCTGTTTTCCTGGCCGTGAGCGCGGCGAGCGCCATAGTAGAAAACGTCTACCTGGCGCCGTCTTCATCTACACAGGCTTCACCTGTGCAGGGGTCCGGTGGCTACGTGGGTCATATAGATATCGCGCCGTCGGGTAGTGCTCCAGATTCGCTGGACTGCGCACTCGACGATGCGGTTCGTGTTATCTGCGGCTCGCGCGCCGAGCAGGTAGCATGTACACCGATACCGGTTAAGTCGGTGTACACGGCGGCTGGCTCGGTTGCAGCAGGGGGCGATGGCCCCACGACGGTGTCGTTAAGCGCGCGGGCTTCACCTGTGCCCACGACATCGGTTTGCGGGCGGGTTTCACCCGCACGCAGCGTGGGAGACGATCGTCCCACGACACCGGTCATCGCGCGGGCTTCACCTGCGCCAACGACCGGGGTCGTGGATAGAGATTGTGGTGTAGGCGCGGCAGCGGCGACCACGTCGTCCTCTTTCCCTACTGGGATGGCCGCCGCCGCTGCTTTGTCCAATTTTGTTGCCGGATCGAGGCTGCGGCGCCGATTCGGCGTGGGCACGCTCGCCGTTGCGTTGCACGGGCGATGCGACAACGAGCATTTTCGCAGGTGCGGAGGCCGACCTCCGCACCGAAGGGGGGGAAGGCCTTTTCAATTGCAGTTTTGCAAGCGAAAACTCGGGCTCGGGCCGAGCTCCTCGAGACACTCGACCGGGACCCTTGGGGGCGTCCGTACCGTGGGGCACGCAATACGTTGCGGCCTTGCACTTCCACGGTTACGGAAACGCTCGAACCCGAGGTCCTCCGGTCGGTTATCGATGGGCTTTTTCCGGATCCGGGTATCTTTACTCCCTCCAACATGGGTCCAACCATTCCCGACACCTCGGGGGTGGAGCCTCACTTCATCACCGAGGAAGAGTTAGACGTTGCCCTGGACCGGCTCCGGGGCAGGAAGACGGCACCGGGACCCGACGGGGTTCCGGGTCGGCTCCTCTTCCTGACTGCTAAACATCTACGCAGCCAACTGCGGGAATTATTCGATGCCTGTAGTCACGCAGGTCAGTTTCCGTTGCAATGGAAAGAGGGCCGATTATGCCTGATTCCTAAGGGAGGTCGGCCTCCCAACGATCCGTCCGCCTATAGGCCCATAGTTTTGCACAACAAGATCGCCAAGGTCTTCGAAAAGATCTTGGCGGAACGCCTCGTCAAGCATCTCGACACTATCTATGGAGCTGGGGCTAGCACAGACGCAGTTCGGGTTTCGGCGGAGGCGCTCCACGTTGGACGCCTTCGAGACACTGCGGGCTGTAACGGACGTAGTCGTCCAAGCGAAGGATACTGTTCTGGCGGTGTCGCTTGATATAGCGAACGCTTTTAACAGCCTCCCTCACGAGACGATCAGGGAGGGGCTCCGTGCACACGGAGTTCCCCCGCACTTCACGAGGCTGTTAGGCGCGTACCTCCAGGACAGGTACATCCTTTGGGAGGGCGGTGAGTGCGAGAATCACGCTTTATGTCGGCGAAGCATCGCGTGCGTCGTTCCACAGGGGTCGGTCCTCGGGACGATTCTTTGGAACGTCGGTTATGACTGGATCCTTCGGGTTGCGGTCCTGCCCGGAATAGGGCTAATCTGCTTTGCGGATGACACCCTACTCACGGCACGCGCTGCGCCTTACGCGGAATCCGTGGACTTCGCCAACGACGGGTTGGCGATCGTGGTCCAAAGAATAGGTAGGTTGGGCTTGAAGGTCTCCCCCGCGAAAACAGAGGCCGTCATGTTCCATAGGCAGTTTCGTAATCCCCTCGCGGACTTGACCGTTACAGTTCAAGGGGTGGACATTCGTGTAGGTCCCCAGATGAAATATCTGGGTACTAATTCTCGACGGGAAATGGCTGTTTAAAGCGCACTTTGAGCAGCTAGTTCCCAAACTCGTGAGGTCCGCAGGCGCCCTCTCTCGGCTTCTTCCCAACGTGGGGGGACCGGGGACGACGACTAGGAAACTCTACTCGGGCATCCTTAGGAGTATGGCCCTGTACGGTGCACTCGTTTGGTCCACTGCACTTCACCGCCACAATAGGACTCTGTTGTGCCGCGCACGACGGGACCTGGCGGTGAGGGCCATTCGTGGATACCGTAGTGTCGTGGACGGCGTCGACACTCTTGGCAGGCGATCCGCCTTGGCCTCTCCAGGCGGACGTACTTGGCAAAGTTCGGCGCTCCCGACAGGATGCCCTCGCACGTGGCCTGGTCTACTGCCAGGCCGAGCTTCAGGCGATCAGGACGCGGGAAACCGCATCCATTATCCAATCTTGGTCAGTAGAGTTGGAAAACCATGTGGTTGGCATTAATACGGTGGAAGCAGTGCGCCCACACCTGTTGCAATGGCTCTCGCGGAAACGCGGGACCCTGACCTTCAGGATGACGCAGATACTTACCGGGCATGGGTGCTTCGATAAGTATCTGAATCATATCGTTGGCTGCCTGAGTTCACCCCAATATCGCCAGTGTGCCGCACAAGACACGGCGTTTCATACGCTAGTCGAGTGCGCAGCATGGGCACCACAGAGGTTTGAACTCGAGACAATAGTAGGTCCGATCTAATCGCTCGGCAGTCTGGTGCAAGCCATGCTGCAGAGCGATGATCATTGGGTGGGTGCGTCCAATTTCTACGAGGCTGTGATGTCTCAAAAGGAGGCCGCAGAACGAGATAGGGAGAGAGATACAAGTGCGCATGCGTCTCACGGGTACCGACGTCAATCGGGTCCCGGAGGCGCAGATATGCGCATGACTTGAAAATACCGCTGCAGGGGAGCATCTAGGGAGCAGAGGAGTCTTCACCCCTGTTGACGAAGTGAGTTTGCACTGCTTCCCGGAGCATTCTCAAGCACTGATGCGCTAGGATCAGCGTGGGCGTAACTACTTTTTAAGTCTCACGCTCTTCCTGCCATAAACGCGGGGCACATGGGAGGAGGGTGGTTTTAGTGGAGTATTGAGTATTCGAGTCTCCACACAAGCCGGTCGATTAGTGTTTGGATTGCCCCCATGGGAATGCCTCCATAATCGACTACGGTCTTATCCCTAGTAAAGGACCCGGTACTGTGCGAAATGCATTTTCCCCGCCTTAAAAAAATACCTTCATTCAACAGTGTCGGATCCGTGAGATGTAGATATTCAAAGAGCGTCACCGGGTGTGATCATCCACGTTACTCGCAGGATCCAAGACTACGTTGATAGAAGATACTTTGTTATAGCTTTACCTAAAGCGGTATGTTCTAGGTATTCAAGAAAGCGAAATCTCGATATCATGAACCAGAACGTGCAACTCAGTGAGCCGACCGAAAATGTTAAAGATCGTGCAAAGTAGAATAGTGGGAATGCAGACTCTGCATGTTTTTCTATTACGAAATTACACACATTCATCTAATAATACAGAATTAATCAGGTTAGAATAAGTTTTAAAGAAGATGAGAAATGTAAAGAAAGCATACAGCGTGGTTACTGACTAAACGAAGCCTTTTATTAGCTTGTCCGTTACATCATCTAGTGTAAATATGGATTTACGTCATGCCTTACTTCAATATCTTTTACGAACCCTTTTAAGAACTAGTGACCTGTAAACAAAGATATAAGACAAGATTGGAATCAATGTGTTTTTATTTCTAATATATTTTGGGATCAGTATAGTCACGTTCCAAAATAATGGCTCCCAGACCGCCTTTGGGTCCGAAAAGTAACTGGGAAAACGTAATGATCGGTTTGCTGTTCTGGGATATAATATTGTTTCAGAACACATTTAATATGCAGGTTTTAGTACTTAGATATTTACGGTTTTATATATAATGAGCTAGAGCAAGTTTGAACGCTTCTTTAAGAACTATAAAGGAACGTTCAAACTTACTTTAACTCTCTATGAATAAGACCGTTAATGTATATATAAGTAGATTATATTAAAGAATGACAGTACTACAAATTATGTTGATTATTTATTTCTAGCTGTAACGAGCTTTCCACATGGTTCAATGGAGTAAATATATGTATTACCCACTAGTAAAATAACTAGGTATACAAAAATGATTCAAAGCTATGAGAACATTGATATGTTATAATCTGTAAAGATACGAAATACAAATACTACTTGCAGGTAGTTCTGATAGATATGCGCGTTCCAACTAATGATACAATTTCATGGGAGTGATTATTTTGTTATGTCACTTATATGTAGGTGTAATTTTTGCAAAAAATCTCTCGATACAGGCATTAGTACATGAGAGCGAATGTTAATCCTCCCATGAAAGCAGATGCAAAACCTTAGATTCCAGGGTCGTACTTGCAACCATTATTCCCTTAAACGGAATATTGAATGAGGATTTTTGAATTCGGCATCTTTATTACAACTCTAGAACCAAGATTAATCATGCATTTGAATTGTGATACAAGGAAAGAAGAGAAAAGAAAGAACCAACTAAACAATCTTTAAAGTTAAATACATATTATATTATAAACAAGTAAAAAATGTATACCAGAATATTGTTCCAGTTGCGAGACTTGAATTAAAATGCCGTTGGAATTATTATAGTTTATTAGAACTATAAAAACACGTATAATACAGGTACAAATATAACCGAACACAACAAATCTAAACGTAATTCAGAAGGTCGTAATTCAATAAAACGCGCACAAAGTCCATCACTATTAGATTCCCGATTGTACACACGTCACGCCTTGATCGTCGTTGTCGCTCAACTGCCTCCTCTCACAATCAGGCCATCGTTTTATACTGCACAAATGCAAATATGCCCGTCGACATAATTTCCTAGAATTAGCTTGTATTTATAATCCGGAACACCTGGCTAATTATGCAGCCTGCAAGCAGCCGTAGACGAGTACAATAGAACAATAGACTGTTCTTCAAAATAACTAGAAACGTATGGCAAAAAATAAATAAACAAAACAAGACGATCATAAAAGGATTACAATTAGTTCAAATGCCGATAGGTAATAAAATGTGTTTTTTTTACAGATTAGGAGTGGAATTTGTTTTTGTCGGAAACTAAGTTTTAACAATATAATTCATGATCCTGACCAAAAGGTATCTCACATCACAAGAAATTAAATTTTTATTTCCTTATCTTAAAACACTGATAAAGAGCGTTTACTTTTACCATGAATAATTCCTTATTCAAATTGTGACCGCTATTTAAATAAGGCTAAGAATCATCTGTCAAGGTTCTGCGAAGAGCTCTCAGTGTACTCAACATCCGACCCACGCAAACACTTTAAACTGCGACCTTTTGTGTTTTCCCGTTTTATGGAAATCGGAGAATATCTTGAGAGGTCTGATAAGGAAAATCAGTAAAACAAAGACGACTGCGAAATATCTGCGAATCGGATGCGCCGGCTAAGAGACGATCGCTTCCCCTCCCCCGTTTGAATAAAACTATATTATAATCCTACGTGACCCCGAAGAGACACACAGTAGTTAGCACGCAGGACGCTAAAGTACGAGACTACTGCTGGGATGGTACAAATTACTTGGCTTTATATTCCGGAATATTTTCAAATATAGCGTGTGATAATATTACAAGTGTAGAGATAAGCATCACTAGTTATCAATTTAAGTTCCAACCACTACTGAACATAAGTTTTCTGCTTCAATCATCCAGCTCTCATCAGAATTTCTGTTTCCGCTATCTATACAACTATGTAAATACATGATGAAAGAATGACTAAACAGATATGCAATGCAAAAGTGGATGGATGCAGAAGTCGTGGAAGGATACGACACACCTTCCATGATCAAATTGATCGTGTACTAGCAGAAGGTGATGTCAGGAACCTTAAGAACAGACCAGCGTGCATGACAAGAGTTATGAATGTCAAAGAAGCAAGTGAGGTGTGTAAGAATAAGCCTAAATGGCGCTCTGTTGTTCGTGCCTACCCCGAAAGGGAACTGGCGTGAAGTTATGTTTGTTTGTTAAATACATATCACAATGATTTTTTTTAAAGATGATATGTTTCGTTTTCAGGGTATTGGAAATAAACTGATTATTATAAAATTCGGTACATTTATACTTATATCCCAGAAATAGACTCCTTCCGAACTTTTTGGATATTGTTAAAATATGCATCTAATAATGATATCAATTCAATGAAGAAAAAAACAACTTGCCGACAAGGGCGTTTAAATTACAAATACAAAATTAGGAGAGTAGATATACAATTATGTATTAAAAATTATTTAATTAGATTAATGTACTATGTAAATTTACTATATTTATTCATTAACTAGGATATGCCCGCGACCTCGGCCACGTTTGACTTGAAATTGAAAAAATAATGTAAGCCATCGTTTTAGTGAAAACTGTATTAGAATAAGCTCATTTTTAAGCATTCAAACAACTTTTTTTTTATTTTTTTTATTGCAGGAGTTCAGCAGACAGGCAGACGGCCCACTAGATGGAAAGCGGTTACCATCGCCTATGGACATTTGCAACACCAAAGGTGCTACAAATGCGCTGTTGCTCTCTTAAGGGAGGCTGGAACCTGGTCACTAATGCCGGAACACAACACAAGGTTGTTATGGCGGCATACTCTAGACCAGGGGTGGTTGCCATCCAGTCGAGCAAATACTCTACCACCTGGCTGTGGGTCGTTTAGTCGCCTCTTACGACAGGCCGCCGGGCCGCAGGAAATTGTATTCTTTCTCCGTTCCTGCACGGATAAAAAACTTCCAACCGCTCCCGGAACATTCCCGCGAGATTCCCGAGATACAAAATATCACATATATTATCACATAAAAATTGCTGTCGATCAGTGAAAAAAATCACATTGGACTTGGATTTTTTTCAACTTGGACATTTTAAATCATTCCCAGAAATTTTTCCACGGGCTTCCCGGGACAACAAGTAGCGCAGATTTTAAGTATAAGAATTTGCTGTCGATTAGCAAAAACCGCATCGAAATCCGCCCAGTAGTTTTTACGTGAATCCCGAACAAACCGACAAACACACAAGGCATCTAAAAAAATTGCATCGTTTTCTCCGTCGTTTATATAGTCAATTCCAGTTTATTTTAATAGCTTCAATGTACAGATACGGCATGTTTAGAATTATATAATATAATAGACAATTGCAATTATTTATTTACGAAATATAAAATGTTTTACTTAATTATAATAAAAGCAAGCAACGTCTCGTGAAAGCTATAGTATGAAATAAATATGTATACACTGTTTTTCCTTAGAATATTTGGAATTACATTATTTAATGATGTTAAAATATCTTACGAGTACTACTTAAGCCACATCTAAAGCTAGATATTACAGTTGAAAATGTTTCTTATATTAATCGTCTACAGGCACAATTTAACTAAAATTATATCCAAAAATTTATCTTGTAAGAAAAACAAGGTATAGGTCCTAGTCTCTACCCATGTCTCAGTTCTACCAATGGTCTCGTACCTAAGCCGATTTGTGCGTTGATTCGGTTCAAGCTAGGATAAAAAGTTGTCATTCTGGCAAAAAGAAAATGTTTTCTGAGAAATTGTACATAACAGGTCTTACGTCTTAGGCAATGTTATTATTCGGTAGCTTTTTGAGGGAAATTGCCTTATGGCAAAACGTAAACAAGTTACACACATACATAACTTCACGCCAGTTCCCTTGCGGGGTAGGCACGAACAACAGAGCGCCATTTAGGCTTATTCTTACACTCCTCACTTGCTTCTTTGACATTCATAACTCTTGTCATGCATGCTCGTCTGTTCATAAGGCTCCTGACATCACCTTCTGCTAGTACACGATCAATTTGATCATGGAAGGTGTGTCGTGGCCTTCCACGACTTCTGCATCCATCCACTTATGCATTGTATATCTGTTTAGTCATTCTTTCATCATGTATTCTTTCCACATGCCCGAACCACCGGAGCATTCCTTTCCTTACCTTCACCCCGACACTCTCTTTCAGACCAACTCTCTTTCTTACTTCGGTATTACGAACGCGGTCCGCGAGCGTCACTTCGCAGATTTTGCGCAGTGCTCGCATCTCGACCGCGTTTACTCTACTGTCATGCTTTCTCTTCCATACCCAACTCTCGCTTCCATACGTGAGCGTAGGTATCAGCACCGCGTTGTGTATGGCAAGCTGGGCCTTCTAGCTGAGTTTCTTAGCGCCTAGAAGTTTACCTAACGCTCCATTCACACTATTCCCCAAATTCACTCTTCTTTCTATATCAGCGGTGTACCTTCCATCCCTGCTAAAAGCACATCCAAGACATACAAACTCACTCACTTGCTCCAGCATAACATCATCTACCATTATCCTTGCTTCGGCTAAAAGCACGGCATCATCCGCATAAAGCAAGGTGCTTACAACTAGATCACTCATCCGCACCCCAACATCCATCAATCTTATTCTTTGGAGACAATCATCCAGGTATAGGATGAACAGCAAAGCCGACAGCACGTAAACAAGTTAATAAGATTTTATCTTGTTATTGAGTTATAACAACATTTCAATTTTCTCTCTTATTAGATTCAAGATACAATTTCTTTTTGTGCGAACAATTATTCATTTACGATACTTGTTGTTGTTTTGTGAAAACTTTGATATATTCAAAATCTATACTATAATAAATCTGTTAATTTTTCGAGTTTGTACATTGCGTTTAATAATGTGAAAAAAATCAGGGGGGATAATTCGGATCAAGAGACACTGAAAATGCAGATTTTAGAATTTTTCACTGTCTATATAGGTATGTCTTGTAAGAGCATCACGTGAAAAGTACTGAACGGATTTAAATGAAACTTGACATAGAGCTACCTTATAGCCCGGGGCGTAACTTAAAATCCTTTGTATCCCGATAAATGACATCGTTTTCGTGGGATAGACGAAAATAGCGAAAAAGATGGAGTTGTGACCGCATTTTTTTGGAAACTACTGAACGTATATGATTGATACTTGACAGAGTACTTATAACCCGAGTTAACACTTAGCATTCATTTTATCCCGATAAATTTATGACGTAATTTATCGGGATATTTCCATGGGATCATTTCCATGGAATGAACTGGTTGGTAAAATGGCACTGCAGTCGCGTTTTTTCAATTCGCTAACAAATATTTACATTGTCATAAACAACATATCATTCATTGTATTACTTCAAATCAGGTTGGTGGCGACTCGCCTTTATGTTTGAGAGAGAGACAGACAGACAGACAGACAGACAGACACACACACACGCACACGCGCGCGCGCGCGCACGAACACACACGCACGCGAGCGCGCGCGTACACTCACACACACACACACACACACACACACACACACACACACACGCATATACATATATATTTAGGTAAAACACCTAATTAGAGTATATAAAGAGCATAGTGTACATTAATACATTTCGATTCTTTTTGTAAACGGCATGAAAGAAAATCGTGGTAGCTTATTGGTTAAGCTAACACAGCCGTATTTCGAATCATATCAAATTATTCATTACTATTGTTACGACGTAGACGCCGACAAAAGACAAATTCACACCTGTATACCTGTAGAAACACATTTTTATTACCTTTTGAATTTAGATTTCTTTTGTTTACTTTGTGTTTAAAATTTGTGATTAAAAAAACAGCCCATTGTGTATTCTAATCTGTTACGGCCTATTGTTGTATTGTGATCACTGCCAGGTGTCTCGGATTTAAAAGTACAAACTGATTTTAGGAAATTCGGTCCACGCGGCAGACATATTGCATCTGTGCAGTATAAAGCAATGCCCCAATGGAGTGATGAGGCAGTCGAGCGATAACCACAAGCGAAGCAAATCTTCTGTACATTCGGTAATCTATTTAGTGACGGACTTTGCGCGTGTATTTGAATTACGATCTTCTGTATTACGTTTGGACTTATTGCGTTCGGTTATATTTTTACCTATGTTATACGTGTTTGTATAGTTCTAATAAACTCTATAATAATTCCCACGGTATGTTAATTCGAGTCCTGCAATTCGTAACACTATAAAAAAAATACTCCAGCGAACAAAATATTCCAATCAATAGTTCTTCTAATATTATACGGGTACGCATCCTAGGTGGTTGAAGGCATGCACCGTTTAGGTAATTTTCCTGAGCCAACATAGGTATTGTTACCACGTGCTTGTCACATTTAGATAAACCGGTTTATTTAGCTCGCCAATGTGCCGTGGACTAGCAGGGCGAGGTCACGTCCATCTCCATAGAAATGGATGGATGGATACATTTCAAAGTGATAGAGCCATGCTGGAATCACTATCATGATTACAGCTCTTAGGGCCGGCTCGATCGGTGTGATGCCACACTCTCACAGTATATCGGAGTGAAACGATTAACCTTAATTAAGCTAATCATATTTTGTACGATAAGTGTGAATTCCGATGGCCCACTTTCTTCTCAATCTATCTCCCTATTACATTCTCCTATCTGATTCTTCTGTTTCATCCCCTTTATCCCATCACTTTTATGCCATCCCCTCTATCTCATTCTAAAGTCTGGCAACACCTCGACTTAGCCCATGATGTTGTAAACGTCTATAGGCGGCAATAACCATTTTCCATTAGGCGAGCTGTCTGCTTGCTTTTCACTTTTGCAAGAACAAAATAGATAGGCCCGAGCCCAGCACTGGTACGATTGTGGGTATACCTTGCTTTTCGACACGCGATCAATTTTTGAACAAACTATTACTTAAATGTGTTTTTAGATAATTAATTTAAAACATTTTTAACTTTAGTATTCAAATTTAGAAGTTCCGTAAGTTGACTATCTGAACATCATTCACTAGTGTAATCGAGTTGAAAAGATGATGTTCTAAGAAAAAACAATGTATAGATACATCTAGATAACGTATCGATAATAGACGAAGATATTTAACACCTTGGATTAAAATCGGGGGCAAGATAGACGGGTTGAGCGACCGTGTTTTTTTTTCATATGTCCTAATAGGGCCGTGACTAACGAATGGCAACTGTGACAAGGCTATCGTACAACTGTTAATGCTAATGATCCGATATAAAAAAAGGTAGTGCTTGATTTTCAATCTGTAATTTAAGACATCGTTAGTGCTAACCGCGCGGCTTCGCTTTCGTATTCTTATTGCGAGGAAATATGTGTTTTCTCTGATTGAAAGTAGTAAATATTCATATAAAGTTTTGATGTGTCGCAACAACAACAACAACACTAAACAACAATAATGACCATTAATCAGCGATACTACAAAACAAACTAATAATCTAGCACGAGATTTAAATAAACGTGATTGCGGCTAACGATCTGCTTTCGAGATTCGCTCTAAGTAAACCAAATTTTTGAGGAGGAGCAGATACATCAAATTTATAAAATTTAATAAATATGTTATACAAATTCTATTTCAAGAATTTATAGAGTTGCAGCTACCAAAACACTACAGAAAAAAAGTATTTTACCCAAAGTTGCTTAGCTGGAAATAGGTACTATTATGTGTTTGCCTGCTAATAAAAAAAAATTGTAGGTACAAGTACATACATTCCCAAACACATGTATACCTAAACCAGGATTTCATAGTTTCCACACAGATTGTAAGTCGATTGTAAGTCTGTATTATGTTAAGTAGAAATACATTAAAACCTACACGAATATACAACATCTTTTACAAAATTGCCGTAATTATATGTTTCAAGAATAAAAATGTCCGGACCTCTAATTTATTAAATTGCTCGATAAACATGATTAAAATTAAATGTCAAAGGTATCTTACGTACGATCAGGTATGGTTAAGTACACTGCTGCTTACAATTACTTTTATGTTTTTGTGATTCTGTAGCTACATGTCCAAATTTTTTTATTATCTCACTCTGGTTTGAGCTTTAAATTTATAAGAAATCCTTCTAAATTTAACGTTTAAACCAGAGTAAAATAACTTTCCGTAATTTTGTACTGGTTTGAGCTTCTGGGGCAGATTCCAGTCTTCTTTTGTATATATACTATAGTATATTACCCACAACACGAGTGTCTGTACCGTTGTATATATATAATGTCACTTATTACTATTAAACTTGCAGTGAAAAAATCTACGGTCCGTTTCGTCTATATACTTATAAAGTATACACCGATCATGCAACTCAATGATGATCAGCTCGACCAAATGAAACAGGAATGTAAGTGAGCTGAAGTACTAATTGCACACCATAGGCGGTTTGAAATTAACGTTTGCCTAGAGCTAATCTATGGGGTTTTAAAAAAAAAGCGGTAACTAATTTCAATTCGCCGGAGCCTTAGCCTCTGGTTCGAAAAAAAAAATTATATAAAAAATTGGTAACCAATTGACGGAGAAGTCGCGTAAGAAACATCATTTTCGAGGATTTCTCTTGATTTCCCTGGTATCCACTCATCGGATCCTGACATGGTCACTATGGGACCAATTCGGGAGTATAATAGCTTTTCGATAAAAAAAAATATGAAAATCGGTCTATAATTGACGGAGCAATCGCGTATCAAATATACAGAAAAAATAACGAGCATACTACTGCATACGCATAGAGAACCTTTTGGAAGTTGTTAAAAAGAGTACCGATAACTTGTTGAATATTTTCCACAGCTGAGCAATAAATCATAAAAGAAAATTCACAATCGTTAACTGTGAGATATTCTAAAAATGTTATATATACTGTAACGTCAATTATCGACTATCATTATGCTGTTATGTGGAAGAAAAACGAAACCATAATCACGATTTTAACGACGTCTTATCATTAAAGCACGTTGCAGTAAAGTTATTAAATGAGGAAAAGGTGTAAATACACTTCACGAAGAAGGTTCTGCATATTATTAGTCATAACCATGTCCATCGTCGGCGTCAATTCAGGACTTGTTACATATTAAATGCATATCACAATTTTGTCAACCAAAAATAATGTAATGTAATGTTAATATAACATATTTAATGTCTATATATATAAAATTTGTGTATTTATTACTAAAATGCAAGTAGTCATACTATTGTTTGCATATGCCACCATCACCAGTATCATCTGAATTCATTTCTAGGCTTGTCTGGAAGAGATCGCTTTTCAGCGATAGTCCCGCACTTTGTGCATAATTAAGTATAGTTTTAGCCTGTAAGTTCATTTTCTATTGGTGTACAATAAAGTGTCATCTATCTATCTAATGTCACCAAAAAATGTAGTTACCCAGGTAAATAATTAATTACCTCAGAACAAATAATACATTGTAAAGATTGTTATCGAGTCCAATTAAATTATTTTATGAACACAGGAAAACAATGAAATTGCAATTGACACCTTTCATATGCGGGACCCTAAAGAGATCGCGGTGGCCATTCGCAAGAGAACAATGCCAATCGGGTGAGAGACTGTTTTGTGTTCAATGGCAAACATTAAAATTGATTAGTAGCGTCTCGTGAGAACTTTTCAATGATATACGTGTACTTAATTACAGAAGTTTATTGAGAACAGGAAATACACACTTGAATGATTCTTTTGTTATTTTTAACTAGGATATACCCGGGACTTCGTCCACGCTTGACTTAAATTCCCGGGACACAAAATACCGCACCTATAGTTTTAGCGCAAACTGTGTCAGAATAAGCAAATTTTTATGCACCGGAACAAGTACAAATCCCCCCCCGGGAAATTCCCCGCGGGATTCACGGGATAAAAAATATCACAAATTCAAATTTATTTATATGCATAAAACATGGTTTAAAAGGTGTTACAGTAGTTATATTTAAGTACACATGTTTTCGCCAGATTGGCGTATAGATTTAAACACATTTTATTACATTAAATTTGCTGCTTAGAATCGGTCAGTTTAAGTAATCCATATACAATAGAATAAGGAAAGAGTTTAATATAATACTAGAGTTTGTCCAGTGGCTACGCCGCATGTCAAACCCTAAGAGTAGCTTTATTTCACTAACATAAAAACTTAATTCGGTTTTTTACATCTAATATAAAAACATATAATAATAACAAAGAAACTAAGTCTATATAATCTAGACAATAGCCCAGCACAGAGGCAAGCCGAATCCAACCTAATTTGAAGTAATATAATGAATATCACTCCCGAGAAAATTCCCGCGGGACTCCCAAAATATAAAGTATCGCATTGCTTAAAAAAGGACTTAAACTATCGTTTAAATCGTATCGAAATCAGCTAATATTTATGCCATATAGCTAATTTTTACCATATCCGGGGAAAATCCCGCGGGGTTCCCGGGGACAACAATTATCTCTATCTCTCTTTTCTTTCACCATATCCCAATTACTTGGGGTCGGCAAAATATGTCTTTTCCTTCCACACTCTTCTATTCTGACATACCTCTTCTGTCACACATCATATCATCCTTCACACAATCCATCCATCTTTTTTTTGGTCTACCTTTACATTTGTACCCATCCATCTTATAGTTTAACATTCTTTTTGTCACGTGTCTTTCATCCCTCCTCATTATATGTCCATACCAACTTAATCTTCTTCCTCTCAATTTTTCAGTCACAGGTGCAACTTTCAAAGATCCCCTTACGTACAAAAATTCTCGTAGCATTAAAAAAATTATGTAAGCTATCGTTTAAGTGAAAACTGTGTCTGAATAAACAAATTTTTATGCATCCGAACAACTTCAAACCGCTCCCTGAAAATATCCCGCAGGGTTCCCGGGATAAAAAAATATCACACATTTTATTACATTAAATTTGCTATCGATCAGTAAAAAAATCACATTGCAATTCGATTTCTTTTTATCTGGTCACTTTAAATCATTCCCAGAAAAATTCTCGCTGGATTCCCGGTCCAAAAAATAACGCATATTTTAAGTCCAAGAAATTTCTGTCGATCAGTGAAAACCGCGTTGAAATTGGCCCACTTGTTTTTACGTGAATGCCGAACAAACAGACAAGAAATTAAAAAAAAATGCATCGTGTTCTCCACCGTTTATATAGACTATTCCAGTTGTTTTTTTTTTAATGGCTTTAATGTACAGACACGGCATGTCTAGAATTTTATAATATTATAGATGTCGATCGTATGTAATCTGGATAGATGCTCCAAGAAATAGAACCATTAATAGTTACACGGTACGGCAAATTTATTTTATAGCGTAATCTATAAATATATTTTTCTCTAAGCTTGCACTTTCGTAATATTATGTAGAAAACATGTAAAAATAATTACATATGTTACGTATGCGACAAAAACCGAGTTCTAACTAGCGCAAGTGTACAGTTCGCATTAATGTAATGGATATGCAGCACACATGGCACATGTAGCTCATACCACGTTACTTGTAATCACTAAGTATTCCTTACAACAAAAACGCGACTTTTATAAGTTGCGACCCATTTTCTGGTTCGAATAAATTAGTCAAGTGATTTGATTAATTCGAAATGTGTTATATTATTGGTAGCATTACTTAATTAATACAACCAAAACCATCATCATCAAATACCTTATCGTAATAATGTGGGCCATACGAGACTGACGCCAGTTAAATGTAGAAGCCCATAAGCACAATAATGATACGAAAAAAGACGCTTAAAACGATAATCCCACCAAATTAAAAAGTATTTTCAAATGCATAAGGCGTCACCAGACGAAAACCTTTTTAATTTTAAAGGATTATCAATTGAGCGTTGATTTACGTATTAAAGGTATTGGGACGGTGACGCCATTAGCTAACCATCCAGTTAAAAAAGGAGCAGGTAACAAGTCCCTGTTGCAAAAATGCGGACAGCAACAGACGGCGATAACAAAAACTGCATAAACTTCGGCACATATCTGTACATGTTTAGTAACTAATGCGCAGTGTTAAGAAATATAATTAATTAATTATGCATTCTTACTACTTACTTACTTAAAATGAGAAATTAATATCCGAATTATCAATATCTAAAATAATTAAGTAATATGTTATTCTTGTAGTAATGTCTAAGAACCCTTTTAAATTCGTTACGTCCGTCTGTTCTTTTAAAATACATGTATGTCAAGGCCACTTTTTTTGAAGATTAATTTTATAAATCAATAAACAGCATAACTTTAACCAATAGTTTTAAATAAAAGTGAATATGGGTTCGTATAATATAGTTTATGATATTTACTTAAGAAACCAGGAATAATTTTATCAAGAAAAACGTCATTTCTGTAGATTATACACTTCAAGTTTAGTCAATCGTAGTCTTGTGGAAAATAAGTTGGCCTAGTGTACAATAAAATTCCAAAAAACAATGCATTTTTTTTTTAGATTCCTTGTGTTTGTTCGGGGTTCACGTAAAAACTACCGGGCCGATTTCGATGTTGTTTTCGCTGATCGAAAGCAAATTCTTAAACTTTGAATCTGCCCTACTTTTTATCTAGGAAAAAAGTAGGGCAAGTCTAGGAATGACAAAATGTCCAGATTCAAAAAGTCGAATTGCATTGTGGTGTTCACTCATCGATCGCAAATTTTATGTAATAAAATGTGTCATTTTTCATCTCGGGAATCCCGCGGGAATTTGCCCGGGGGCGATTTGTAGTTGTTCGGGTGCATAAAAATTAGCTTATTCCGTGAGATTTTCACTAAAACGATAGCTTACATTCTTTTTAAAATGTTGCGGTACTTTTTGTCCCGGGAATATCGCGGTAATTTTAAGTCACGCGTAGACGAAGTCGCGGGCATATCCTAGTTTACCTATATAACAATTAACATAGAACATAGACCTATTCATATCAAATAGATACAAATGGACTCAGCTGCACGTGACAGCTTATTATGAGAGCAACCCTTTGAAGTTTTTAATTAAATTCTCATCAAGTATTTGACTTCACAAATTTACCAACACGCAGGTATATTGTAGCATTGTGACACGATATTTCTAAACAAGGGATAGTAATACAAAGAATTATAAATTAATGTGTCATTAACTGTACACGGGACTTTGTTCGCACGAGTCTTTACCAAAATAAAACTAGTGTTTATTGCACTACGCCGATCTTCGTGCCCTTTCTCTAAATCAGAGTGGTGCAATAAGATCATTAACAGAATCGGAATTTTTGACTAGACCAGGTCCATCCTCTGTACGGAGTGCCTAAAACAGTGTAAATAAGGGTACGTCTACACGCAGTAGTATTGATAGCTAGGTCAGACATACCCTCCGTACCGGGTTCTTATATTACTAAATCCCCACGGTGCGCAAGAGAAACCTTCTAGAGAACCGTTGCGTACAAGAGCGAAGCGGCTCTAGGAAGTGGGGATGAACGCCCAACCGATGGCGTGCGGTGCGGTGGTAAAAAGAAGACGAAGGCACCATTCTAAACAGTTCCTCGGAACACTCCCCATTGTACAGTCGGTAAAATACGCAGAGAGATCCGAAGGCCAAGCGTATCCAAACCGTCTGTGAGTATGGGATCGTCGACAATACGAACAGCTCGACGTTGAATACTGTTCAGGGGATTTAGCTGGTAGGCGGGTGCCCCGGCTCACAGATGTGAGCAGTACTCCATATGCGGCCTCACCTGGGCTTTATAAAGCACAAGGCGTTGCCGTGGAATGAAATACTTCTTGGACCGGTTTAGCACTCCCAGCTTCTTGGAAGCAAGTTTTGCCCTGCCTTTAAGATGGCCCCTAAACTGCACATCGTTCGCGATGTCGACTCCAAGGATCCCAGTACTCTTGGAGGTGGTAAGGGGAGTTCCTTGGAACTGAAGCGCTTTTTCGAATGAGTTTTCTCGGCGGTATCATAAACAGAAAATAATTAGGGACCCGAATATTTTGAACCTGCTCAATTATAGTAATAGTTACAAATATTTATAATATCTTGTAAGCCCTACAAGATGTAGAAACACAAAAAAATTAAGATTTAATTCCTGTTTTAATCCGCAAAATAATCAATAAAATCGGTAGAGCAGGTGCGAAGCTTATACGAGACAAAAAAAAATATTTAATGAAAAGCAATCGTGCAAATATGTGGGACACTCAGAAAGTTTTGCGAAAATAAAATTAAAATGTTCTATAGGTAAATATTTCCTAAGTACTCTCCACCAGCCTCTATACAAATTTTCATGCGTCTGAACCAGTTTTCCAAACACTTTTTCCAATTCGCCGCAGACACCTCGTTTACAGCTTGCTCGAACGTTGACAACGCATCTTCCAGCGACGAAAATTGTATCATTTTTAGTTGATGTTTTATTTTTGGGAATAAAAGAAGTCTTTATAATTATATGCAAAAGTGGATGGATGCAGAAGTCGTGGAAGGCCACGACACACCTTCCATGATCAAATTGATCGTGTACTAGCAGAAGGTGATGTCAGGAGCCTTAAGAACAGACGAGCTTGCATGACAAGAGTTATGAATGTGAAGAAGTGGGCAAAGAGGCAAGTGAGGTATGTAAGAATAAGCCTAAATGGCACTCTGTTGTTCGTGCCTACCCCGCAAGGGAACTGGCGGTGAAGTTATGTATGTATGTATGTATGTATGTTTATAATTATAAGGAGGGTGACCCAGGAGTTTGGCCGGCGTGCTCTCCAGGAAGTCTCTCGTTTTGAGCGCGGTATGGGCGGGCGCGTTGTCGTGGTGGAGCAGTAGCCCGTGAAGCCCTGTGTTTGGTCGCTTTTTGTTCACAACAGAGAAAACTTCTGCCAAGCATTTGGTAGTATACCGTTCGGCATTGATGCTTCTTTGATTCCATAAATGAATTAACACCAAGTAGCCAGTTAAATTGAAAAAACTCGCGATCAAAATCTTTCCATCGCTTCTAGATCGCTGCCCTTTGGTAGGCGTTGATTCGTTTTGAAAAAAGTGCGTCATCAGGTGGTTTTTCCACCAAATCGTTCGTCCCCCTCAGGGACAATGGACGGCGTGGAGCCCTCCCCATCGTTGTTAGAGGGTTTGCTGTCGTTTTTACGACAGCAATTCCCTCAAGCTCTCGACCAATTTTTGAGGACTCCGGAGTCCCAATCAATGGTGTCCGTTATTTCGGAACTTAATTCCGAGAAACCTGTGTCCCGCGAGTCACACGTGCAAAGGGCCCCCGCGCAGGCCCCCCTCCCCGCACCCGCATCTGCCGCGACCATCGCACCTGCCGCGACTAGCGCACGCCCCGCAACCCCCGCCGCCGCGCCCCCCGCGTCCATACCCGCCGCGTTACCAGTGCGCCCGCCGCCCGCACCCCCGCTCAACGATGCCCATCGTGTGGCACCAAAGTCGCGCGCCTCGTTTTCTCGCGGTTCCGCATCGACAAAACCGCGTTCGAGCTCTGCGAGTTCGACGACATCGCGTTCACGTTCGCCCATCCATCGCGTAATCGATTCTCGTCGAGAAATCGACTTATCCTCTGAAGGTCCGCAAAACCTCAGGGATGCCCCTCTTCCACCGGCCGATGAAATTACCCCTATGGATGTCGCGCCTCCCGCGAACATCCCCTTAGACCGCGAAGACGATGACGGTTTTATAACCGTTAATCGTACTAAAAAACGTAAGACCCAGAGGGAGGTCCCCCCCAACCCCGCCCCAACAGCGGGCACAACACCGACAGCGGCACCTTCCAGCCGCCCTGGGCCACCTTCACAACGCCCGCCGCCACCCCTGACCATCCGCGAGAAAGCCCATTGGCTTCAACTCGCTAAAGAACTGCCAGGTAAGGCAATCTCCATAAAAGAAGCCCGTGATACTCAACACGGCATCAAAGTTATGGTCACGTCTTCAAGTGACCACCGCGCCCTAACTACTTTATTATGTGACCGTAAAATCGGTTACTACACTTACGCCCTGCCAGAAGAAAAACGCCTTCGGGCTGTAATCCGCGGACTTCCTCAGGAAATTGAATGTTCCTATATTCTAGAGGACCTTAAGTCCCAAGCCCTACCAGTGCACGAAGTGCACCGTATGCACAGAGGCGACGCCACAAAGTCCCCTCTAAACCTAGTATTGGTTGTCCTCGACCTCTCCCCAGAGGGGAAAAAGATCTTCGAACTTGAGAAGGTCTGTGGCCTCTCTGGCCTTCGTGTGGAACGTCCACACGAAAAACATACACTGCGGCAGTGTCATCGCTGCCAACTTTATGGGCACTCTGCCCTACATTGTCAATCCCGTCCCAGGTGCGTCAAGTGCCTGGGCGACCACGGGACCTCGGAGTGCACTCGCACCCGGGACTCCCCGGAGCCACCGAGCTGCATCCTCTGCGGCCAAGCGGGTCACCCCGCTAACTACAGAGGCTGCCCTGCCGCCCCCCGACCCAAACGTAAGGTCGGAAAGGGCAATGCCCAAAAAGGCACTAGAAAAGTGCCGAACAAACCCGCATTCGTGGCGGCCCCCCCCCCCCCAGTGGTAAACCACTGGACGGGTCTTCCCACGACGGAAGCGTTCCCTCCGCTAAGGACGCGTGCCCCAGTTATGGCCGGCCTACCCTCGGCCACCCCCGCCCCCGCCCTCGCCCCCATTTCTAAGGGACCTTCAGGGCCATCGGCCCACCACTCTATAGCGGAGGACTTAGCTTTGGCGACTAAATTCGCCAAGAACTTGCCCTTCGACCTGCAAGAGGTCCAACTCTTGGCTCGGAAACTGAGGCAAGTTTCAGAGTCAACACAACCCTCCCTCCGGGATCAACTCGTGATCGAAATGGATCACGCGTACCTCCTCCAAATACTTAGATCGTTGTAACTAAACAACCTAGTCAAATTATTGTTACCGGTAACAAATGGCGCATGTAGGTAGAAATAAACCACGCTCATTGACTCTGGCGACTTATAACGCCAATGGCCTTCGAAACCAGCGCGACTTGGTCCATGACTTCCTGGTTACCAATCAAGTAGATATACTACTAGTACAGGAGACCTTCCTGAAACCGAGTAATAGAGATCCAAAGATCTCTAACTATCGGATCACTAGACATGACAGGGTAGGCCGTGGTGGCGGCACCCTGATCTATTTCAGAAGATCCCTACACTGCATGCCTGTAGTCACCCCCCCACTAGAAGGTATGGAGGTATCCGCCTGCAGACTAGCAATGACTGGCCACCAACCTCTAGTCATAGTTTCAGCATACCTCGCATGCCAAAAAACCCTCATTAAGAAAGACCTAGAAACCCTATTCAACTTAGGCCCGGCTGTTATTATAGCCGGAGATCTGAATTGCAAACACGAGCAGTGGAATTGCAATACCACTAACCCCAATGGCAGAGCCCTAATAAATATATCAGACAATCTTTTGTTTGATATACTAACTCCCATGACCCCCACAAGATACCCCCCCAACCGCGACTGGGGGACCCCAAACACTCTCGACCTAGCATTACTGAGGGGCGTAACCCTTCAGTTCCATTCGATCGAAACGATGGACGATATCGACTCGGACCATCGTCCGGTTATCCTCAGATTAGGACCACAGACAGACCAGACATCTGAAACTAGGACCTCTGTGGATTGGTTGAGACTTGAGACCCTCCTCAAGGCAACCAGCTCACAAGACCTGGACCGCATCCCGGACCACATCGTGTCCCGCCAAGACACGGAGACGGCAATCGAGGCCCTCACCAGCCACCTTCAATCCGCAGTGCGGAACTCGTCCAGGCAGGTGCCAGTGGAGGATGACCGCCACTTATGCCTGCCGGACGAGGTGAGGGTACTGCTGAGGGAAAAGAGAGCCGCCTCCAGAGCTCACGACAGATATCCTACCGAGGATAACAGAGTCCGACTCCGCGAACTAGAGCGCGAGGTCAAACTACGTATCCGGGAAGTCAGGGAACAACGTTGGGACAGAACGTTGAGGGATATCGAACCAACTCACCAGGCGTACTGGAAGCTGGCTAGAGCTCTCAAATCAGACACCCTTACTGTCATACCCGCGCTAGAAAGAGCCGACAACACCGAGGCGTTCGATGACGAGGAGAAGGCCGAGTGCCTTGCTCAGAGTCTAGAGCTTCAATGCTCCCCCACTACGCAAAACGTCGACCAGTCACACCTGACGGAGGTAGACTCCGAGGTCGAACGTAGATCCTCCTTACCAGCGGAAACCACACTCGACACGGTCACGGTCGAAGAAGTGCAAGATCTGATCAAGTCTCTCAAACCGCGAAAGGCCCCAGGGACCGATGGCATCAACAATCGCGTTTTAAAACTCCTACCCGCCCATCTAATTATAATTCTAGTGAGCATCTTCAATGCCGCCATAACAAACTGCTCCTTTCCCGCGATCTGGAAGGAAGCAGATGTCATCGGTATTCACAAGCCGGGAAAACCGGCTAATAAACCGTCCAGCTACCGTCCAATCAGCCTACTGAGCGCACTCAGCAAGCTTTACGAGAGGGTCATCCTCTCTCGACTTAGAGATTTTGCCTTCAGCAAACATCTAATACCCGATGAGCAATTTGGCTTCCGTGCCAGACACTCATGCGTCCAACAGGTGCACCGCATCACGGAGCACATATTATCTCACTTTGCCCATCGCCCCCGCCCTATAGGAACAGCCGCACTGTTTCTAGACGTAGCAAAAGCCTTCGACAAGGTCTGGCACAACGGCTTGATTTACAAGCTGTACCAGTTCGGTATGCCAGACAGACTCGTGCTCATCTTGCGAGACTTCCTCCTAGGTCGTAGCTTCCGTTTTCGAGTGGAGGGAACGCGCTCGTCCCCTCACCCACTCACAGCCGGTGTACCGCAGGGCTCGGCTCTGTCGCCACTACTCTTCACGCTGTACACCAGCGACATCCCAAAAACTCCAGATGTGGAGTTGGCCCTCTTTGCGGATGACACCGCACTCTATACATCAGATAAAAACCGACAAATGGCTTGCGTCCGGCTGCAGGCAGCTGTCACAGAGCTAGGCGAATGGTTTCGCAAATGGAGGATAGAGGTAAACCCGGAGAAAAGCGCAGCAATGTTCTTTTCCCCGGGCACGCTTCGCTCCCCCAAACGCGCTAGCCTTCGCCTAAAAACCATTTCGCTCTATGACCAACAAATCCCCTGGGCAAAGTACACCAAATATCTTGGTGTCACCCTAGATCGGAACTTGCGCTTCAACGAGCATATCACTATAGTCCGAAATAGAGCGCGATTTGTGATGGGTCGTTTAGCACCCATGATAGACAAACGAAGCAAAATGTCCCTCAGACACAAGCTTACTCTGTATAAAACATGCATCCTCCCGATCATGACATACGCGAGTGTGGTATTCGGCCATGTCAAGCCTGCCCTTTTAGATAAACTGCAAATCGTGCAGAATAAATTCATGCGCAGAGCCGTCGGTGCTCCCCTCTATATGCGTAACGTCGACCTCCACCGCGATCTGGAGCTTCCCTCCATCAAAAACTACATTACGTCGCTCTCGCGTAAGTATTTCGATCTCGCGCCGCACCATCGAAATCCGCTCGTCGTGTCCGCGTCCGATTATAAGCCTCGTCGAAAGGCTCTTGTGCGACGACCGCGTAACGTCCTGACGGACAGAGTCGACGTTATTACGAAACGGCTGGCCCGGATCAGTCCGCCCACGGTTAGAACAGTAGGCTGGCAGGCACCGACAGACAGACACAGACGGCGGCGTCTCAGACGCCGCCAATCAAGATCTCTCCACGTCCCCGCGAGGGACGCTAGGAGACATAGCTCACCCCACAGGATAGACTAGGCGTGTTGCTGGGAAGTTTCTTTCGCCGTTTCTTCTCTCCCAGCCATAACACGTTGCGAAACGGCAGTAAGATAGCGTAGGCCACCGCAAACCACCGATCCCGGCCCGCCGTGATCCTTCCCTTCGGGCTTTATATTACTCGTCGCCCGTTCTCAATTAGTATTTTGTGTCGCCCTATGGTGGGCATCATTAAATTCATTCCCCATTCATGGCAACAGTCCAGCCGAGGTAAAACTCCTTAGGGAGCTCCCTCGAGCAAGTTGCCCCCCCGGGCTCGAGCGCCTTCGCTTCGCGAAGGCACTCGCCCCAAACACCCCGGTAAAGTTGTAAGAATCATAGCGCGAAAATGTTCCCGGCGCAGATCCATTTTTCTATGAGACACGAACACGATAATTTAAATTAGCTCTCAAACAAAGCCTCTACATTGTTTGAGAGCTAATTTAAATTATCGTGTTTTGAAATTTTGAAATTGGAACGTACATATTTTAAGTTATAAATAATCATATTTTCAAAATAGATTATAACTGGCCAGTCTCTCATACATAAAATCTTTTTTTCGCAATACTTTCCGAGTGGCCTGGTATGTAGCAGATGTCACTTTAATTTAATATAATTTGAAATCACAGCCAGACGCTTGAATTTTATTATTGTTAAAAAATATTTGTATACTTATCGATTCAAAACTTGCTGCACGAAATCTTGAACAAGTGACAAATAGTGTAAGTTTGTGATGATAATACAACCTTGCGCGAACAAAGAACAGAATTCAGGTCAGTGAAACAAGGACTTTATGAAAACTCGGCAATTATTCCACGGGTATTTTAACGATCCTTCCATTGCTGATTTGAATTTTAATAGCAGAATCTGATATTGGCATGTTCGAGAGTAAATGGAATTTTAGTTAATGTAGCCAAAATTCGGGTGAACCAATAAAACAATCAATCGCTTTATTGAATGCTGCTACGTTAGACGCCTATGAGCATGCTTATAATGTTGCCAGATGTTTGTGGACATATCTATTTTTCTCTAACATAACAAAAGGGTTTGGTAAACTTATTATCAATTTTTAGAACTTCATTAAACTTTTAATGGGATCATTTGTAATTTATTACGTTATGACTATGTATTGTAGCGTTCATATGAAGTATCGTTTACGACGATTTAAAAAGAAACCGATAAGTTTGTATTTTTTGAAACAGTGTCGACTACAAGAATTTGTAAACTTAATATTATTTTAAACCAAACAAACTATTCATAAAAAGAATCGTGATTATATCTCGTCAGAAAAAAAACATTCACCTTTCCTCAAAGGCGTACATACGTGCTCTGTCACTCCACAAATTGCGATATCATTTTTCACGTAATACGTCGATTTCTTTTCAGCGTACTTTTATTCTTATATTCCATCAATTTTCCAATTTTTCCGTGTTCTTGTCAACTACCTCCGTTGAATCAGCGTCACAGAATATGTCTTGGCCTCCGAAACGAGAATATGCCCACTATTCCTTGTGCAGTTTCTTGTCAATTAACGGTCTGAAGCTCTCAAAGATCAGCTTCCGCTGTCTTTCCAGACGATAGTTTGGACAGCCTATCAGACGCACACCAACTAGCCGTCCCAAATTTGTTTTACTCACGCCTCGATTCTCTCGCATTCGTTCTACGTGACAGCCAACGGATCTCTTGTTTGTATTTCACATCTTTTAGAAAACCTTGCAGATTTATTACGAAAATTAATCATGGTTTAGATTAGTTTAAAGCTTTAGAGCGTGTCTTTAGCAGTACAAATATTTCACGTAGCAACACTTTTCTAACCTACTATGGTTATTAGGGTGCTATACACATTTTGCATAAAATCAATAGGTAAGCGAACATCACGGCGGTGCCGAGGTGATTCATTTCCAACGGCGCCCTTAATTGTCTTCCTGTTTTGAAAATTTAATGGGGTTACTCAGGTATTAAGTTCCGACGCTTTTAGTTAGTGGAGTTTATTAGATATATTGAATATTGCGTGGCTAGATTTATTTTTAAGATAGATTAAACTTTACAAATTATATAAATTAACAATTCATGAATAATCATCAATGTTAGAGTCATTAAACTTTTAACCTGATCATTCTCTAAAAGGTAAAGTATTTTTTGAAATAATTATTGTAACTGCGTATAGTAGCAATATGTTTGTCATCGATTCATAAATCCAAAACCAAGTTCGATTTGACTCATCGTTACATAGGTGAAAAACTGAATATGGAGTAGAGAAACTACTTATAGTATAGGCAGGTATACTGATTCAAAGTAGGCATTATTCAATACGCTGTCATATCTCTAGAATACTCTTAAATAACCTCATATTGTACCTTTAGACTAAGAAAGACAAACAATCGTTTTTTAACATTCGAATTTTTAGGTAAATTAATACAATTTAATTACGAAAGCCACATTATAATGAAACGTATTATGAGGTTAAATTTATATAATGATCACGGATACCAGTCGATTTCGGTGCTTTATTTTAATTAAAAGTTGTTAGATGCCATCTTTCAACCACATTCGTGGTTGAAAGATGGCATCTAACATCTTGTAAACAATCTTGTTTAAATAGTGCTAGCATAAATCACAGTCCTTTCAGAGGGTGCAGGTCACTGGGCCAAGACGGTGTCAACGAACTTTCAATGTGACGTCATAGTTCAACACCACCGTGACGGGGGTTGCAGTTGGGGCAACACTTCAACTTTACTAGACCAGTAATGGATTTGAAATGTATGTTGCGGTTATGCGCGAGAAATGACTGGGAAAGAAAGAATTGAGTGCTGTGGATACTATTTTATTTCGTTCTTGATGACCTCTGTAGTGAGGTGGTTTAAGCCTTTGCCCACCTAGCTAATTGAAGCGCACAGGTCCTGGATTCTATTTCTAACGTGGTAAATGAACTTACAGTTTTACTAAGGTGTGATTGGCTGAGATTGCCCTCAAAGTTACTCGTTGTATATTACCCATAACACAAGTGTAAACTGGTACTACAAAAAAATGTGCGAATACTATGTGAAATTTTTAAAGATATAAACTAGATAAGCTCAAAGCAAAAATACAACCGTAAAAGATATTTCACAGCTGCGCGAAGTGTTTTTGTCCGTTTAATTCTTACGTCTCATTTTTCTAGGCGGTTATTTAATGACATTTATGAAAATGTATATAAATAGTGACCATTTCTATCAACAATACAACAAAGTAACTATTAGAATAACCGGCATAAAATTGAAAATATATATGTAAAAATATGGTAGTTTCAACATTTTAATTATGTATACTTTATTACTCACTGATATAAGGTGATAGGGGTCCTAAATTTCATGACGTAACATTTCAAAATGTTTAAGCTAATTTCGGAACTGCTATTTTGATTTAACAACTTCTTGATGTAAAATTGCAAAATATGTGATGTCTCACTAGGGAAGGAGGAGTCTCACGAATGTGACCTGCTGTGACAAGAACGGGGGAGGGGTTAAAAAAGTCATGAAATTCATGTAATATAATTTGAGAATGGCCGTAAAAAAAATCCACGTGCTCCTCGTAGTGCAATAGTCACCAACAGAGTGATCTGTGGCCACCAAGCAACTACCACGGCTTTACATTTCGTACAGCATGTTCATCTTAATTACATTCCCATATTTGAAGGTTGTCAATATCATTGAATGAGATTAGTCTCCTAAGATAGTAGACTACTAATGCATTTGTGGCCGACATATTTGTTATGCAATGAAGGTTTATAGTCGGTGACCTCTTTTCGAATGGTACATGTGAGAAGATCTGGTTGCAATAATAATAGTAATATAAAAACAGATGAAAGATACAGATATGTAACTCTCACACAGCAATCTGATTGTGTATCTTCGAACTGTAATAATTTACAAAAAAATCGTTGATTCGTTTATATTATCGTAAACTAAATACGTATTATTTAAACTAATACTAGTTTCATCACCGATACCGTGCGCATAGGTTTTCTTTGAAAATTTATATATCTATACATATAATAAAACTGTAGAGGTCAAATATTTGTACAATGCAAAAAAATTCTAAAAACCGAGTCAGGGGATGTAAGAAGTGAAATAGAACTAATTTAGATTTTTTTCAAATTTTTTGTTTCTCTCTTTGTCTGTTTCTACGGGCTAATCTCCGAAACGACTGGACCGATTTAAATGAAATTTTGTATGGTGGTAGCTTATATCCCTGGTCAACATATAGGATACTTTTGATCCCGAAAAATTAAAGAGTTCCCGTAAACTAAAAACCTCACCACGCGGACGAAGTCGCGGGCATCAGCTAGTTGCGGTATAAAAATATATTCTGCACGCTTATCAATCAAAAATTGAAAGTTATAATAAGTTTTTCTTTAATTTTTGTATCGCTCATACCTTTTAACTTGGACCTAATCTCAATTTACTACAGACCGGGTGCACGCAGGCCTCGCCGTATCCACTTTCCAATCCAATATATTCATTTTTGCGAGGAAGCACAGACTGGTGGGAAAAACAACCCCATGATTTAATCAACTAAAGGGTTCAACGACTTTTTAGTACCCCCAGTGCTTAGTGAATAAAACATTTTTTTTATCGTATTTATAAAAGCATTTTCAATTTAGTAGTGGATAAAGTAGTAAATAAATTATATGGACACTACGTAAATTACGCTAAATCCTGCAAGTGGTACACTCGAAAATCACCTTAGCGTATCCTAGCGTTCACAAGACTACACTATCTAAATAAATTACACCATACTTAGGAGCAGTGGTATGATTTATTTACGTAAGTTACATGGATCAAGTGTCGGTGTGCTTGGCCATTAAACAACAGATTCATTTACGTATTACTCAGGATTATTCAATCCATGTGCAACTAAAACTAAGAAGATTCGTTCAATAAATTCACTATCTTATGTAGCTTGTTTAGACGTTTGTATGTTTGATTGCTCCTAACCAATTAGCATAAAATCTCTCAAAATCTTAAAATGGGATATCGTTGCATATAGAGAAGTTGTAGTTAAGTAGAGTTGTCTGAAAACCCATAACTTAATCCAGAAGGTATGTGCTACTTTTAAATTTATTTAGGGCCGATTTTTCAATCACCAGACAAAAGATATTCATAGAATAAAGCATAACAAGGATAAATTATAAATGTAAGTTCTGGGAATAAAACAGTTCATTCAATAAAAAGGGTTTCATTGTTTAATTCACTCAGGTTATAAATTATTCAACTGATAACTTTATCTGATGATTGAAAAATTGGGCCTTAAACTTAAATACCTACTACATATATGAATAACAGAAGTAAATAGCAATTTTATACATATTATGCAGTGAGGCAATATCTGTTTAAATATTTATTGAGGCAATCAATGGCCGTGCATAAATCATTATGTAATTACCAAATAATCCAACAGCAAACTTGAGTTTACTGATGCTTATCATAGTATAATTAGTGTGTAAATTAAATTTATACTTGGCATTTCAGGTGAATTAATGTCATAAAAGGTAATATGAAAATAAATAGTAACAATGAGTAGGCTATTCCAAAACTCTGGTGTAGGTGTGTAACAATGTGATCACAGTGATGGATTCCCGGAGTATAACATATCACAGATCAAGTCAGACAACTTGTTATTCATCTGTAAAAAAATCACATTGAATCAGAATTTTTTCATCTAAACTTGATTTTAAACCATTTCCTGGAAAACTCCATAGGATTCTTAGGATATAAAGTACTGCAGATATTAAGTCTGACAATTTGCGCTCAGCGAACATCCTTTAAAATAGCCCCAGTAGTTTTTACATGAAATTGTGTTCTCTATCATTCATATAATCTATCCTAGGTTTTTTTTAAATAGCTTCAATGTACAAAAATGACATGTTTTATGTTTGCTTGTAAACAAACTGGCAAAGGTCTACTCAATGATTAGTAGTTACTTAATAAAACTACGTTTTAACGGTTTTAAGAGTGGTAATTTTAAAATTACCGCTTTTAAAACCGTTAAAACATAATTTTATTATGTATACAAGTCGCGAAAACTTAAGAAAATAGTTGTTACTTGTTGCCTATGGACATCTTTAACACTAAAATGTGCTGCCTACCTCCTTGAGACTTTAAATATCTGCATATACTATTTTTGGAGAGCCCCATATTGTAGCACTCTGGGAAAACAGTGAGAGGTGTTCATTCCACAGCGTGCACACATATGGCATGAAAGAGAGTGTGCCACGTGCAATCGATGACTTCCAAGTGTCTAGGAAGTGTGGATGGACTGCCAATGACTAGGCATCATTCAAATAGCCCATCTGAGCACTCCCCATTGTACAGATGGTAGAACACACTATACAAATATTATAGATATTGCTGAAATGTTGGTAGCCTGTTCAACAGCTTACACTAAATATAGGATTCTTTAATTTTACAACCTTTTATGATCAAACAATTTATTTAATATTGTCTTCTTCTAAAAAGAGACTATAATAAAATAATGTTGAATTAAAAATAGATTTGTATAGATTTCTAGAACTATCTAAAAATTAAGTATGGCATTTAATATTTTTCATAAGATGTAGAAACTGTGCTAAATATAAAAAAGGCAAATTTCAATGTACATAGTTTTGCATTCAATTAGTGCTTCATTATCATATCAGAAACCAAGAACTCTAGTATTTTATAGTCAAATTATGAATGTTTACAGATACAAGATAAGCCAATTAAAACAATTACATATATGCCATATTAAAATAAATAGTGTATTTGTGAAATATTAAAATGTAATTTTTCTAATGTATTCACATGACTTGCATATACTTTATTAGGGTTATAACAAGATACATTTTATGATTTAATAAAACTATAGTTTTATCATAATTGATACACAATCATTTAAACATATATAAACATTTTTTTGACTACAAATTTTTTCAGAGCAATGCAACTGAGTCATGCACATCATAATTTTACTTGATAAAGAATCATTTACAAAATAATATCTTTATGAACATAATTCACTTGTGTGCGATATACCATCTTATGATATTAGTATAAAAAATCACATGCAAGACTAATAAGCATTTTGTCTATTTATTTTAATGTCTGAATTACTATTATTCTCAACAGACTTACATAACTAAAATTTTCACAGCTGAAATATTTATTTTTTATTTAAACATTTCACTGTAACTTGTTCTAAAACAACATTAAAACAATAAATTAATTTTTATCACTAGAATACAGCAGCAACTACAAATGTTCATAGGCATATTGCATATGAACATTTGCAACACTAGATGCTAGGCTAGCTACCAAGTATTGACCTCAAGGGAATTTTATGATGTTTTGTTTATTTATTGTGTGATCACATCTACAGTTGTAGAATTAATCACATGAAATTTGGTGAAGTATTATTATTATTATATTATTAAGTGATTTAGAGACTGGGCATGAAAATATTTTATGTATCATACTTTTATAAAGATGAAGAAAAATAACTTATATAAAGTAAGATTTTTATGGGAAATAAATCAAAATCTGATAAAATAATATTTATATTATCAATCACTGTTGGGTCATTATTTTGTGGTAGTGTAATAGCTAGTGCACACATCCCAAATTCAAAAGGACAAGTGTGGCGGGTATACTATCCATTTCCTCAACAGTAGGAGGCCTGAACCCAGTAGTGAGATGTTTATGGGCTATTATAATATATACTTTTTATTATACTCTTTTAATATTAATAATAATAAATAACTATTCTAGTAATTTATTATGAATTCAACTATTAAGACTAACACAACCTTTTAATACAGCAAGAGGCAGAAATAGAGATTTAGAGGTTGATGCATATTTACTAGCCTAGCGATATCTATTTAGGAAGAATGTTAAAAGATATATTTCAAGTAAATTTGAGCAGCAATTTCAGTTATAAATTAATGTCCGGTTCCTCTAACTTACCAACAGTTCATTTGCCTTGTTATTGGTTAAAATTTGGCATAAGCTCCATACAAGTAATGTTAAAATTCAACCAATGGTAAAGCAAGTGAATGAATAGTAAGGTACAGGAACCAGCCCCAAATAATCAACTAGACTGGAATGGTTTGAGAACCTGAATAAGAGTAGAATTATCAATATTGATCTTTATTAAGTAGTAGTAAAGCTTTCATTTACCTCCTCAATATCCTTATGAAACTTGATTGGTCTCATCAGATAGAACTGCACAGAGAAGTATACAAAGTTTATCACTATAAAAGCACCATTCCATACAACCGCATCAAGGTAGCATTCCACACTCCAGGCCCACATGCCAGAGAAAGCACAACCCAGCATCAGGCCCACCCTCAACCAGATTAACCCTATGGGAGAGTGTGGTGCAAGGAATGACAGCAAAAAAAATACGTTAGCAGCTTGGAAAAATATGTGGTTGATCGGCCGCCATCGAGGGCAGTGATGAAGATATACATCCCACATCGAAGGCCTATCATGCACCGTCACGTTGACTAAATCATTCGATCGTGGTGGAAACCTCGTTGTCTCCACCAAACCCATTTCATTAGTAACCTCGGTGGTAGTTTCCAAGACTTCAGTGGTCGTCGACAATTCGGTAACATTCTGCAAGCCACTTATCACGCCGATTGCTAAGGCACTGATGAATAACATAGTCCCGCCTCTTTAACACGCGTCCTTTAAATCTTATCATCGAAATTATAAATCGCATTTGATTTATTTATACTTTATTATTTTGAATGCGAAAAAACATTTACAATTATATTTTTCACTTGTACAGCAGGTTTAACTTGAACTTAGTTAATAAGAGCACCATTTGTGGTAACAAAAACACGCCGCACAATTAATTTAGATGAACTTATAATTAAATCGAGAAAGTCAGTAAAACAAAACGGTAGAAGATAGTTAAAAGCAAACAAACGAAGCACGCAAATGACAAGCAAACTGGATCAAAAATCACGTCTGCCGTGACAGCCTAATTGCCAGACTGACAGACAGCTTGAAACCAACTTCAGGGTCTCTAGTTTGCCGAACTATTCGCTCAAACTTGAAGGCTTCTCCACACTCTCGCGAGAACTACGCGAGAAGGCGAGATACTGCGAATGTGAACGCTAGTTCGAGTGTTCTCGCGATGATGTCCGCGAGTACGATAAAATTAAGAACGTCAGAAGATCTCGTGAGAACTCTATTCGAGGATAGTGCTGACTAAATTTATAAATAATCTAATACAATAAAAGAAAACTTAACTTTTTGAAGAAAACTTAATTTGTATTGTACTATTGTATTCTACCCATACTCCCTCAAGATTATAAGTAGAATACTGAGCCTAGATCTCCCTCTTCTATGGGTAAGGTGCCCAGAAGTCTGGCTACGTTTCCTCGCTGGATCGCCATAATCCGGTGCCCGAGGTAAGCAGATTGACAATGACTTGATTTGATTGACTCTTCAGGCTCAGAAGGCTAGTCTTCTGATCACCTGAAGAGTCAATTGTATTACATATATATGTATATATATTATTATATCAGATTAGGATGGCAGCCTGTCGCCCTGGTTTGACGTCAATATTGGCGTCCGGCAGGACTGCGTGCTGTCGGCTTTGCTATTCATCCTATATCTGGACGATTGTCTCCAGAGAATAAGATTGATGGATGTTCGGGTGCGGATGAGTGATCTAGTTGTAAGCATTTTGCTTTATGCGGATGATGCCGTGCTTTTAGCTGAATCGCCATCAGAACTGCAAACACTAGTCACAATGATGAAAGATGACTGTCAGGCGAGAGGCTTACATTTGAATGCGAAGAAAACAAAGGTTATGGTGTTTGAAAGAGAAGAAACTAGAAAGAATGCAAGGATAATGGTAGATGATGTTATGCTGGAGCAAGTGAGTGAGTTTGTATATCTTGGATGTACTTTTAGCAGGGATGGAAGGTACACCGCTGATATAGAAAGAAGAGTGAATTTGGGGAATAGTGTGAATGGAGCGTTAGGTAAACTTCTAGGCGCTAAGAACCTCAGCCAGAAGGCCCAGATTGCCATACACGTGGTGCTGATACCTACGCTCACGTATGGAAGCGAGAGTTGGGTATGGAAGAGAGAGCATGACAGTAGAGTAAACGCGGTCGAGATGCGAGCACTGCGCAAAATCTGCGGAGTGACGCTCGCGGACCGCGTTCGTAATACCGAAGTAAGAAAGAGAGTTGGTCTGAAAGAGAGTGTCGGGGTGAAGGTAAGGAAAGGAATGCTCCGGTGGTTCAGGCATGTGGAAAGAATGCATAATGAAAGAATGACTAAACAGATGTACGATGCAAAAGTGGATGGATGCATAAGTCGTGGAAGGCCACGACACACCTTCCATGATCAAATTGATCGTGTACTAGCAGAAGGTGATGTCAGGAGCCTTAAGAACAGACGAGTGTGCATGACAAGAGTTGTGAATGTCAAAGAAGCAAGTGAGGTGTGTAAGAATAAGCCTAAATGGCGCTCTCTTGTCCGTGCCTACCCCGCAAGGGAACTGGCGTGAAGTTATGTGTGTATGTATGTATGTATATCAGATTATTAATATACATGTCCAATTTGAAAACCTGCCTGTAAAACTTCAAATTAAAATTTTGTTGCGATTTTTCCACTTGTCCGTTGAAATTTCACTGCTACTGTGAGTCCCAGCACACATTCGATTTTTTTGTCACATGACTTTCATCCTTTCTCATTATATGTCCATATCAACTTAATCTTATTCCTCTCAATTTTTCAGTGACGGGTGCAGCTTTAAAAGATATCCTTATGTACTAATTTCTCACCTTATACATTCTTGTAATTCATCCAACTTTCTCATCTCTGCTGAGTGGAGACGATTGTGGTTTATCACTTTAGTGGTCCAACATTCCGACTCATATAGCATGACTGGTCGTATGACAGTTCTTTCTCCGTTCCTTATCTCTTATCTATCTCCGTTGGCTTAGCGACCCAAAGTGAGTCTTGGCCTCCGAAACGAGAGCATGCCATTTTTCTCTTTCCTGCGCAGTGTCTTGCCAATTGTGGGCTTCTAGTGCGGTCAGGTCAGCTTCCACTCTATCCTTCCAGGGTTACTTGGGACGACCAACTGGTCGTCGACCGGCTGGTCGCCCCAAGTATGCTTACGCATTTTTTACGGGTAAAATATATCCTTCATTTATATTATATCTACTGCCGCAGTAGGGGGCAGAGAAATTCCCAGAATGGTAGGCAGCACGAGTATGTAAGCAACACAATAACCCCGTTCTGTGGCCTCAACATGGATAATCTAACTTCTAATAAGCGTACACTACACTGGAAGAGTTCTCGCGAAAATGAGAGAGGAGATGCCTATAAGGTTATATGAGCTAATTCCTTTGGCTGCCATAGTGACGACTAAACAGCAACAGACTGCTAAGTTGACACCTGAAATTTGACTTATTGCCTTGCCAATGCCATCAGTCAGCTATATCTGTGGGATAGACGCGCAAAATTATTTGTTGAATTCGTTGAATGTTTACTGTAAAGTGCGATTTTGTAATGGTGATATTTAAAACATGGCTTTACCATGTGAAATGCTCTTACATCCAGAACTTTTAACTAATGAACAGCTAATGCATATCATACAAGAGGTAATTTTAAACATGACATAAAGAAAACAACTATAACCTTGGTATTTAAATTCTGATATTCTGTTTGGTGGGGTGGGGTATAGTTATACAGCACATTTATTTATTTATTTATTATGAACATATAATATCCGAACTTTTTTTATATATGTCAGAAGTCTCAAGACTAAGGCGGGTGCGAAGCGAAGTGAAGCTCCCACCTTAGCCTTCGTGGTTATTTTTTTTCACCCAAAGTTAATGTTATATCTCAAATAATAAATAAATGTGCCCTATAACTATATCGCACCCTAAAAACACATTAAAACGCAACAAATGGTCCGTAATAATGCTTTTTTTGGTTAAACTTTAGATTATTGGTGAATTTTAAGTAGTGGGGCGACGGAATAGCGAGGGGGGGGAGGAGTACTTCTCCCTTTTGCAACCCCATGTCTAGGAGATATGTAGTTCTTGAGATATTAATTTTTTTTATTCATTCGTTTTATTATATTGCGACTATGGTGACCTGTCTGTTCTGGTTTGAATTCTCACGTAACCTAACCTAAGTCACCGTTCTAGTCACTGGTCGCGACTTTCGACTAAAGCCCACAAGCCAAGCGAGCATGCTATGGTAGCGGTCAGTGAGTGTTACAACCAATTTGTAACCATTGTCATAATATATAAGCAAAACAACTATTTTCGTATTTAAAAATAAATAAACTAATTCAAAACTTGTTTACTAAACTCAAAAACAGTTTTAGTGTTTATATATTTAGCAAAAGTGTATTCCTAAACACAAATCACACTTTGTTATCAACAAAAGTGGCATAATATGGCCTTGTTTATAGAACATATATTTGTTTTTCCCATTATTCGTGCAAAACTTGTTGGTGGACCGTAAAAATGTGTTTCCTAGGCCGGCCAAATAACAGGTCTAGTGTCTATATATAGGATGAATGTATACCCCTAAACTCAATTTCCCTTAATCTCATGCTACTCTGTGTAAAAGCGCAGCCCTTTCTTTTGATGTTAATAGCACATTAACTACCTGTTAAAACCAGCAACCTTTCATTTAGTTATGTGTTTTCTATGTCTTACATCAAGAGTAAGTTTAAATTCTACCCTTATAAAATTCAATTCGTGGGCGGCTCCACTTGCATTAACTTGCATTTTCCTAAATAAAATGTATATTAAATGTCATGAAATCGATATTTGATCAATGCATCAAAAACTTAAATGTAATGTCTGAAATATTTAATTATTTATGTTTATATCTCATGTAAAAGTACTAAAACTTTTTATATGGCTTCATTCACATAAGATTATGAATGTCATTTCATTTTTAAATATTTAAAATACTTGAAAATATATAAAAATCCTGATCCCATTACATGGGTCAATTCTCCATCATTTAAAATGATTTCTACATCTGAATTGTTTCAGTTTAATCTTTAAATTTTCAGAGACACCTTTGTATTCCACATATAGAATGCCTCCCAAGAGATGAACTTCTTGATCTATTCCACCATTATTGTGTCCCATATGGTCAGAGAAAATATAGAGATTCAGGCAGAGGCAAGTTGTTAAACAAAACTAGGCACATAAGTCCAGAAAGGATCACAAAGTTAAATGTTATGAATTATTCTAAAATGCAAAGTAGGAAATCTCAATCCAGTTGTGAAAGGATAAAACCTCCACCGGATATATTATCTGGTCACATGAAGAGAATTAAAATAGAGAGTAATTGTCCAGTTTTTACAAAGGAATTAAATACTATCAATGTTAATAAGAGAAAAATATCTGTTGATAATGTAAGTAAACCATAATATTACTTAAAGATTCAAATATGAAGTTAAAGTGTAAATAACTAGAGCTTTCTAAGCATCTTTGTTTATAAATACTTGGCATCTATAATCAGCAGGAAGTATCCTATTTTCTGACATAAAAGATCTTATATACACCTCTGTTATTAAAACTACACAAGCTTAATTTCATTATATTGAAACTGTTATTCTTATTCAATATTAATTGTAGTCTGAACAATGGTGCAGGATACATTTTGTTCTGCAAAATATAAGAATTTTCTCAGGGTATAGAATTATAATACACACCGGAAATTCAGCTGAATCTTAAGATATCATAGGTGATAATGTTCGCGGTGGGTGGTGAGTGGCTCGTCAGCTTGTTTGCTATATTTCTCACATAAAATAACCTTTTTTAAAAAGGTTTTTAAATACAAGCTTTTGAGATCCTGGATATCATGTAGCCGCAGGGTGCTAGCCAAGACAAGTAAAACGAGCCCAAACACGATGGGTCTATCTTGTTTAGTATAGGAGTTTCTATGGCCACCTTCTGACTCCGTTATCAGACCAGCTCCATAGTACCATATTATTGCATTGTCATGCGATATACATATGCGTACAAAATTTCAGCTCAATTGGAAACCGGGAAGTTGGTCAAATTTAACTTGCAAGATTCCACCTGAACTTACATCCATTGCAAGTTAAATAAAAGCTTGTAAAATCACAAATAGGTCATCCCTACTTTGAGATACTTTATTTATTTGAAAAAAGATTTAATATTGTACTTGTTGTTTTTCAGCAGTCACAACCGATGGAATGTCCACCAGTAAAAAAGGAAAGGAAACTTATTACATGGCCTTAGATAATCAACTTTTGATAATAATAATAAAGAAGAAGAAAAAATGGTTTTGTAAATATTAATCATGAGTCTTTCATTGTAAATAATTGATATTTTGAAGTGCAGCATTTAACAAAATAAATATGTGCACTGGTGAGTTTATTACTCATTATAGATGTAGTAAACATAGATAGAAGTTTGTATGTACAAATCAGATATATAAACCAATTGTATGCAAAAACAAATAAAAACATTTGAGTAAGTACAGAGAATAATATTTCACAATTATCAATAAATTTTACATAGTGCATTTGTAGGAAATATATGTGTTTGGATGTTAGATTCTCTGTAATATTTTCATGGCTTTGGAATTAACTGTAGCATAAAACTTGGTTTAATTATGCTATTAATATTGGGGATAAATATTTTTATTCCAGGGAAAGGTAGTTCCTATGGGATATATATATATAATTTAAGAACAGACGAGCGTGCATGACAAGAGTTATGAATGTCAAAGAAGCAAGTGAGGTGTGTAAGAATAAGCCTGAACGGCGCTCTGTTATTCGTGCCTACCCCGCACGGGAACTGGCGTGAAGTTATGTATGTATGTATATATATACTTGTCTGGCCATAAATACTGTTACAATTAAAAAGAAACAAAATATTACATTTGAATTTGGAATCTGTCATGTTTATATGATTGTTCATTGTGTTTTCTCATTTTGGCGCCAATACATTGTACAACATTTTGCGATATTAAAATGGAGTGGGGCGATAAAGAGAACCGGAATCGCTATGATTGCATTACACAAAGTAGGTATGGAGCGAAATGCGATTTCCATATGCTTGGTATTAGTCAAATGTTTGTGTACCGGGCTATTAATAGGTATAATGAGACCTCCTCTGTTTGTGACAGAAAAAGAACTGGCCGTCCACGTAGTGTTCGTGCGTAAAAGGTGGTCAAAGCAGTAAGAGAAAGAATTCGAAGAAATCCTGTCCGAAAGCACAAGATTTTATCTCGGGAGATGAAGATATCACCTAGAACCATGTCGCGTATTTTAAAAGATGACTTAGGACTTGCAGCCTATAAGAGACGCACTGGTCATATTTTAACTTATAATTTAAAAAAAATAGGGTGGTAAAATCGAAACAACTACTGAAGCGGTATGCAAAGGGAGGTCACAGAAAAACTTTGTTTATGGATTTTATTTATTGCAGGAGCTCAGCAGACAGGCAGACGGCCCACTTGATCGAAAGCGGTTACCATCGCCTATAGACATTTGCAACACCAAAGGTGCTACAAATGCGCTGCTGCTCTCTTAAGGGAGAGAAGGGATGAGAAATTTTTTACAATTGAGCAACATTTTAACAAACAAAATGACCATATTTATGCCCAAAGCTCTAAGGAAGCTTCTCAATTAGTTGACAGAGTGCAACGTGGGCATTATCCGTCTTCAGTGATGGTTTCGTGGAGTGTTAGCTATGAAGGAGTGACTGAGCCATATTTTTGTGAAAAAGGTATCAAAACATCGGCACAAGTGTATCAAGATACCATTCTTGAGAAGGTTGTTAAGCCCCTTAACAACACCATGTTCAATAACCAAGAATTGTCCTTCCAGCGAAATTCGGCGCCGGGTCACAAAGCTCGGTCCACGCAGTCTTGGTTGGAAACGAACGTTACGGACTTCATCAGAGCTGAAGACTGGTCGTCGTCTAGTCCCGATCTTAATCCGCTGGATTATGATTTATGGTCAGTTTTAGAGAGTACGGGTTGCTCTAAACGCCATGATAATCTGGAGTCCCTAAAACAATCCATACGATTGGCAGTGAAAAATTTTCCCATGGAAAGAGAGTGTGCTTCTATTGATAACTGGCCTCAACATTTAAAGGACTGTATTACACCTAATGGGGACCACTTTGAATAAGCTTTTTATATTTTAAATTGTTTTATATTTATGTATTAATGTAACACACTGTAAAACTTATAAATGTTATATGCAATAGAAAAAAGAAATTTTCTTTGTTACAATATTTATGGCAAGACTAGGTATGTATGTGTGTGTGTGTATATGTGTGTGTGTGTGTGTGTGTGTGTTTGTTTGTTTGTGTGTGTGTGTGTGTTTGTGTGTGTGTGTGTGTGTGAGTGCGTGCGTGTGTGTGATGTAGAAATTAACATGAAATTCAGTGTGTGAATTTTCTATTTTGTAGTATTATTGTTTTCCCAAAAAATTTGACTTTTATGTCATGCCAATACTAAGTTCCATCCACCAAACGGAATGTACAGACTATTGTGAAAATGAATGTATACTTTTTTAACTCTGAGAATGGGAGTTTCTGAGAAATCATATATGTAGTTTACACAAGTAAAACCAAATTGAGTGTATAAGTATTCTTTTATTTAATAATGTAATAATTATGCTTGTCATATATGAATGATGAGTAATCTGTTGTTATAAGAAAAAAAAATTGTTTTGAAGATTATATTGGTTGCGGAAAAAGAAATTCATCATATGTACATGCACTTCAAGACCTTATTTAACTTATTTCTGGCGATAATGCCAGGCCACACACGTCTATAGTGACTCACCAGAAACTCTTGGAGCTTGGTTGAGAAGTTCTGATGCATCCACCTGTCCACCATATTGTCAGACCTGGCACCAAGTGATTACCATCTTTTTCTAGCTTTGCAAAATTATCTTATTAATAAGAAATTATCATCAAGAGAAGATTGTGAATAAGGACCAATATTTCTATCAGAGAGGCATTATGAAGCTACCTTTAAAATGCCAACAAATTATAGAACAAAACAGTGCAAATTTGACCCAAATAGGATTATCCGAAACATTTTAAATAAGTTCACGTAAAAATGATGGATTTCTTTTCCCTAAGTTATTATTTGGGAAACTTGGTAACTAAATAAAAGGCAAAAATATTTTAACATGAATTGTAGAATTGTAAATAGAAGAGGATCATGATTCACAGGCAGCTAGGTATTACTGTAAATTTATTTTTATTATTAGATTTTTGTAAATAATAAATTCTGATACGTTAATAATGATTTTGATTTATTTATATACTATAATTGAAATTAGAAATAACTTCTTATGGAAGATATTTAGAATTAAGTGAATTAGTGTTCTAACAATGAATTTTGTCAAATAAAATATTTTATCATTTTTATTTGCATTCATTTTTCTGCCTTATAGAGACTTACTATATGTTGTGTCCTAAGTGATGTATTTTTTTTTTTATTTTTTTTTTTATTATAGATAGGTTTGCGTTTGACCACGATCACGTCCAGTGCCGGACGATGATGCGGTCGAAGATGGAGCACGCTTACCTAGATAATACCTATTCACACGAGACTTGAAGATTCCCGGATTGTACTTTTCTGGAAACACGGACTAAAGCGCGGTTGTGTATGTCTTTTAAGCTTCTCCCTTATTTCTTTTCTCTTCTCCACTTCGGACTCCTAAATATTCAACTAACATTTAAATTTAAGCCTAACCCTACTAATTTTTATATACATAATATTATCTATGCTTGTAATTTTGGCGAAAATAGCACAAGTAGAAGTCTTTTTTATTTGCATAAATGCAAATATAATAATTTTCGGAATAGGTGCTAGCAGTTTTTTTTTGTCTATTATATATTCTCTCATTTCTATTACTTATCACTTTTCTCCAAACCCTGCCGAGAAAGGTAAATTATCATTGTAAAAGACAACATTTAAAAAAATGGAAGCATATCATTTACTAAATTTGATAATAATTATAACAATGAATACCTACTTTTGTTCTGTTACTTATTGGATGGAATTTTAAACTTGCCAACAGAACTTTTTATTACGTGTTGTTTTTTGTGAGTTTTAAAGTCAATAACATCAATCAGATGGCACAAACTTTATATACCTCTATAGTATTATCTATAGCAAAAACTTCATAATTATATAAATGTGCATTACTGCATTATAAACATCTTTTTTCAGCTAAATATCTTTATGATAATTTATAACATTTCTAAGTAAATAAAAATATTATCATGTTCGATCCGACACCTCGTAACGTGAAATCAGTGAAAAGTCGCCAAGACACGATTAGTCAGGCCGACGAGGCAATTTCGAAAAGAGAAAACGTTCCTAAAGTTCACTCACATTTCCTCGTATCTTCAGAGAAATTGGACAAAGTTACCAGAAGAGTCATTGCACCGTACGCCCAGATTGAACGCAAAGGTCTTAAAGATGAAGAAGAAAAGGCTGAAAGATATTTAGATATTAATAGATTTAATGTTTTCTTAGAGGATACTGTAGATTTGGATTCTTTGTTGTACGAAACTGCACTAGTTTTAAAGACCATAACTGAAAGTTCTGGTATGTTTGAATTTTATCAAGTCCAGTAGAGTACACTTATATTTTTATCACCAACTAGTTATAATAAAATATTAAAATAGGGTGGCTTACCCTATTGTTGCCGGCTTATGGCGAAATCGGTCAGTAGACAATTAAGATGTAATATATATGTAAGTAGTGCTAGAGAAATATGATACCTATTCCCCGTTCACGGTAACTTGGCGCGCAGGGTTACCAAATTCTACAAATTAACATCACAGTATCGTGTTATAAAATAGGTTATAAATAAAGATTATTACAAAACGCAAATTATTCTTAATTTTTGTCGGATTTTTCTAGTAATTATCGTGAGTTTAGGTGTTTTTGACTAGCTTAAAGTGCTAATATTTTTGAGGTAACCCTGCGCGTCAAGTTATCGTGAACGGGGTATAACTTTTTTTTTTGGACTTGACTTTATGTTGTTGGTCCGAAGACCTTACAACTTTACCGGGGCTTCTGTGGCGAGTGCCTTCGCGAAGCGAAGGTACTCGAGCCCGGGGGGCAACTTGCTCGAGGGAGCTCCCTAGGGAGTTTTATCTCGGCTGGACTGTTGCCATGAAGGGGGGATGAATCTAATGATGTCCACCATAGGGCGACACAATGTACTAATTGAGAACGGGCGTCGGGTAATATAAAGCCCGAGGGGACGGGGTATAACGTTTGTGTCCTTTTACAAAGGGTAATTTCTACATGTTTTAACAGGTGTATTTGTTTACATTGTGGACAAATTAAAGAATGAAATTGTCTTGATGCCCCACAACACGAAGAATCCAGCCCGACATGAAGTTAATATTCCTATTGGTTAGTAAATTAGAATATTTAAAACATTTTGTTTTCAATTAAACTGCAATCTTGTAAGGATGGTTAAGCTTTATCTAGAACAATACACAGATTGAGATGATAAAACTGAAAAAAATGTAGCTAGGCATAAAATGGTCATCAGTCGAACTTACTTTAAATAATCAAAATCGGTGAAATTAAATATAATGAGGTTCTTTGAGGCTTTGTGTATTCTAAAATACTTTTCAATTTGGATGCGATATCATTCAGCTCCAGAAAATAGGCTTTGACTTAGAAATCAGATAGTAGATTAGCTCCTCAGATAATCAGATTAATCCAATACTTTTTCGAAAAAATATTAAGTAATGATAACGAAAAAATAACTTAATGTACTTCATGATGTGTAATGTACTTACATATGTACTTATACAATTCTATAGTAGTTAATAGTAAACTTCTATTAAATATTTATAGAGGAAGGCAAAGTAGCAGCAGCTCATGTGGCTTTTACTAAAGAATTTTTGCTTCTGGAAGACGTGCCTCAGGATAAGCGATTCTCTGAAGGTTTGAAGTGGGTAGACGCTAAAGTAGCGTTGTGCATGCCCATTGTAAAGCCTGATGGAGATTGCCATGCGGTATTAGAACTGTTCAGGACTTATGCGGAACCTTATTGCGAAGTAAGCAGTCCGGGTATCTTGATTTATTCTAAACCACCTTACATAGATGATCTAAAATTTGCTGTGAAACTTATACAAGTGAAATTGCAGGGAACGCTATGGTCAGTTACTCTATATGTCTATGAGTAGGTACTAATAACGTATTTTTAACTGAATTAAAAAACGTGGAGGTTCTCAATTCGTCTGAATGTTTTTGTATGTGTATGTGTTTTATGTATATCCGTTACTGGATTTGTCCGTCAATTGTGAATCAATTTTCTAGTTTTCTTTTAATCGAAAGGTTATATACTCCCGAATTGGTCCCATTGTCACCACGTTAGGATCTAATAAGTAGATTCCAAGGAATTAGAGAAACTCATGAAAATTGATAACAGTCTTCCTCGTAACATGATATCTCCGTCAATTCTAAACCGATTTTCAATTATGTTTTACTCGTAAGTTTATACTCCCGATGGTATTTTGGAGGTCTTCAGGTACAAATCAAATACTGTTGTGTGTTTGAATTGCAGTTTAGGAATGCATATTTATTTGGTAAAAATGCCGATTAATATTTTATAATACAACGCACATTTAGCTGCTAAACAATATATAACATTTAATAAGAATAAGCTCACTCGAGCGATTACACGTGCCGAGGTGAGGTGAGGCGAGGTGCGCGCGGAGGGCAACACGCGGGGCCGGCTAGTGTACGCGCTGTTAGTCCCGAGCACTTATATGTTTAAAAAAAACCTTTTGGCTATTAGGACCCTTTTTATTTCACTATTACGAATAATAGGTGATTTGGGAGTCCCAATATACGGGACCTCAAAGGTCTACCGGATCGATATGGTATTAGTTTAGGCAATCCAGCCGGCAGGCATAAACCAAGTCCGTAGCTGGTAGAGCTGTGGCTAATAACCAAGAGAACTCTGAATTTGGAAAAAGATTTGGTATTTATAGGCAATTACTGCTGATCGACATTTTGGAAACCGATGTCAATGAACTGTTCGACTCAGCAGTAAGTGCTTACCGAATAGGATTGTAACAGCGCGCTTGCCGATCATTTGGCAACGGCCGCCGTTATAATCGGACGTCTGCGGCTACAGTGTGTATGTTTGCTATGGTCACCAAGTCAGGATCTGATGAGTGGATTCCAGGGAAAGCGAGAGTAACCATTACCTATTAACGAACGCCGTGCGCCTAAATTTTTGGAAAAAAAGTTGTATATGCGTGTAGCTATTACATTTTCTACAGGCAATTAATTTTTTAATTGAATGTTACGCGTTTCACCGTTATTTGTTGATAGATTTTGGAATATATTTTTTTATTCGTAAATGTATACTTCTGAGGTGGTTCCATGCTCAGTAAGTCAGGATTTGATGAGTGGATCCCAGAGAAAACGAGAGAAACCCTTATTAAAAAACGCCGAGATCCTACATTGCTTAAAAAAATGCTTGTATGCACGTGCTAATATACACTTTCTATAAGTGCTTATTTCTGTTGTAGGCATGTTACGCGATTTCTCTGTCAATTGTGGACGATTTTCAAGTTGTTTTTTTAACTCCCGAGATGGTCCCATAGTCCCAAGTCAGGATCTGAATTGTGGATCGCAAGGAAATCGAGAGCAACCCCTGTTGAAGAGCATATATCGAAGAGTGAGATGGAAACTTTGTATACGCGTGCCATTTGTATAATTTCTACAGCTGCTTAATATTAGGTTGGGGAAAAAGTTTCTTCGCATTATATATAAAAATTCAAAGCGTTTTTTTATAAAGTTTATTTGCATTTGACTAAAGTATGTAGGTGTCATTTTGTTGGACAACTTTTTGCCATCTTGTAGGTAGGGACGTGATCCCATTTTTGCTTTAATCTCATCAGTTGTTCGCAAATTTTGGGGCTTCTCCTATATTTATAGAGGCTACCTCCGCCGACCCCTCGCTTCGTCGTAACACCCCCTTTACTTTATTTCCTTAATTTTACATACATTAAGCCTTATGTTAACTTACCACTATTATACATTTTGGTACACCCTAGATCTTAGTACATTTCGAGGGTCCTTACACAGTTGTGACCCATGGTTTTTGTTAGCGGGACGTCGTAATGGGCGTTTACCTCGCCCCCCGCTTCATTAGTATAAATATAAAGCGCTGAGCGCCCTTACCATTACCTCATTACAAAAACGTGCGCTGTCGAGCGCGGACCTCTGCCTGCACCATCATTATGGCCTACTCGCGTTCGGAGTAGGCAGTAGTGCAGGCATACCTCACGGATCCCGGGCTCCGGTTGCGTTCTGCAGTCCCGTAGCCCGGTTTCCGCTACCCTTTTGGGTCCCGGGTTCCAGGCGGCGTTCTGCACGCCTGTAACCCGGTTCCCTTTACATGCTGAGTCCCGGGCTCCAGGCGGCGTTCTGCACGCCTGTAGCCCGGTCTCATTTACCGGGATCTAATAGGGTCCTACTGGTCAATAAAAGGCACAACGCTACAACATTTATTTCCTAGTGAGTTAAGGCTTATTACATTTTATATTCAATTCTTATAATTATAATTTATTTATTTAATTTCAAATTAATAACGGTTAAAAATAAACTATATCTATCTCAGTCCGACCCGTCTCTTTCCTGCGCCTAACGGTCGCGTATACATAGTCTGTGAGGCTTAGCAAATTATACCTATGTTCTTATCGCCTATTGAGACGGGTCGGTGAGTTTCATACATTGTGTTTGTCGTCGTCAACATTCTCCCGCCGTCGCGTCTCGCGATTCTCCTATGGGCAGCACGACGACTCTCTTGGTAGGCCGCCTCAGCACTCGTCCGCTGGCCGTCGTCACGTCCAGGACTCGAACCTCGCCGTCTCTGCCGGGATGCACTGCAGTCACTCGTCCTCGGGGCCATGTGTTACGGGGCAGATTTGGGTCGCAAATAATAACCAAATCGCCTACCTTAGGGTTGTCACCACTTGCGTAGGGCTCCCGCCGGTATTGTAGTAGCGGCAGGTACTCCCGCACCCACCGTCGCCAGAAGACATCGGCGAGGTACTGCGCGCGTCTCCAGTGCGCGCGCGCAGTCACGTCGCTGGCCTCGAAGTTCCCGGGGGCCGGCATGTGGCAGTTCGGCCCCAGGAGTAGCAGGTTCGGCGTGATGGCTGGGGGCTCGTCGGGACCCACGGCCACATGAGTGAGCGGCCGCGAGTTCACGGTGGCTTCGACTTCGGCGAGCAGTGTGGCGAGCGTCTCATCGCTCGGGCGCTGCTCGCGCAGGGTGACGCGCAACGCCTCTTTGACGGTGCGCACCATGCGCTCCCAGGCGCCGGCCATGAAGGGTGCCGCCGGCGGTAAGAACCGCCAGGCGATCTGCCGGCGCGACGCTTCCTCTTCGACGGCGCGCCCAGCCTCCGCGAGTTCGCGGTCGGCCGAGCGGAAACACGTAGCGTTGTCGCTCCAGAGTTCGGTGGGGACGCCGCGCCGCGCTATGAAGCGGCGCAGCGCGTTGATGGCTGAGTCAGCACTCAGCGACGCGACGACCTCGAGGTGTAGTGCCCGTGACGTCATACATGTGAATAACGCCACATATCTCTTCTCCCGGTGACGGCCCACGGTCACCTCCAGTGGGCCAAAGTAGTCTACGCCCGTGAAGGTGAAGGGGCGCGAGTGATGCGCCAGGCGAGCTGCAGGCAGGCTCCCCGTCGATGGACTCGCTGGCTGGGCCCTCCTCAGTCGGCATTGGAGGCAGTTCCTCAACACTGCTTTGACTGAGGGCCGTATCTTCATAACCCACAGCCGCTGTCGTAGCTCGTTGACCACCATCTCGACGCCACCATGGTGTAGTTTCTCGTGTACATGTTGTATGTACAACTTTGTGTATTTATGTTTCCCGTCTAAGATGGCAGGATTGGCCATCTCGTAGCTTATTTCTTGCGCCTCGTCGATTCTTCCTCGCAGCCGCAATATGTTATGTTCGTCGGTTTCTATAGTTAAACCGGCGAGCTCTCCCTTGTTATGACGTCGACGTATCGTATCGAGCGGTTTATCGCCGAACGATTCGCGTTGTGCGAGCGCAATGAGTTTACGCTCAGACAACATTAACATTTTCCCGTTGATTTTCTTGAATTTTCTTTCAACGTTATTTTCTTTTGGACACTTCGATTTTTCTTTGTTCTTCTTCTTTATGTTTTTCTTCCACTCTTCGTCTGGAGTAGGATTCTTCTTTGTTCTTTTACGGCGCGCGGCTGCCACCGTGTTCGTGGGTCGTTTGCATAGTCTGATAAATTGAAGTACGCGTCCCATCGTTCTCACTATGGTAGTCCAACGTGAGAAACGTTTGAAGTCGATGACGATGACGTCATTGTCTTCAGTTAATGTTGCGCACTTTTCTTCTCCGGTGGTTGGCACCTCGGTCTTCGTTTCTTGCGGCCATTTTTCTATGTCAAGATACAGGAACTTGGGGCCCGTAAACCACCTGTGTTGTGGGTTGAAGTCACTTGGTGTTTTACGCGTTGCGTCGTCTGCAACGTTCTGCGCCGAGGGTAACCATCGCCATTCATTTTTCTTAGTGAGGTCTTCTATTTCGGCGAGGCGATGGGCCACGAACGTTTTGTAAGTTCGCGGTTCCGCTCGAATCCATGCTAGCGTAGTGCGCGAGTCGCTCCAGTATGTGTGACGGTGTAATTCCCAGTCGTGTCCCTCTTGCACGGACTTGCTCAGGCGGGCTCCCAGGACGGCTGCTTGGAGTTCGAGTCGCGGAATGGAGACTGGTTTCATTGGTGTCACGCGACTTTTAGCTGCCGCTATCATGACGTTGACCCGGCCGTCCGCCCGTGTCGTGCGTATGTACACAACCGCAGCGTATGCCTCTTCACTAGCATCGACGAATGTGTGCAACTCCCTGATCGCTGCCGGTGAATATTCGTAGCAGCGTGGAATGCGTAAGTTAGGTAGAGATATCAAGTCTCTCAGCCAATTTTTCCATTTGTCTTGCAGTTCCTCCGGGATGACTTCGTCCCATGTTGTTTTATATTTCCATGTATCTTGCATGATGCGTTTCGCCGGTGTGGTGAGGGGGGAAATGAACCCCAGGGGGTCGAATATTGACATAATGAGTCCCAGTGCCTCTCTCTTCGTCGGCATTCGACTCCCCGCCAATACTTCTGCCGGAACTCTTCTTTGATTGACACGAAAGCCAAGCGTGTCTTCTCTCACGTGCCACATCAGACCCAATGTTTTTTCTATTTCGCTCCCGCCGATTTCAACGGTGGTTTGACCGGATGGCGCGAAGCTTGAAATCGCCTCCTTATAATTGGAGGTCCACCCTCGGAGTTGGAAACCCGCTCGCCGCTGTATGTTGTCAACGGCAGCTGTCATTTTCCTGGCTTCTTCAACTGTTTGAAGGCTTTGCAGATAGTCGTCCATGTAATGATTGACCACTATTGCCCTCGCCGCTTCTCTGTCTTCATTTTCAAATTCCCTTGCGTTCTTGTTTTTCACGTACAAGGCTACGCAAGGCGAAGACGTTGCACCAAAGATGAGCGACGTCATTCTATATTCCTCTGGAGGCTCGCTATCGCGGCGGTTGCCACGCCACAGAAAGCGTAATGCATCCCTGTCGGCTTCTATGATCTTCACTTGCATGAACATTTCCTTTATGTCGGCAGACACTGCCACTGGATACTGCCGGTACTTCATGATGACTCCCGGTAGTGATCGAAGAAGGTCGGGTCCAGGCAGCAACATATCGTTCAGACTTCTGCCATGATACTTGGCGGCTGCGTCGTGGACCACCCTTATTTTCTCCTTGTCTGGATTCACGACGGCGAAGTGGGGAAGATACCACGTCCTCCCGCTGGTGGGGGGAGTGGAGGCGCGCTCGGCGTAGCCTGACAACATTAAATTTTCAATTCTCTCTTCATACTTCGCTTTAAGCTCTTCATCGCGATCCAATTTTTTTTCTAAGTTCTGAAGTCTCTTCAATGCATTTTCATAATTATTTGGCATAGGTGAACTTTCATCTTTCCATAAAAGTCCCGTTTCAAATTGTCCATTTTCCAAACGACGAGTTTTCTTTTCCAATATTTCCAAGGCGCGTTGTTGCGGATCGCTAACCTGCGTTCTGGGTTCGATTCCCAGTGATTCCAACGCGAAATATTTTTTCATAATTTCTTCAAGCGGGTCGTGGTCTTCTTCCATCATGCTCAAGTGTGAGCAGAACACGACCGGCGATGTGGTTGAGGTGCGGCAGCCGTGCAGCACCCAACCCAGCTGCGTACGAGAGGCGACCGGTTGGTGACGCGGGCCTTTACGTACTTCATTTGAAATAATCAGCTCCCAATTATCTTGGCCGATTAGTATCTTCGGTGTAGCTCTTTCATAGATGAGTACATTTTCTATCTCCTGCAGATGTGCACAGCCCTGCACATCGCTCCGATGAACGGTCTGGCTGAAGAAGCTCATGTTCTTTATTGTGCGAGCGTCCCTCAGTGTGTGTTCTTCTGTTTCATATGAGCCTCTTATCCTGGCGGACACTCGCATGCTGTAGTCATGCGATGATTCTTCACCGTTGACTCCCTGCATCTTCATGGGATCCCGTGGTCCGCTAAGTCCCAGTTGCTCGGCCAGCTGCGCATCAATAATGGTCACGGTGCTGCCTTCGTCCAATAGTGCGTAGGTGTGACGACTGCCCCTCGGTCCGGTTATAGCGACCGGGGCCACCTTCAGATAGGCACGTCGTTTGTTTCTTCCATCATTGATAACGCTGTTGATCGCGGACGCTAACACTTCTCCCGCCGGTTCTGACGTCACACTCACTGCACTTGGACTTACCTCGTTAACTTCAGGTCTCCTTTGGTGATGCAGCAAGCGGTGGTGGTGTAGCGTACACCTTTCCACCCCACACGGCGGGGCGCGGCACGAAGAACGTCGATGCCTACTTCGCAGGCAGCGGAAGCACACTTTACACTTTTTGGCTAAGTCCCACCGCGCGCTCACATCCGCACCGACGAACTTGCGGCAATCGCTAAGTTTATGATCGCGTTTGCAGACTGGGCACGGTTCACTTTTTCTCATATTCACGCGTTCACTGTCGTTGTTCACTATGTGTATGTGCTCCGTCCTCCTTTTCGATCGTGCCATCTCGCTCTCGCGTTCGATCGGTGCATACGCGGCGCACTTGTCTGCCTCTTCATTCAGGAAGCTCGCAAGTTTCTTAAGTTCCGGAACCCCTTCGGTCTTCATAGCTGCATAGTCGTACCACTTGTTCCTTACGATTGGAGTCAGCTTCTCCACTGCCGCGCGTAGCATCTCTGGGCTATGTAAATACTGCGGCTTGTTCAATACTTCAATTGTTGCTACTAGGTTTGCCATCTTGTTGGCAAATAGGCACAAGTCCCGAGGGCTGTCGGTGACTCGTGTCCATGTCTTCATTTTCTCCATTTCTCCCAGCACAAGGGCATCTGGACGGCCGAACCTTCTTTCCAATGCCTTCAAAATATCTTCAGGCCCCGTCTGGGTAATCAGCAGGGCACTGACGGCCTCCAGTGCGGCTCCCCTTAGGCTTCTACGTAGGCGCGCGACGTTCTCCCCTGCTGAGAAGCTCCCTCCCGATTCCCGAAAGGCTGCCTGGAAGGACAGCCATTCGCCACTATTTCCATTAAAAGTCGGGAGTTCTTGCATGTATCGCTGCGCCTGTCTTGTGCTCGTTCGCGCCGCTTCAGTGATCGCTTCTGCCAGTGACGTCACATCCATGACGTTTGAACGTGCAGGCGGGCCTCGTTCTGAGACCCGTTGTCCGCGTGCCATATTTCCGACGTGGACGCCCTGTCCCCGTTCATTCATTCTCCCTATATCGCTGGCTAACGTCGCTGGGGCGGGGGGGGGTTCTGTGGCATGTGGTTCCTGCGTTTGCGGCAGTCTCTCGAACCACATGTCTACTCTTCTTGATGGTAGTTCGCTTTCTTCGATGACGTCATCATCGTCCGATGATTCGGCTTGTAGCCTATTTATTCTCGCTTGTTCGAGTTCAACGGCTGCCTCCAACTGTTTCAACTTCAATGCGGCTAGTCTCTCTTTGGCTTCCAGCTCGGCAAGTCGTCTGCGGGAAGTCGTGGAGCGTAGTGACTGCGGTCTTGAAGTTTCTTCTAGAGTGCATTCTTTTCTGCGAAGTATTTCGCGTAAAACTGGCGGTGGTTGTGGCTGCAAATCCGTAACAGAGACCGGCATTGTTGCTTTTACTGTCGTTGCCGACGCCGTTGGCGTTGCTTTTACGGCAGTTGCTTTTACTGAGCTAGTCTCTGTTCCGGATTCCGCCGTGACACTGCCAGTTGTCGTTGAGGTTGTTGCTACCTCTGTCGCACTCTTCTTGTTCGCCTGCGCAGCGTCCTTTTCGATTCTGCTTCTCGTATTCGGCATACTTCAGTTCTTCCAATACGGCTCGAAGCTGACCAGACGATGTTGGTGTTGCAGTGGACTGTAGGACTGTAGAGGGTTGGTCGCTGGTTCGGGTAACCGATTTTCCGAAATGAAAACAACCGAAAACGATGCTACGGGAGGCTTCGACTTCGTTGGCGTTGGCGGGAGGGAGCTTCTTCTTATGAACTGCGAACGAACTAAACGAACTACTCACGAACTACTCAAAAACTACAAAAATGCGCCCCAAAGGCGTCCTATATTTATAGAGGCTACCTCCGCCGACCCCTCGCTTCGTCGTAACACCCCCTTTACTTTATTTCCTTAATTTTACATACATTAAGCCTTATGTTAACTTACCACTATTATACATTTTGGTACACCCTAGATCTTAGTACATTTCGAGGGTCCTTACACAGTTGTGACCCATGGTTTTTGTTAGCGGGACGTCGTAATGGGCGTTTACCTCGCCCCCCGCTTCATTAGTATAAATATAAAGCGCTGAGCGCCCTTACCATTACCTCATTACAAAAACGTGCGCTGTCGAGCGCGGACCTCTGCCTGCACCATCATTATGGCCTACTCGCGTTCGGAGTAGGCAGTAGTGCAGGCATACCTCACGGATCCCGGGCTCCGGTTGCGTTCTGCAGTCCCGTAGCCCGGTTTCCGCTACCCTTTTGGGTCCCGGGTTCCAGGCGGCGTTCTGCACGCCTGTAACCCGGTTCCCTTTACATGCTGAGTCCCGGGCTCCAGGCGGCGTTCTGCACGCCTGTAGCCCGGTCTCATTTACCGGGATCTAATAGGGTCCTACTGGTCAATAAAAGGCACAACGCTACAACATTTATTTCCTAGTGAGTTAAGGCTTATTACATTTTATATTCAATTCTTATAATTATAATTTATTTATTTAATTTCAAATTAATAACGGTTAAAAATAAACTATATCTATCTCAGTCCGACCCGTCTCTTTCCTGCGCCTAACGGTCGCGTATACATAGTCTGTGAGGCTTAGCAAATTATACCTATGTTCTAAAGGTATGATAACTCCTCTAACATTAAATATAATTTTCCTATTGACATAGACTTCGGTCTTTTTAGATCTTTTAAATTAATTTTACATATGCTTTAAATATTCAAAATTAATTTGTCTATCCTTTAATAATTTAATACAATTATAATACTATATTAAATATTTTTTTACAATAAAATTTATTCATACACTATGAAGCAGTTTGTAAAACATCCCTACAGATTCAAATACGAGGAATACAACAAGGTAGTAGTGTGTAGAATATCTTTTACTCGCTAATTTATTTTGTCTAGGCCGTTGTGAAATCGTTCATCGGTGCGATGCGCAGTAGCTTTTACATAATCGACAAAGACCACCTCGGTGATCATGTTCAAGCTGACATGTGGGATGATGGGTGGTCTTCGGAAAAGACTACGATGCCACGGAAGAAGGTCAAAATTAAGTAAGTATCTTTATTGTAAGCATAATATCGCAAAATAAAAATTATGCATAATCAAAATTAGCAAAAATAATGGCTTTTTTTGTTAAAGTCCTTTGAGTACTATTTCCTAATTTGTCAGGCCAATATTTTGATACCAAAACTTTTTTCTGTATAAACATTTGCAACTTTATTAAAACCTGTAAATATTACATAAATCTTATAATTTTGGAATGTTATTACTAGTCTCAGTATAGAGCAATCGCCAGCAGGCTTAGTAGCGAGGACAGGCGAAGTTCTGAACGTTCGCGATGCATACAAGGATTCACGCTTCGTAAAAGAAATCGATCCAACGAGCGGCACCGTAGTCAGATCATGTTTGGTCGCCCCCATCACGGATAAACATGGAGTTATTGGTAAATTGAGTTTTAACACCAAACGCTTAGCGAAACCTAAAATATTTAGATGAGAACAATATTAAAGGTTTTATAAAAAGACTTGATTTAAGTATTTTATTTATTCATGGTCGGTTCTTGTATTTTACTATTCATTCACTTACATTAATGTCTAAATTATATTTATAATTATAATCTATACAAGTAACTTGGCAATATATCCAAATAGTAAATGTTATTTTTTAATAGATGATCTAAAACTAACAACTTTTTGTGTCTCACAACCAAAAATATAATGAGGTGTGCCGTTTAATTCTTCGTTCTGACACTAGTCACTTTTTGGCTCGCAGGAGTTGTACAACTAATAAACAAAACGAACACGTTACCTTTCGACGCTGAGGATGAGTTAATATTTGACGTGTTCGTAAGCTACTGTTCCCTGATTGTACATTTCTATAATATGCAGCAGCAGAAGATTTATCACGTCTGTATACTTGACATAATATCATTTTACCCACATTTACTTACATTTTTAAATAATTATTAATTAGCTCGACTTGACTATAATTTTAAAACATAGAAGGCTGTTCGAGTTGACTTCCATAGCCAACTATCTTATAAAGGAATATTCTACTTAAGTACAAATGTCTAAAGCTGATGATTATTGGAGATATAGATGATGGAAGCTGTTTCTCGAGCATTAATAATGCCTCCTTTGGTGGTGTAAACTAATTCGTTTTAAATCAAAATACCTGCATAAAAATAAACTGCTGCTGTCTAAATATTTTAAGGGATGTTTGACTAATGTTTTAATTTTAGGAGAACAAAAATAAAGTGTTGTCAGACCTTATGAGATTACATTTGAAGCCCTGTAAGCACGAGATAGAGGACTTGATGGAAACTAACGGCGTGGTTGTGCCACCTAGCAATTTTAAGAGGTACCTATGATGGCATTGAATTAATTGTAAAAAGCAGCTCTAGCTTAGCCGTTCACGGGTGCGTTCTCATGTTTCTCATTATAATGACGTGAGTTTTAATTCTGGCCTAAAGGCATGTACTGCTTTATTAGATCAGCTCATAAACGTCCCACCACTGTGCTCAAGCGTTTTCTTTTAAGTCAGTGGACGATGTACACATCACGCTTGCCCAAAACGAATTGGCGAGTTTCACACATCTGCGAACTGAATATGCAAATTTTGTCATGATATTTTATTCTTTCACCATAAGCACGTAAATGGTTTCTTTGTTTTGTTAAATAAATAAAAAAATGGTAAAAAGTAATTGTAACAATAAGTATATTAGGTCAAATTGTCTAAAAGTTGCATATAATTTCATCCGAGTACCGTAGCAACTAATTTCTTAATAAAGGAAACATGAGTAATTTAAACCTACATCCACAGTTATGACTACCATATAAGCGAAGGCAGCAAAGAAGAAATGCCGGGCCTTATCTGTTACATGTACACTGAGACGTTTGCAGAGAGGAATTTCGAGAGGACCCAATTAGCAGATTTCGCTCTTACAATACTCCACTGTTATAGGAACAATCCTTACCACAACGCGGAACACGCGTTCTGTTTCACCCATACTATGTATTTGATTTTGGTCAATAATTCCGGATATTTTGATTTTGTTGAGGTGAGGATTTATATATTTAACTAATAATAATACTAACTTATTGACTTAGCAGCCCAAAATGTGTTTTGGCGTCCGAAATCAAAACACGCCATCAGAAAGATGGCGGTTCCTGTGCGGTTTCCTGCTAATAATGAGCTTGAAGCTCAGACAGCCTCAAGCTCAATATCCCTACTCAATCTTTCCACAGATATTTGGGGCCACCGACCGGACGTCTGCCATCCTATCGTCCCAAATGGTCTTGTTTTACGCTTCCATCCTCTCCCATCCGTTCGGTATGACCAAGCCAGCGAAATCGTCATCTATTTACTGCCTCATTTATAATAGTTATACAAAGTTTATAAGCTAGCTAAACAAAAATTTACGAGCCTGTAAACCTCGTATATCTTGATATTATTTATAAATAAGAGGTTTGGTGTGTAAATGGTTGATTGAAGACTTTTTTGAAGTGAAATATCTAAGGAATGTTTTCTTGGGATTTTAAGAATTATTTTCAAAGTTGACACTATTGTAAGTCAATTTAGCTTCGGCAACGATGATGTAGTCTAGGGGCAACCGTTTTAAATTGATTTTTGAGCATAAGTAATTGTTTTTTTTTTCTAGACTGCAGCTCTTATGCTGGCCGGTCTTTGTCACGATCTCGACCACCCTGGCTTCAACAATAACTTCCTAACGCTGATCAAGCACCCTCTCTCGTTGATGTATAAATCTTCTTTACTCGAATATCATCATTACTATCTCGCTAAAAAAATTATAGAGGTAAGGTTTCAACTTGAATTTTTAATATCAAATGTACACATTAAAACCATGACTTACGTTTTAATTATTAGGTACCTACAATCATGGAATAAGAATACTGGGAATACCCAAGTCAATTCCAACCCTAAGAAGAATAGCCCAATTAAAAACGTAACTCTGAAGCTTCTAAATTCTACCAGACTAGATTGCGCCGCAGGACACTTCTATCACTTTTTGACGTTTTATTCTTTATTTAAACTTAGTTTTTTTAGAACAAGACAATGAAAAATTCTTGATAAGTATTTTTACATTTTTTACTAATTTTGTATAAAAAAAACGTGCGTTTTAAATAGCAAAAAGGCAAAAGAAAAATGACACGTCATGCCATCTGGCCGTGTAGGATATAGAAGCTTTTCAGAGTTAACGTTTATTACTTGGCGAATGTTATTCATACCCTTCTTCCGCTATGAAATGAGTAGCTAACGTAAATAATTTGAAAACTCATTAAATGAAATATCTCCAGGACAAAAATATTCTAGCAAAATTACCGACAGTAGATCAAGAGCGTATATTGAAAGAGGTCAAATACAATATACTGTGTACTGATTTAGCAGTCTACTTCCAAGTACGAGCACAACTCACACCTTTATTAGCAGACCACACTTTTGATTGGACTGAAAACGCGCATCGCAGGATGCTAAAGGTAATAATTGTTCAGAAAGATTTGTTTGTAAATAATTTTTAATTTATTTGGGGCGCAAATAACTATGATCTTAATCACTAGATTAAGATCATAGTTATTTTCAAATAAAATCTAGTGATTACAAGGATATGTAAGGCTAAGCCATTGTAAACCGGTCAGGTACCTATCCTATATCCTATAAATATTATACACGTGAAGGTTTGTAATGGATGGATGTATGTTTGTTACTCTTTCACGCAAAAACTACTGAATGGATTTGATGAAACTTTACAATAAAATAGCTTATACATCAGAATAACACATAAGCTATCATTTATAAAGATATAGTGTTAATTACCCAAAATATAACGATTTTCCATTACCACGCGGGTGAAACCGCGGGCGCAGCTAGTCTACTATAACTACTAGTAGGTCTAAATCTACTGCAACAGAAACGTGATCAATCATATAATTAAGAAGAATAGGTACGAATGACAACCGCTTAGTGTGGGCGCAAACGGGCCACCGACCACAGCCGCTAGTGGCGGCGAGCCCCTTCCAAATATATGAAAAAGCATGTCAACTGCTTGTCGCTGGCCCATTTCCACCAAGCCTTAGTAAAACATGACTACACAGCCCGAGAATATTATTCTTTCTATATTTCTTCCCATGATACAATCTATCTCTATCTCTCTCCAACATTCAGCTCTTTAGTTATGAAAAAGTAACCGAGTTCATATTTATAAGAACTATAGAAAGCATTATCGCTGTTTTAATCAAAATTTTCAGGGAATTTTAATGACGACAAGTGATCTGTCCGGCGTTTGTAAGCCTTTTGGTGTTTCTAAGGCTGTAGCCGAATCGGTCTACGAGGAGTTTTACAATCAGGTACATAATATAAAGTTGCTTCTATCTTCGCTATTTGAAGAACAATAAATAAGACAAGAGAAATATAGATTTCCAAAATAAAAACATTCCATAAGGCAATGGCGAATTTCCCCATGAAGAAAGTGTGTGTGTTTCATGGCCCAACAATGATTGCCTTGTAACAATATTAATGGTCAGACTAGGTATATAAAGAAATACACAAATCGGCTCGTTTTCAAGGTCTTGAAAAAATAAGCAACACGTACACGTTCATATTTATATTAAGACTAATTTTAAAGGGTGATCGTGAACGTGCAATGGGCTACTCCCCCCTCAGCATGATGGACCGACGCCGCAGCATCAACCAGCCCGCGGAACAGATCCAATTCCTGTCTGTGGTCGTGTTGCCTTGCTTGTTGTTGCTGCAGAACATATTTCCCAACACAAGTCCCCTTACCGATAACTGCAGGTAGTACCTACTTATTATTATCATGTAAATATAGTATTCAAAGTCAAAAGATTATATATATTCTAATTTTTTTAAAGTCCTAAGCAAAAATTAAATCCACTTTGCGGAGTAGTTTAGCAATTATTGCATTAGAGAAACGACATGTGACAACCCAGTGATACGTAAGTTATTATTATAAGCCGACATTTTAGTCTGGAATGCCAATATAACAATATCCCACAGCTGGGCTCGGGCCTTCCCATTTTTAGATGAATGGACAGTGATCGACAATGACAATTGCTTACTCTGAGTAGATTTCGCCGCAAGTTATTCTTCTCTCGCGTTTTGTAGTTTTTAACAGAGTTCAAAAAGGAGGGGGTTGTGAGTTCTACTGTATGCTTGTTACGCAATTTCTCCATGACTTATGGACCGAATTTAATTTAATTTTATTCGGAAGAGTATACTCCTGAGGTAGTCTCATTGTCACCAAGTCATGATCTGGTGAGTGGATCCCAGGGAAATCGAGAACAACCCTCGAATATCGTACAATGTCTTTTAAATACTTTTATTTTCTAAAGTTATTCAAGTATTTGTGTAACTAAAAAGTAGACAATACTTTAATAAACTTCAAAAATAACTGAAAAGCAAAAAATAAATATTTTCTACATCTTGAAGTCAGTTTCAAGTAAAAAACAACTTTGCAAAGTATAGTATTTTTGTTTTATTTCGCATCCTCTAGCAACTTCAAGATGTTATAGAAACATATCTTTTTTTACTTTTTTTTTGCTTCTTAGTTACGTTCGAAGTCGGTTTTGGTTTTTGTAAAATGTTTTATTATTTAAAATATATTTAAATTTTAATTCGCATGAAATCCCGGTGGCATTTTAGCTTCTTTTGCGGAGTCTGGGGTTAAACTTTCTTACTGTTTGTGTTCTACTTCTTACTATCTTCGGTATGTTCCATTGTGTCACCACTCGCATGTACAAATCTTCCCACCATATCCCATCTTTCCCATGACATCATCCCGAAGCACTAGGCCTTAGCTAACTTTAACTTCAAATCCTAGCATGCACTAAAGTTTGTACGCTTTTATTATTTCTTAATGTTTTAGGAAAACCCAAGAAGCATGGCGCGAAGAGATTGACATCAGGGGACAGAAGTTATGGCGTCAGGACGACTCTGTACCTACGGCTGGACGCAGCAAGTATTTATTTAAACCAAAATTTGTCAGTGATGTTTGATTTTCAATAAAATATACAACGAAATTGTTGATTCTTCAAAATTAACATCTCTTTAACTTACCTTAATGATAATAAAGAAAAAATAACAAATGAATAGCTATGGTCTGCCTCCCCCAGGTCCCGGTTGAAACGGTAAGCCGAAAAATGCTGGCTTGACGTCGTCGATCAGAATTTGATTACTTAGGGCTAAATTGGCCGCTTTCGCAGATTCGTGTTATGAATATGACAAATATAAAATAAAGTGGAAGTTCATATCTTACACCTACCATTATATTGAGACACGTGTCGATTTCACTAAGCGGTTTTCCAAAAGCGGCTGCTTTAGACACCAGGTCTTCAGAGTAACAAAAAAAACAGGTTGACATGATAGCAAATTTATTTATCCTATTATGATCGACATAATACAAATACAATTAAAACCAAAAGTTTTAACGTACTAAAAGAATATTCACAGTTTATATTTTTTACATACTTATGATTGGTTTCTTATTTTACAGTCATATTTCACTGATACAAATACTTTTATGGCCGGTTCCTATAACTTATTAACCGTTCATTTGTCTTACAATAAGTTAAATTTTGATTTCTCCATAAAAATTTCTGCCAATAGCCCTACCATCGGTAGAAATTTGACATGACATGTCAGTGGATAAATAGTAAGACAGAGGAACCGGTCATGAAATAAAAACGTCACCAATACATTCGTCTTTATAAGCCCTGTTTACAATTTCTATACAAAAATATTGTATGATAATTATTATAGCTTCACCTTATGGCTCGGACCTATTATTACTTATTGCGGAAATATATTAAAATAAAACCTTGATATAATCCGCGCTAAACTTCATGGACGTTCTAAATTAGCTGACGTTTCGCAACGATTTTTTATGGAAAAGAGTCTATTGTGATTTTGCATATTCTTATCACTAGTGATAATCTCTAACTAGTCTGCGTTCCTGTATCTGTGACCATAGCATGCGTGCTGTTTCGACGTACGCGCATCATAATTACAGTTTTACACAATTCCGATCCGCTATATTCCGACATCTATATTGAACTTTATTCGCAAGCGGAAATGGCAGTGTTGCTTGCCATGCATTCTTAGCTCTGTTCCGCTTACATGGTTTGTACTCTACCGTCGCTAATAAAATTGATCTACTGCGCAGATACATTAAGATAAATTATTAGTTGTGTAAAACTGTACCATTATTGAATCCTTTGTCGGGAAAATCAACGAGCACGAAACTCCAACTATAGCTATAGTCGTGCTCGTGTACAAAAACATATATATTTTTTTAATGAGGACCGTGAGCCGCGCGCGAGGGAAAGGTCGCGGCCCGTGTGTGGGATTTGCCGGGTCGGGGTGGCACTAGCAACTCACGTGTGAGATGCTATTGCCACGCCGCGGTTAGGGATACCTACTAAAACCCCTGTCCGATCCTCGAGCGTCCTTCGTCCGGGCTGTGGGCTTACTCGCGCATTCACCACCAAGCCGGACGGACGGCCGGCCTCACCATATATTAGCCGGAGAATTGGGTCTCTCCGGTTCCTCGAGCTTACCGCGAGGTGAGATTCGCGGATCGGGGCGCGTCCCTTTTCTCCGGGTATAAAAACATATTGACGTACTTTCAAATAACTATTAATATCCATCCCACACTCCTATATATTTTATCCGTGCAGGAACGGAGAATGAATACAATTTCTTGCGGCCGGGCGGCCTGTCGAAAGAGGCGATAAAACAACCCACAGCCAGGTGGTAGATCATTTGCCCGACTGGATGGCTACCACCCCTGGTCTAGAGTATGCCGTCATAAGAACTTGGTGTTGTGTTCCGGCATTAGTGTCCAGGTTCCAGTCTCCCTTAAGAGAGCAGCAGCGCATTTGTAGCACCTTTGGTGTTGCAAATGTTCATAGGCGATGTTAACCGCTTTCCATCAAGTGGGCCGTCTGCTTGTCTGCTGAACTCCTGCAATAAAAAGTAACTTCGGCTCTGTATTCATTTGGATAGCTATTAATTTGCGTCTTCGTGGCTCGTCGGTATCTCCCGTTTGTTCCTGTTGGCGTTCGCCTTACGGACACACGAACACACAAAAAGAATTGCGTTTACGACACCCGTTCAAGGATTCCATTCGTCAATCCGCTCCCATTGTATTTCTATGCATTTATATTTCCATTATTTAAGTAGTTAGTTAACTTGCTAAACTGATGAATTAAGTCCTTGTACATTGTTTGGACAGAAATTTCCCAAGTAGTAAATTGACGATTAATGGCCAGTTACTACATCTTACTATTCATCTACTTGTACCATCGGTTGAATGTTGACATTACTTGTATGGAGATTATATCAAATATTAACCGATAGTAAAGCAAATGTAAAGTTAATAAGTTATAGGAACCGGCCCTAAGTAGATGTCTGCCCAAACTATGATGAGGACTTATTCGCAACTACTTAACTAATGTAAATCAGGCTTAAGAACGGCCACAAAGTTTAGACGGATTATAAATAAGAAGGAAATTCCGTACTTTAATTCTTGTTTTAATAGATGGCGTGCAATTTTATAAATACTTATAACCTCAAAGTTAATACAATAAAAAAATTATTATTTATTTCTTTAACTAAAACTAAATACAAACATTGAAATAAAATAATATATTCGCTCTTACCATTTCCTTATTGAATTTCGTACTTCATACCACATTACTTTTTCCTATTTATATTATGCCAGCTTTACTAATGGCTGGTTCCTATATCTTACTATTCATTCTCTTGCCCCACCATCGGTTGAATTTTGACATTCATTGTATGGAACTTATGTCAAATTTAAATCGATAGTAAGGCGAATGAACGGTCGGTAATATATAGAAACCGGCCCTAAGATACGCGATGCTATTTATAATTCTAAACATGTACAATCATTTAGAACTTTATCTAACTCACTTATAAAAACGTCACAAATAAAATACGCAACACGTGTATAATGATTTAAATTAATGTTTATATAAAAAAATATTTATAGTGTACATTGACACATACATTGACAAGAGTTATGAATGTCAAAGAGGCAAGTGAGGTGTGTAAGAATAAGCCTAAATGGCACTCTGTTGTTCGTGCCTACCCCACGAGGGAACTGGCGTGAAGTTATGTATGTATGTATGTATTGACACATACAGTGATTTCTTGTTCTATGAGGTATTTCGCAATAATTCAATCCTCATAGCTTTGTAACATTGAGTCTCTTGATAATGTAAATCGCTCTCTAATAGAGAGCATTTCCGCATTCTAATGCGATGTTATTCTATTCGCATAGCATATCTTAGAACTTTAGCAACACGATGTTTACATAATATTTTCTTAAGTTTTCGCGACTTGTAACACGATGTTTGGCAAAACTTTACAAGATCTGATTAAAAAATTATAACATTTTCCTTATATGTATATAATAAATGTGGTCTCCTATATAATAATCACAACTAGTTATCGGAAAATCATGAATTATTGAAAAAACATATTTTCCCGATAACTATATTGTTACGATTTTACGATATATGTTCATATAAAAAATGTTTATTATATGCATAAGTTTATTGTTTATAATTACGTCATGTTAAATGAAATTGGCTGATAATTTATCGACTAATTAAAATGTGCGAAAAATGAAACATTTATTGATAAAAAATGTATTGATTAAGGAACTTAATATTACTTAAAAAATATATGATATAGGACGAAAATATACGCCAAATGCTAAACATCAAACCTAATGAGTACTATGTAAAATAAATACGCCATATCTAAATTGCACGCGTAATATTTTGCATTTTTAAATAATTTTATTTTCGATACTTTTACAAAACACTGACCAGCAAAATTATGTTGTATACATCAAGTAAAATATAAAATCTGCATTTCACTTATCAATCCGCAATTGCCGCAAAATAACTATTTTCGGATATTATGTTTTGAGTCAAATAATTGATGTTTTTATTTGTCAAAAATATATTATATAAATATTACATATTGTGTATACGGTGCTCTACTGCATTTGTAAAAATCAATAATGGTCACACTTAACATGAATAAAGGATGGCGGCTATCATTTCTATCTTATGTCCCGTCAGCAAGATTCGTTTTTTTACTCGCGTTTTAATAAGTTACAAATTACATGTCGACAAGTGCATTGCTAACTTCATATTATACAAATAAAAAATCAAATATGCAAAATGTTACACCTTTAATAAACGTATTTGACATTAAATTAATGAGATTAAATTGTATTTTTTTCTGGCAACCACACACTTATCTATTCTGATACAATGAGTGCGATGAATATACACAAACATTTTCTAGGTAACACTTCCAATAATATTGCTTAATTATAAACAAATATCTGTGAATATAATTTTCATTATAAATCCATTTTTTGTTCTAGTTATTTTTTTCTATAAGATGGTCCCTTTTTCTGTATATTGCAAACTTTTTTGCCAGAACTTTCCTGAAGTTCAGTACTGGCTTCAGTAAAAACCAAGCCGTCAATTATCTTTATAATGTTACATGTCTTTGGAAAATAAAAACAGTGTTGCACATCAATTCACACAAAAAGGAACCGATCAATATTTTAAATACCAATACCCTATTCTATACTCCAAAAGTCCAATTCAGAAGTAATAGAAGAATAAAGTGTTACTATCTTTCAAAAAAATAGAAATCCGTGGAATGCTGTGCTTTTATAATGTTTTTGCATTACGGTGATATTATTTTATTGTATACAGAAAAGTTGTTTTACATGAATTTTTAACCCACACACTGGAATTTCTATGATCTTCGACGTGTATTTAAGAACAACACTCATATAACAGTTTAAAAGCCCAGGTAGCCAGAACCGTGAAGGTTGATGGGTTTTTCTACAGTTCTATTTTTAAAAATGTAAAATTTTGTGAAATTATCAAAAGTTGAAGATATTGATAATGGAGAATTGTGTGTTTATGTTGAAAATCTCAATTGCTTATCTTTTATTTTCTCTAAGTGCATTCAAAAATAGTAAATAATATGGAATATCATCTTAGGCGTCTGTCTGCGCATGAGTTTTGTTCTACAAATACAGGTCTAAGATTTAAACAAATTTTCCATACCCGATATGAAATCGAAATATTATTGCACACCAGAAATAGACGTTGCAATTAACGCATATAGCATGTACAATAATTCTGGAGTGAACGCTTTAAAACAACATTAACAATGTGCGCTGTTGTTTTTTTTTTAATATATCTGACAATGAATTATGACCCTACTTCGCCCGCGTAAATTCTTCATTTATAGAACTGGGTTTTGACAAACAAAAACACTTGGCAATATTTCAACTATACACTACAACAATAACTTGTCCCTAGCTTTCTTTCATAAACAAATAGTATTGTCAAAAATATACAGTCTAATTAAGAACCTCTTACTTTTTGAAATTGGTAAAAACAAACTGTTACCAAACAAAAATATCAAATCTTTGTAGTAGAGAAATTAGAAAAAATATAATATTGTTTTTCAATGTTTTTGTTGTCATGTAGTGAAATTTACCCAAAAATGCCGATCGGCAGATTTCGTTTACGCAGAAAAGTGCAGACCAGTTTCTGATTGATTGAACTTTATTCACAAGGGGAAATAGCAATGTTGCTTGCTATGCATTCTCAGCTTTGTTCTGCTTACACGATTCGTCTTACACTGTCGCGCTCTACTAAATGTGGTGTACTGCGCAGGCACATCGGATACAAAGGTTGTCTGGAAGGAATCGCTAATAGCGATAAAAACGCCTATTGTATTGTAAAATTTTGTTTTTGTTGACTGTATCTTTTAAGACACAATATAAATTCATTTATTCATCGGGACAAATTATTAGTTGTGTATAAATGTGCACTATTTCTCTAACCTTTCAACGTCTTTCTTACACAAACACGTTCCAAGTGGTATAGATACGATATTGTATAATTAGCAAGCTAATTAATTTTTTTTTGTAAACGAGAAAGTTTGAACGCCATCTAGCTTTTATGTGACATTTTAAATTGATCTTGTGTCTTACATAATTTCAAGATAGATGACATCAATTACGACATTTGGTAATTGTTTATCTTTAAAGTGGTGAAAAAAATTACTGGGCAGAAATTATTTAAAAATGAACATACAAATTATGACATGAAATGCATACATTAATTTCTATGGATAGCGGACTTCTGAATGTCATAATTTTATATATATATAAATCTTTTTCTTTACTATCTCTTTACAAATGCAATTTATCCAAATACTTTGGAAATAAGTTGATCTTTGTACACTCAAATTTAAAAAAAAAAAACAACAATTTAGGTCTTGTGAGAAGAGTTAATTATAATTACCCCTCCTCGAAAAACTCCAGCGCACATCGACAAGAATTATTTTAGAGTTGATCTATTTGTTGTTTTTAGGATATTATCATTCATTATGTGTTACGTATTTTGCCGGGAACATAGTTTTTGTCTATGGTTGGCTCTTGAAGGAACATGTGTAGACATCGCTCGTTCTGTGCCAAAGGGTGGCCAGCTATTTTGTTTATAAATACTTCTAAACCTGAAAACAATTCATATTATATTAGCAAATAGCAAGTCATGAATGAACCATTTCAGAGGAATTGACGGTATACCCGCCACACTTTTTTGACATGGATTGACAGACTTCACACATCGGTTACCTCAATGTACGGGTTTTATCGCAATGTTTTCCATCATCGCAGCACATGGTAGTTATAATATTACGCACATTAGATAACAAAAATTGTTTAAGAGTTGCACATTTTCCGGCCAAGATTCCAACCTACGTAATTAGAATGAGCCACAGGTTGCGTTTGCCACTAAGCTGCGAATTTTACGACGAAGAATAAAAGATTTTGCATATTTTTTATTATATTCTTCTAGTCATTCTGTTGCAAAAGCAAAATAGAAAATGTGTTTTCATTACAAGGAAACAAAATTTTAATGATGGCTCGAAAAAAACACTCACACAATACTTTGACTTTTGTAAAGTTATATCTGATAATATGTTTTAATAAGGTGTATTACCTCCACGTGCCCCTTATTACGGATTTTTGAACCATAATATGGATACTTCGTCCGAACAAGCGGCTCAAATTGTAGCATTGGTGCGGGAGGGCTTGGATCAACGAACGATTGGTAGAAATTTAAATTTAAACCAGTCTACGGTTTCTAGAATATACAGAAGGTTTGTGGAGACAGGTTCTTACAGAAGGAGACGTGGTACAGGCAGGACTCGAGCAACCACCGGTCGTGATGACCGATTTATTGTTACAACTTCCCTGCGAAATCGTTTCCTCACGTCTGTTAACATCAAAACAGAGCTTAATGAAGTGCGTGGAGTAAACGTGAGTGCACGAACAATAAGAAGAAGGTTAAAGGAAGCGGATATCACCCCTTTTAGACCAGCAAATGGTCCAAAGTTGTCTGTAGCTCACAGACAAGCTCGCTTAAGATTTGCGCGTGATCACCTGAATTGGACAGAAGAGCAATGGACCTCCGTATTGTTCACGGACGAGTGTAGGACATGTTTATATGGTGCAGATGGTCGCAGAAGAGTCTATCGTCGACGTGGGGAGCGATATGCTCAAAGTTGCATTGAGGAGCGTGTTCCTTTTGGAGGCGGTTCGTGTATGGTCTGGGGTGGCATATCGATGAACGGGCGAACAGAACTTGTGTTCATAGACATGGTCCGTCAAAACGGTAATAGAGGGGGTTTGACTGCACATCGCTACATAACAGAGATCTTAGAAGATCACGTGGTGCCTTACATGGGATTCATAGGCGAAAATTTTACTTTAATGCAGGATAATGCCCGGCCGCACGCTGCTGCACAAGTTCGACAATATTGCGAAGAGGTTGGGATACGTACAATGAATTGGCCAGCACGCAGCCCGGATCTTAATCCCATTGAGCATGTTTGGGACAATTTAAAAAGAGCTGTATATGCGAGAAACCCTTTGCCCACGACAGTGGCAGCACTAAGAACAGCACTTTCAGAAGAATGGGACAATATTCCGCAAGATCTTTTAATAACCCTAATAAAATCTATGCGGAACCGATTAGAATTCTACTATTGGAAGAGTCAAGAATAGGGCATTTAGATTACATAAAGTAAATGTCAATGAGCTGACATCATTATTGTTTAATTTTAACTTTTTATCAGTTTCAAGAGATATTCAATGAAAGTTAGGAATGTTATTTCATATGGGCACAGAGATAACATTTGTCAAAATATGTTTGTTGTTGGTAATTAATTATAACACATTTTACACATATTACAAGGAATAATATTGTTGTTTAAAATAATTTCAGAAATATAGATTCAAAACTAATCTTATGCTAATATATAAAGCTGAAGAGTTTGTTTGTTTGAACGCGCTAACCTCAGGAACTACTTGTCTGATTTGAAAAATTATTTCAGTGTTAGATAGCCCATTTATTGAGGAAGGCTATAGGCTATACATCAACACGCTAAGGCCAATAGGAACGGAGCACCAATGAAGATCGTTTAAAAATCGGGGGGTTTTGAAAACAAATTCCACGCGGACGACGTCGGGGGCACAGCTAGTACTCGATATAATTAAAATTATGGTAGGCCCTGGGATAAAAACTAGCGCAGATTTTAAGTCTAAATTAGCTTTTCGTGGGGTGCTTAATAGCCTGAATGACGCAATTAGAATGAAACTTTACGCCTTTGTGACAATGGACAAACTGGTTTCAAAGATACTTTCATTACTGAAGCAGATCCGAGAAAAGAAATAAAACACGTTTTAAAGTAAATTTTTACTATTTTTTTATTTATTAATCTATATATCGTTAAATTACCGATCTCCGAAAGTCTACATTCTTTTTAGTCCATTGCTTAGGCTATTTCAAAGTGTTGCTTTAATGGCTGCTCTTAATGTGAGTTTTCTTGCAAGTTGGCAAGGGTTTAAATTCAAATATGCCAATTTTCTGCTCTTGGAAACGAAAACATTAGCATATCTTAACTGATATTTTATTGATTTAATGGTAGCAAATCTGTTTTCTAAGCAATTTTCCTGAGACATCTTTCGAACATGGGGTGAAAATTGGGTTTTTGCTGCATTTACTTTTTCTTTTCAGACACAAATCTTGGTGTTTCAACTTTTTTCTATATGCAATGTACACTAGCTTGAGATGCCTTTAACCATCGTGAAATTTTATGGTTGGAAATCAAGTCAAATATATATTTATGTTAAAGGTGGCTTTAACTTCAGGTTTTTTGGTTGTGAAACCACATACCTAAAAATTATATGAATATGATACTCTATTTAGGTTAATTGTGTACATTTACGTGTTGAAGCAAAACAAACAGAATGTTACAGTTCAAAATGCTAAAACTTATAAGGCCTGCTTATCTATGAAGCCATGTGTTACAAATTCCATTACTAACTAACATTGCACACAAACAGGCCACCAACCCTATAAAATGTATGGGAAAGTGTGAACTGCTTGTTGCTGGCCACCGGTGGCTGTGGTCTGTGGCCCTTTTGCACCCATCCTAATACTCTTAAGCATTATTTATCTAGTATATCCAGTTTCAGCTATAGTGTAAGCATATTTCTGTGTGGAGATTTATACAAATATTTATTATTGAATAAGAGTATCTGTACAGGAATGGAGAAAGAATACAATTTTTTGTGGCCTGGAGGCCTGTTGTAACAGGCAACAAAACAAACCAGAGCCAGGTGTTAGGGTTTTTGTCCATCTGGAAGGCTACCACTCCTGGTCTAGAGTATGCCACCGTAACAACATTAAGTTGTATTCTGGCATTAGTGGCCAGGTCTGTGTGTCCATTTAGAGAACGGCAGCACATTGGTAGCCCTTTTGGTGTTACAATGTCCATTGGAGATAGTAACCCCTTTTCCTCAGTGGACCATCTCCCTTTTTGCTGATCTCTTGCAATAAAGAAAAAACAAACCTTACTGTCCCTTTCTAGTTCATTTCTAAGCCATTCAAAATCACTGTATCGCCTCCTTACACTTGATTCCTTCACTTTGAATACAGGTAAGTTGGTCTGAAACATACATTATATCACTATAATGAAAAGTAATTCCATATGTGCCTACTGTAATAACTGCTTTGGTCATGGAGTAATTATTAGTATATATAAAAACTATAGGTAAATTTATAGATGTTTTATACACAAATTTTAAGTAGTGGGGTGGCAGAGTGGCTTTGGAGGAGGCATGCTTACCTTTATTATACAACTCCAATTGTCTGGATATCTTCAAATATTCATTTTTTAATAAACCTAACTTCACTTCAGTAAAAAAATAATATAGTAATATTTATCATAGTTCCAAAGATGAACGAAAATAACCAAAACAACAGTGTATCGTCTAAAATGAAGAAAAACACAACAAAGCGAATTCATATACACTACAAGAGTAACAGCCAATAAAGTCAAAATTATAGATTGATTTTTTTATGTTTTAAATTGAACATTTATTTATTTTTAACCCATATTAATAAAATTGGATTTGTTCTACAATGTGTTTCAAAATTTATTATCATTTATATCATTATCATCCTCCACTAAATTGTTAAAAACAACAAATAGCTAACATAAATCACTGTTAGTCACTGGTTGCGACCTTTCTCCACCTATCACAATGTTTATCTTCTCCCCAACCCACTCTGCTCTTCTATTACTTAAAATTTGTGTATCAAATATCAGAGTAGTAGCCAAACTATATTTTGAAATTATATGAAATTAAGAAATGAAGGCCCTTAATTAAGAAAAAAAATGGTATGTAATCATCAAATAGCAGACATAATTATGACCAATAAACAAAGAATTTTTGTAAGAAATAATCTTTATTACAATTGTAATTAGGAGACTCCTGCTAGCACTCTATGCCCCCAGCACCATCATACAGTGCTACACTATTATCAACATTCAAAGAACCAGGTTTGCATATTTTACTCAATTCATTGACTGTTAAATCTATGAAAGCATTCAATCTATAAACAGTTTGAGACTAGACCCAATTTCCTAGGATGTAAGAAACAAGAGCTACAAATAAATGCTGATTTTTAATAGGCTCTAGGAAATCTGACTAGAGTCATTCCCTATGAAATGAGTGTCAGCAATTATTTTTTTTTAACCAATTGATACAAATAATAAAAGATACAGAAAACTCTAGACAAGTGTGCATGACAAGAGTTATTAATGTCAAAGTGAGGTGTGTAAGAATAAGCCTAAATGGTGCTCTGTTGTTCGTGCCTACCCCGCAAGGGAACTGGTGTGAAGTTATGTATGTATGTATGTAGAAAACTCTAGCATTAATTATAATATGTATGTGTAAATATGTGTATAATATCATTATCCTTAATGATATTATACACATATTTACACACACAACTACATAAATATTGTTGAAAAAGAGAGTAGTAGTCTCTTTTTGTTATCAGAATATGAATAACATAAATATTAGCAAAACAATATTCTTCTGATTAATTTATTTTGACCTTTCTAGAGTAATATTACAAATTATTGCATATTTTAATGACACAGTAAGATTTATATTTTATTTTGTATTTAATAACAACTTATGAAATTATATTAAAGTTATACATTGATTTGTGTTAAGTGATTGTAAATGCAAAATATCTATTTTATTAATTTTTAGGAAAAAATTACATTAGTATCAGTAGTAGTAATAAGAATAGGAATTTGATGTGTAATAGTGACTCATACTGTCATACTATCTAGTTTTATAGCTTGAATATTGTGTATTTACTTGGTTTCAATCACATTACCTATTATAATTCTTTTATTATCATGTATCTACTCAAAGCACATATAACTAAGAATTAATTATATCACAATAACAGGTTTTCTAGTGGGAAAAACATTTACGTACAAGAACAACTATGGATCAAGGCCCTCTTAATACACTATGTGTGTGGTTACACGAAACATTTAACGCTTAAGTTTACTAACAATAAAATGCCAATTAAGACAGCAGTCTCAGCATTTTATTAATTACAAGCGAACTCTAAGCTGATGCAAACTTATGCACCAAACGTACTGATTGCCGTCACAACAAATACGCCCACCGATAGTTTGTGACCGACATCGCACGATCCTACTTAATCAAATTAACAATTATGCAGTATAGAGCTAGGGTCTAGAACCTACTTACCCTCATACGGACTTCATAATCGGTGTAGCGTTTCTTACCGACCCCCATGGTCGTAACTGGATTAACTACGTCGATTTCCAAAAAGTTCGCCGGGGCCGCGTAAGCATCGTCCAGCGTCTGTTTCTTAACATTTAATCGTCTGGTCGCGTCGGCCGTCGTATCCTCAGCCATCATTACGTTTATTTATTAAGTTCACAAAACTAAGATTAGGACAGTCCACTAATCAAAAAGGAAATGAAAAATGTCACAAAACGAGAATGATTGACGTTTGTAACAAATATGGCGGATTGCGTTCGGAATTTTATAATCAAATAAAATACCTGGCATTACTACAAAGCATACTTTAATATTTATTGCAAAAACAAAAGAGATTGTTTATTAATATTTATTAAAAGAAAAATATATTCTTTCATGTTTTTTTATGGCATGAGTTCAGCAGACAGGCAGACGGCCCACCTAATGGCAAGCGGTTCGCCATCGCCTACCTATAGACATTAGTAACACCAAAGGTGCTACCAATGGGCTGCCGCTCTTTCGAAGGCAACTGGAACCTGGCCACTAATGCCGGAACACAATTCAAAGTTGTTATGATGACATTCTCTAGACCAGGAGTGGTAGCCATCCAGACTGGCATATAAATACTTTACCATCTGGCTGTGGGTTATTTTATCGCCTGTTACAACAGGCCGCCTGGCCGCAGGAAATCGTATCTTTCTTCGTTCCTGCATGGGCGGATGGTTTGAGGATCGTTTTTAAAACCACATATTTATAAATATTTTTTGATCATCTCTCATTTGTGTCCTAAAAATCAATCTGATTAACGTTGACCAATTTATGGTATCATAAAAAAATATGCGCAATGACAGTCTATAGAAGAATGGGCAATCTCCTTTGATGTGATTTTTCTTGGAATCTCAGATACTCAAAAAAAAAGGTTTGTAAAAATCTTATTACTGAAGATTTTTCAATCCAATAGTTTAAAAGTAAAAATGTTTAGATTTCTTCTAGAAAAAATATTGTTGATGAAGATGGCCACATTTTACTTTTAATATATTTCCTTTTTTATAATTATAGTTAATATTCCCGGTCGTTGTTAGAATTTGCTTTCGTCTTAGACATTTTCACAGTTCTTTTAATCCATATTAAACAATAAGGACACATTTAACTTTAATAGGAGTCTATCATATTCTAGATTTTCTTATATGTAAACACTGTCAATTAAAAAGTATAGTTAGTCGATATTTTCGAATAATAAACGAGATTTCATAGTGGCATGATTCATTTCAATTTAACCCGTTATCATAAATATCTGTTTAAGCATAAGCAATGCTCGACATAGAATCGGCCTTAGTTTATACTGAAATATCGATATCAAGATTCAGAAATATATATAAAAAGACATTAATTTTATATATACATTTTATTTCACAAAAACTGACTCATAGGGTCCTCTTCTCGCCGCCTCTTCATTTGATAAGCTTCCACTTCCTCTTCGGTGGGAGCTTTAACCTCCATCATGCTATTATAAGGACGCTTCCTTTCATCCATAGATAAAAGATAGTCGGCCCGTTTTTGTTGACGCATTTCCATTTCTAGCGCCTGTAAAGAACAATGTATGATTTTTTATTATCTATATTAATATACGTATAAACAGAGGCCTTCATTCAGCCGTTTGAGTTTTGGCTTGCTTCAGACACTAGATTTAAGAGTTCCCGGGTTTGGGCCACCCCGGGGAGTGGGGGGAGGGGGGGGGAACAGAGTCCTCTAGGAGGGCCCTCTGGGACCTTCAAGCGGCACACTCCACGAGCCTGTGAAACGCTGTATTATAGAGTGCGCCGCACACAAGTTTGCCACGAGGCAAGACCGGGAAGGTTCCCGCCCCGCGATTTGATGCAGATACTTACAAAAGCAACCATAGCTGGTAAGTATCTGCATCATCCTGAATGTCAGGGTCCCGCGTTTCGACAACGACCAACGAGCCAGGTGGTGGACTGCCTCCATCGTCTCAAATCCGGCTTCTGGGGACCCCAGGTCCCACTGTCAAGAGCAGAGGCGCCTGGACCGTGATCATTCTAATTTCTGCCGGGAACCGCACCTCTCCTCTCGCCTGCGCATCCTGCCGGGAGCAGTACAGTGCTGCGAGCACCTCCACCGGGCGGGTCACCCGCCAGCAGTGTCACTGCCTTCTACGACCCTCTGAGCTCGCCTCAGCAGGATCCTATTTTGCCGATGTAGTGCATGGATCCATACGGGGGCCCCGAACAATGCCATACTCCGGAGGATGCCAGCGTTCAATGTCCTTATCGCCGCGCCTGGCTCTCCCACGTTCGGAAGGAGCCTGGCCAGGACGGCAGCGGATTTAATTAGCCTCCGGGCCAGCTGGGTGAAATGAGCCCCATGTTTTACCCCAGAGTTAGGGGAACATATCTTGAGGGGTTTTGTTTTGCTAGTTTTGTTTAAAAAAAATGTAATATTGGTTTAAAAGTCACCAATGTTGCATGATTTTGATAGCTTTTAAATAAGAATGGGGTAGTTGACACACATATCACAATACATTCTGAAGTTGTTCATATAAAAGAGCAGGTGTTTAAATACCATATCATCATCGTACCTTTAAAATATTATAATAGAAATAATTTTAAATACTGTTTAAACTATAACTAATACACTATTTGGCTCGTTATAGAAATGACGTCATAATTTGCAATGCTCGTACAAGATCTGGGTGGCTTTGGCGTTTTGTAAGTTCATAAAAAGTATCTCAATCGATTTAATTGTCGACTGTCGTATTATACGTTTGTGTTGAGAATCTTAAGTGTTTAATGCAACGTGACTTTTCGAGCTCCCACCAGAACTCCCTCGATTAGTGCCGGTCAAAGACCAACAATTTGCAACACACAAGAATCATTCATGGATACTGGCTAAGATATACAAATCACGCACAGCCACATTAAATAAAAGAAGAAAATTCAATCAACTACAAAATATTGACTATTATACTTCGTAACTCCACTTCTTTTTCTACACTACAGAATAGTAGATATTCTTTACCTTTTTCAATTTGTCCTCTTCCTTCTTCTCTTTCTTTAGATCCTTCTTCTTCTTTTTCTTTGTCTTCTTTTTGTTTTTCTTCTTTTTGCTAGTCTTCTCTGTTTTTGATCTAATATCGGGTTCAGAATCTGATGAACTGCTATCTGAACTGGATGATGATGACGACGATGTTTCTTAACATAAAAAATACTAACATTATTAAATCGAAGACTTCGTATGACTTATAAACTAATAATATGAATGGGAATTTTCCTTTTGAATTGAACAAGTAAGCCATTTAGAAGAGAAGATTTTATGATAGGCTATGAAACATCACATTTGACTCAAAAAAGTTGACAATATTAATGGCCTTAGATAAATTATAACAAGGATTCTTGATGGTAATCGAACCAAGGGATTAATGACTATAATTTAATATGCCTCTTTTATATATTCTATAACTTACCTTTTTCTTTTGTTTGCTTATGTTCCTTAGAAGTGTTACCAGACACATTCGACGTAGTATTTTCATGAACTTCGAGCACCACAGTTTTTCCAGCTTCACCCACACAATATGACATCTAGTTTAAAAACATAGAAAAATTTTAAAAAATATTATACGTACTTTATAATAAAAATATATTATATTTTTTTTTTAGGGGGAATTAAAACAGTAATTTAAAAAAAAGAGAATTTGTCACCTTAATAAAAGAATGGCAACATTTGTATCCCCACTGGCCATCTTTCCAAAATGACCCCCATACAGTTGTATGGTTGTTTATCAATACATCCTCTTCATATTTACTCCTGGAATTGAAAGAATAATTAATAATAATATTTTATATTTCTTTTTAATAAAATGGTTATATTTTTTTTTATAAAATAAATTACAATAAAAGAATGTTACTTATGTGATATTCTATATATAATTTTTATCAGTCTGTATGTTTATTTTTATTTTATTATAGTAACAGCTGTGTAATGTGTTTCATCTTTTACTATGTTTTTAGAAGTAATCCATATTGCCTTTTTATTTATTGCAATATTATATGTTTATAGCGATACCATTCTTGCTGGTATATTATTGTAACAAAATAGTTTTAAAATGAACCTAATAAAAAAGATCTAGTTATTTTGTCGTCATTTGTGATATTTAGAACAATTTATGTTATTATGTATATTTAAAACTTAGCTTGTCTAATGCTACTGGAAGATTCCAGGATTACTTACTTGGCGAGTTGTTTCTCTTGTCCCTGTACCAAAGTGCCGTCTTTGTTGTAGACAGTGAATACTTCCGTTTGGGCCATCAGCAATTCCTTTGGTGGTGCCTTCAAATGTTCTTCGCCACCGTATTTCTCGAGTACTGCTTGTTTCATCTGATAAAACCAAGGACAAACATTAATTCAACGATTATGTTATACTAGTACACAAATTATAATTCCGTCAGCAGTTTTCGACTGCACAGGTAAAGCAGTTTGGTTTTCGACATGCAAATAATCTACAATGAAATTTATTCACAAGTTCAGAAAGTAGTATTGCTTGCTATGCTTTCTCAGCTCTGTGCTGTTTACGATTCATAGACAGTGGTTTACTATTAAAATAGGTCGACTGTAGTTACATCGGGAGGAATTCTTAGTAGTGTAAACCTGTACATTTTAACCATCTTTAGAATTATATTTAATTAGAATCAATAGCACAAATCTTGCACAGCAGCCATTATTTAGGGACCGTCCATAAAGCACGTTTGCATACAATCTCGCGCGCGGATTTTCTCTCGGTCCCCACCCGAAATTTTGTATTATATGTCTAAAAAATCTCAGAAAATATTGATCTAATCAATCCAACTCACCAGTATAAGTTACACTTTTGCCGCAGTGGACACTATTGTAGATTGTTTAATTCTGACTAAATCACGACCAAATCGTATGTGATAGCTTAAAATGCCGCTGACTTATAGAAATTTCCAAAAAACAATCTTGATTTACGTGTATTTTATTGATTTTATTTTCATTTTTTTAAACTTTTGTTTACAAACTCAATAGTTGTAGGATATTTGTTTTGAAAAATAATTGTGCATTGGTTTTGAAAGTTTAACCCCTGAAGTTGTATACTTTAAATGAACTTTGTTATCGATTTTCTACTATAGCTTTATCACATTTATAAATTTAATGTGGAATGCAATGATACCAAAACTAACATAATATACAGGTTGGAAACTTTCAGTGGGGTAGTAAGAGGAAGTACCTTAACTGTTGCCAGTACGCGAAAGTGGTCTTAAGAGACCCTTCGTGAAATTTTGATCCCTATTTTTTTATTTTTTTTATTGCAGGAGTTCAGCAGACAGGCACTTGATGGAAAGCGGTTACCATCGCCTATGGACATTTGCAACACCAAAGGTGCTACAAATGCGCTGCTGCTCTCTTAAGGGATATTGGAACCTGGTCACTAATGCCGGAACACAACTCAAGGTTGTTATGGCGACATACTTTAGACCAGGGGTGGTAGCCGTCCAGTCGGGCAAATGCCCTACCACCTGGCTGTGGGTTGTTCTGTCGCCTCTTACTGCAGGCCGCGCGGCCGCAGGAAATTGTATTCTTTCTCAGTTCCTGCACAGATAACTGTACATTTTCTGAATTCTTTTGCAATTTCTGACTCTTTTAGTACTCCTACTGGGGTTGATCTAGTAGGAGTTTTTGATTAGCGTCAGAAACAGGAACAATTGGCATAAAAAAAATGTTTGTGTAAAATGACCATTTTGAAAATCTGTGAATAGAGATCAAAATTTCACGAAATATTATGGAAAGTCTCCTAAGACCATTTTCGTGTAGTTGCAATGGTTAAGGAGTACTTTACTGCCATGCTGAAAGCTTCCACTTGTATAATTGTCATTTAAAATTATATGATGTTTTTTTCGATGAGCTAGGTCATTAAATTGTGACCTGTTAAAAGATCATTATAATGTCATGATTAAAAATGGCCCACCTGGCTCTTGAAGTGGTCCTTCTTCTCGATGTACTCCCTCTGCAGCAGCTGCAACTTAGTGGGCTCGGCCAGCAGGTGCACGTCCACGCCGCGCGCCTGCGCCTCCCACGCGAACACCTGCGCCGCCGCGTGCCCACGCGTGTCCCCGCTGAAGCGGACGAAATTCTCGCCCGCGTACTCGGACCTACGCGACAATCCACGACCACACTTTTATCATTTCACTGAAATGGACACTGCGTAACAATCACGGAATAAACACTGTGTCAACCTTTTTTTATATACAGCATGCACATATAAGTGGAAAAAAAATCTTAAGTTGTTGTTGTCTTGGTATGGTCTAATCTTAGATAATTTACACTCTAGATGGAGCGTAGGCGGCGCGGATCCGTCGAAAAAGTTATCAGCCAACTGTTAGCCACTAAGTCGCTACCCGTCTATCAGTGTCTAATTTGACAACACGCGATACGCACGTCCGAGCGCTTCAATAACAAATTTTAAAAAGTGATCTTAAATGACGAGATGCGTGATAAAAGTCTACAGAAATTACAAGGGACGCTTAAAAACAACTAACGAAGTCGCCTACCATGGGTAAGTAATCCAGATTTCATCATTTACGTAATAAATTTCGTAACAAAATGTCTATTTTTTTAGGTTTTTATTTACAACTGCCACTTGACATTATTATCAGTGTTGCAAAACTTCAACCATATATTTTTATGAGCTGGAGTAATTGATATGGGTAAGGCTTACCCAAATCACATTTAGACTAAATGTTACTCGCGACTTTGTTCGCGTGATATATGGTTTATGATGCACATTAAAACTATGATAAAATAGTTTCTGTTTTTATAAATGTAACGCATTTTAGTCAATAATGGATTTATTATTTTTTATTATTATGCCATATACACAGCTGCTCTAAAAAGTACTGTAATGTTTTCATGGTTAATGTATATTTTAAGCTTGTGAGTTTCTATTTTCCGTAATAACTAGTATATACCTTAACTGAATTTGATGAATGAGGTATCGTTAAAATCCTCACGCTACGACATTCTCTATATGATCTTATAATAAATATAATAGTGTAGTAGAGTAGGTATAGAAGTTTTAAAAGTGATCACAAAAGTACATACAACAAAGATTTTACTAGCGACAGTCGTGTATTTTTTTTTAATTTTAAAATTAATTTGTTTCAGAATACCTAAAGATCCTGTGATTAAAAATCGGTGGGTAGACTAATACGACGAAGCCGTAAAGAAGATCAATGGAAACCTGCAAAAACGACTGTCATTTGCTCTGATCATTTTTGAGAAAGACATGTATTTTGTGAATAATAAAAAACGTCGAAGATTAAAAAAGGAAGCGGTACCGAGCCAGGTGATATATATATTTATCAAAACATATTTATAGGGTTCCGGAGATTATTGCATAGAGCCTCTCAGCCGTCATTTTTTTCCTTGCTTCTTAGCCTACCTGCTGACTGAGCCAGTGGTTGATCCCCACCAGGGTTCAACATTTGTGGGGTGTGCATGAACACGTTTGTTGGTTCTTTGACTTTTTTGTCCGAGTTTAAAATTACTATAAAGCAATGTTATCGATTAGCATTAGCTACTGGGCACCCATTTCACAGGCTCTGCTTAGTTTTGGGTCTGGAAACATGTTTCATATTTTTTTTAATGGGAACACGCGGTATCTTTCTATACAGAATGAAACGTAAGGGTATCAATACAGAAACCAGGAATAGGATTGCCATAAGTAACTACTTTCTCTATGAAACCCATGTTGAAATCTAAAAAAGGACTACCGATATAAATTGACCAAACAGATGATCTGTTTGAGCGGAAAATCATTTTTTAGATTCCCATAAAGAGTTGTTGCTAATGATCAAGTCTATTCAGGGTAATCTATACAATTTAAAAAAAATATGAATACTATACAATTTTGCAGGCATTATTTATATCATCATGCAAATCTGATGAAAGTGAATACTCTGACGAAATAGAAATGAAGAAACAAGGAGGGCTGCCGAGCAAGGTACTAATATATTATGGTGGTTATAAACAGTTTTTTCTATATTAACTTACATATAATTTTAACACTATTCAAAATATAGAGGCATCAACATCAGCAGAAGTGCAGTCAGTTGAAAATAAAAATCCACCACTATTCCTACTCATACATACATACATAACTTCACGCCAGTTCCCTTGCGGGGTAGGCACGAATACCAGAGCGCCATTTAGGCCCATTCTTACACACTTAGTCACCTCTATTCCTACTCAAACTATGGATATAACAAGCAAGGTTAATATTAATACTAATTGTGTAAAATATCTTATTGTATTTAAATAAGTGTAACATTAATAATGTTCTTAATTTGTTTTCAGAAATCTACCGAATCTGTAGAAAAATCTTCTACAGCTTGTTTTTCAGAAGATGTTCAGCCCCTCACCTTGGCTGTGCAAAATTGCGATGGTGTTGAAGATTATTCAGATATCGATTCTATTTTCGACACTCCGAAAATAAAAAATTGTTGTGTGCCAAATTGTTTTATTTCCGATAAGACGTATTCATTTTGTAAAAAACTAATAATGGGGTGGTAAATCACACAATATAAATATTTCATACCTTATTTCATTTTTTGCAACACTTCAGAACCACATTTTAACATGATTAGTTTACCCAATAAAATAAGGAAAACATTTAGCTGGTATCATTAAGTAAAGTCAGCACTGACTTGGGACATTTGCATAACCAGGGGTGAAGCCAACGTGTTGCCAGCCTTTAGGGTAAGATAAAGAGGATAGGAAGAGGAGGATAGGGGTGTGAGAAAGAGGGCATGAAATAGCGAAGATTGGATAAGCGGGGGGAGTGGGCCATCGAGACTAATACTGTCATTATGGAAATAAGATTCGTTTACATGAAGTGTGGATATAAGGTTCTGTCCTGACTTCAAATCAATTTCCACAATGCCAGTATGAATTCAGCACTACCTTCGGTCGAATTTGAGGGCGGTAACTGGATCAATGTAGATCAGTTTTAACTACATGCAATTACATAACAGCCCTTAACTGAGCGAATGTCAGACACACGCTACCCATTTTACCAAAACAGATTGTACACCTGCCACACTTTTTCAAGGTCATCCAAAGGTCAAAACTGATTTTTCTATCTAGGAGAAAGTTGATGTGTAGGAGATGAACTGTTACAATCTTTCTCTATACATAGACCAAAAGTTATAAGAAAACGGAAGAAAAAGACATGGATGCCATAAATAAATGGATATATCTAACATACGATATAAAAGAAACTCACTCTTGCGCATTAGGGTCGGGGTTATCCCTCATGGATCTAGTTTTTGGATCGTAATATGCCGAATTGGGGTCCAAATTGCGCAGGTATTTGGCGGTGTCTTCTCTGATACGCAAGTTGCGGACTGTGATACGCTGCTTGGAATCAACCTGGAAAAGGCACAAACAATCTATAGTAGTGGATGAAAACTTAATTAATATTAATCTATATTAATAAATATAATTGAAGGACCAGTCTGATTTTAAGATACATAATTGAAATTTCCAAAACTAAAATAACAACTGTTAGGCTCAGCGCAAAAGGGTTAGCAACCACAGCCATCGGTGGCCAACGGCAAGAAGTTGACACGCATTTTCATACATTTTGTAGGGCCACGTCGCACATGTGTCACCTATGGCTGTGGTCGGTAGCTCGTTTGCGCTCACACTTAAAGTCAAAACTGTTAATTATACTATACCTAATCTTAAACTACTGTGTTAATCATTTATTTCTACATGTTGGCCTAAAAGTATGTCTTCAATAGACTCTGAAAGTAGTCAACAGATTTGAATAAAAAAATTAGGGAAGAAATTTCAGTTTCTTTTCGTTTTTTTATTCTGGTATCAGCAGACATTAACATTATAAAGTGCAAATCCAGTATGATACATGATGTGTATCTGTACTGTCTATATCTGTATGAACATACACAGATGGTGGACATAACTAGTATAAAATATTACATTTTCCAAAGAATCTTTTTCTTTTGAATATCTAGATTTTTTTTAAATTGGTTTAGACATTTATTGATGAGATAATTTAATAGAAGTCTTTTCACAAGCTTAGAGTGTTTTAAAATGTAATAGAAATTTTTTACATACCTTTGTACCAGGCATGTCTACTTCATCAACATATTTGTCTTCATCTTCCTCAGCATCATCTTCTTCAGTTGCAGTTGGGTCTGAAATAATACCATATTACAAGCTTTTTATTAACTTGCAATGGATGTATGTATATATGTAAGTTCAGGTGGAATCTTGCAAGTTAAATTTGACCAACTTCCCGGATTCCGATTGAGCTGAAATTTTGTACGCATATATATATCGCGTGACAATGCAATAATATGGTACCATGGAGCTGATCTGATGATGGAGTCGGAAGGTGGCCATAGGAACTCCTGTACTGAACAAGATAGACCCATTGTGTTTCGGCTCGTTTTACTTGTCTTGGCTAGCACTCTGCTGCTACATGATATCCAGGATCTCAAAAGCGTGTATTTAAAAACCTTTTTCATTTCTTAATATGTATAGTCATAAAAGTGCATAGGCCAAAGTATATTCGATCAACATCTCTCTGATGCATTAAACTCAAACCCTCTAAATAAAAAGCATCATACATTATTTTGAAGACATAAAAGAGGTCTCATGTTCATTCTGTATTTTTCTTATAATGTCTGTATTTTCAAAATAAGTGAAAACTGGTAATATTCTATTACTTACTCATCCCTTTCACAACCGGTATTGATAAATAGTTGTACACACTTAGACTTAGAGGCCTACATGAGCAAAACTTGCAGGTGTAAGGCAGCCGGTCTTACATCTGCAAGTGTGTGTGTAGGCTTGCACTTACATACTTATACATCTTAGTAAATTATTATAAGGTATCGCAATGAGGCTGATAAGAGCTGCACAATGCACATATATGATGGAAAGGCCACATAAGTGTTCATTACCACCTGAAATATTGTATGATCTCTTCTTCTGGTAAATAAATACCTTGTTCCAATTTTTTTGCCCTCAATTCTCTTTTGGCATCTTCAACCTTCTGATACTCTTCAATAATAGCCTTGTGCTGGGATGGATCATACCCATTCCATCTGTCCCTTTTCCCATCGTAACTTAAATTTAAGTCAGGCTGTTTAAATTCATCTGGCGCTATACCAGCATTTGAGAATTTTGCTCCAATCTGTTGAGAAAGATTTTTATTTCAATATTTTTTCTGGCCTTTGCTCTTTAGACTTCTATGATCCATTTGAACAAAACTATATTTTTTTATTCAACATTATCAATCCATATGAATGAAACTTCCAACAAAACATTTAAAAATCACCCCATATCGAAACAAAACAAAAAAATATATATTCAACATTATTGATAAACAGCTTTAGAATAAGCTCTCACTTAACTGCTATGAGTTCCTTATGACTACAATAATGACCATTTGTAAACGATAAAACCACTGGTTCAAATAATGAATATAAACAAATAATAACAATGGAGTCAACAAGAGTGTGTCATAATTTTTTTTGGAGACGGTTTCTTTTTTTATGAGGACAAATTCATTTAAGGACTGAGCACCATTTGGCAGCTGTGTGTCGCAACGGCTTTTGCAAGAATCAATTGAAATTACTTGGAGTTCCTTCCTTTACCTTTTTCCAGTCATGGGAAAATGGCATAACTAACACCATGAACCCTGCCAAAGGGCCGCCTATAGGCGTCATATACTGCTGCGAGGAAAAATGCCACTCTACCCAAGCTCCACCTGAAGGGTGTGCAGGGTTTTGTTCTCGAAGCCTCTTTGGCAATGATAACACCTCAACAATTTTTCATTTTCTACTCCACATAAGTATCCCCTGAAGCACCCATGCTCCAACAGAACCTATGTCAGGTAGAATGTCATGGTGTTAAGCAAGAATTCATAATTGGATACAGAATGCAATTATAAAATACACTTTTTTACTGATAAGCTCTTTTTTAAATCTCGTTTAGCTATTATGAATATAGGTAAAGGATATATAGGTAAAGGAACAGATAGTTTTAAGATGTTTGGAGAAGAGGCACCCAAATAGTATCATTTCAATTAGGAAACCCTTAATAGGACACAGGAAAGGAGACTGGATTCTACTGTTAGAAATTAAAAGATATTTTTGGTTGTTGCCTCAAGGAATGATTAATTATTATTCTTACCTTTCTTGGCCTTTCAAGGCAATCTTTCTTTTTGTGTGTCATAGCCCCACAATTTTCGCATGCACCTTTTCTGTATTTTATTGCAAGTTTGGACTGAAAATATTATGTAATAAAAATAAAGTCATTTAAGGTTTGGTCTTTGAGTCTCGTACATTTATGTAAATAGATACAAAATTGGCGTCCCATCGAACGCGATGTGCTCCCGTCGCGCTATCTATTTGACTACTCAAATGAATATTCATAAAACACAAAAAGAAGAAGAGAAGCTGACGAAGAACTTCGAGGCGAATACCAAACTCTTTTGGAGAGAGGTTAAGAAGTCTCGGGGTTGTTCGTAAGCTTCCAGAATGGAAAGAATAAAATCTAAAGCAGGGGACGTTCTTGCTAACCCACAAGAGGTTTAAGCGCGATGGAGTGAATATTTTAGAGAAATTTATGATAATATCCCGGATGCTGGCACCACGACTGAGTCTGTGACCGACTCCGAGGAGTCAGCATCCGAGATCACTTTGGAAGAGATCGAATGGTCGATAAGAAGTCTGAAAAATGGAAAGGCAGCAGGAATCGATAGTGTGTCTGCTGAGATGATCAAATATGGTGGAACCTGCGTCCGGGACGCTTTCCTGTCCTTATGCAACTTGTGCTGGAGGACGGGAAAGGTTCCCAAGGACTGGAGGCGCGCTGTCATTGTGCCCTTGTATAAAGGCAAGGGGTCACGTATGGAGTGCGCCAGCTACAGGGCCATCAGTTTGATCAGCACAGCATCTAAAGTGTATGCGAAGATTATTGAAAAGAGAATGAGAGTGGTATCCGATGGATTACTGTGGGATGCACAAGGTGGCTTCAGAAATGGAAGGGGATGTATGGATCAAGTTTTCTCGCTCCGCAATATCGTAGAGAAGCAGCTGGCTATGGGCCGGAAGGTTTTCTGCGGTTTTGTGGATCTAGAGAAAGCATTTGACAGGGTTGTGCGGAAGGACCTCTGGGACATATTGCCCGGATATGGGATTAATGGCCAATTGATGCGTGCTGTGCAGTCCACTTACGAGGACTGTATGGCATGCGTGCGGGTGGATGGCAGCCTGTCGCCCTGGTTTGACGTCAATATTGGCGTCCGGCAGGGCTGCGTGCTGTCGGCTTTGCTGTTCGTTCTATACCTGGACATTGTCTCCAGAGAATTAATATTGATGGATGTTGGGGTGCGGATGAGTGATCTAGTTGTAAGCACCTTGCTTTATGCGGATGATGCCGTGCTTTTAGCCGAATCGCCATCAGAACTGCAAACACTAGTCACAATGATGAAAGATGACTGTCAGGCGAGAAGCTTACATTTGAATGCGAAGAAAACAAAGGTTATGGTGTTTGAAAGAGAAGAAACCAGAATGAATGCAAGGATAATGGTAGATGATGTTATGCTGGAGCAAGTGAGTGAGTTTGTATATCTTGGATATACTTTTAGCAGGGATGGAAGGTACACCACTGATATAGAAAGAAGAGTGAATTTGGGGGATAGTGTGAATGAAGCATTAGGTAAACTTCTAGGCGCTAAGAATCTCAGCCAGAAGGCCCAGCTTGCCATACACAACGCGGTGCTGGTACCTACGCTCACGTATAGAAGCGAGAGTTGGGTATGGAAGAGAGAGCATGAAAGTAGAGTAAACGCGGTCGAGATGCGAGCACTGCGCAAAATCTGCGGAGTGACGCTCGCGGACCGCGTCCTTAATACCGAAGTAAGAAAGAGAGTTGGTCTGAAAGAGTGTGTCGGGGTGAAGGTAAGGAAAGGAATGCTCCGGTGTTTCAGGCATGTGGAAAGAATGCATGATGAAAGAATGACTAAACAAATATACAATGTAAAAGTGGATGGATGCAGAAGTCGTCGAAGGCCACGACACACCTTTCATGATCAAATTGATTGTGTACTAACAGAAGGTGATGTCAGGAGCCTTAAGAACAGACGAGCGTGCATGACAAGAGTTATGAATGTCAAAGAAGCAAGTGAGGTGTGTAAGAATAAGCCTAAATGGCGCTCTGTTGTCCGTGCCTACCCCGCAAGGGAACTGGCGTGATGTTATGTATGTATGTACATTAACTAATATATTATAACTCTTCACGTCCCGCCAGCGTCGCGTCGCCGTCGCGCCCCGTTCGCTGTTTGACCAAACCTTTAAATGGTAAGTAAAACTAAAAATATTTTTGCAACTATAGATGAAGAGATTATATTGATCAAAATAACTAGCCAACACATTCTATCTAACTTCTAACTTTAGTCTTAACTCTGCTACCTTGATTCAGGTATATTAGTCAGGTCATATGTCATTAGACTACCAGACTTGAAAGTAACCTACTATACTATGCCTACTGGAATTTGGCTGCTTTAGTTTAGCTTTTGATTAGGTTATGGAAAATTCATGGAAGGCCCACTACCACTTCAGCTGGTAACCAAAGCTAACAATTTGACTTATAGTCTTATAGGCCTCAGTGTGGACTTGTTTTCATACTTTGGAGGGCAAATAAATTTATTACACCTAATATTTATTTGTTGATGTACAAAATAAGTTATAACCCCAAAATACACCAACTTACAGACAGGAAGAGATATTTACTAACCTCATCTACTCCTTTATGATAATAAGTGTCAAGTTTTGTGAACTGGGCCTCTCTGTCTTCCTGAGGCCTCTGATGCTTAAGTGTGGGCCCCGCAGTTCCATAATACCAAGGAGCTGATGAAATGTATTGTGGGATGTGTGGATTGATATCTTTTCCTAAAAATTTAATATATTTGATTTAGAATTTTATTTTTTCAAAACATGTGAAAGTAAGGAGCAATAATATCAATTTATTGTCTTTATGCTTATTTTTACTTATTTCTTTTTAATGTATTATATGCATGGATACTTTTATTACTGTTGAAAACAGCACTCCTACCAATGTACATTTCATTCATGTGATTTTATATTTCTTAACATCTTCTACCTCGTTTGTTGAATAATGAAGTGTCAAGTATTTGTCTATACAGAATCCATAATAATAACATATTAAATGGATATCATTATTGTTCTGACAACTGTTTCTGGTGTACATACAAGTTGGGTTTCAAATTTTGTATCTCCGGTTTCAGGGAATCTATAAATGTAGAAGGGTCAGGGAGGTTTATTTTATACTTCTCATTGCAATTGTAGCTGCCGGAGTTAAGTGGAAATATTTTAATAGCATATTGGAGGTCTTCAGGTAAAAAAGAAATACTGTTGTATGTTTGAATTGCAGTTCTGGAATGCCTATTTATTTGGTAAAAATGCTGATTAATAGTTTATAATACAGCACACATTTAGCTGCTAAACGAAATATAACATTTAATTATAATAAGCGCATTCGAGCTATTGCATGTGCCGTGGTGAGGTGAGGCGAGGAGGTGTGCATGGAGGGAAACATGGGAGGGACAACTAGGAACGCACGCTTGCCGATCATTTGAAAACAGCTGCCGTGGTAAATGGACGTCTGTGGCTACACCAATTTTGAATATCATATAAAATAGTGTGTAAACTGACAGCGATCTGGACTCCATTTTTACTTATAAATATGTTTATAATAGTATTTTATTTTCAAGTTTTTTTTTGTAGTGTAGTTTAATTTTTAAGATGGTTTAGTTTATAATTTAATTTTTTAAGTTAGTTTTAGTTTCCCACTGTATAAATATTTAACAAAGAGTATGTTGAAAAGACTAAAATTAAAGCCCATATGAAAACACTGACAACTGAAGAAAGAAAACATTTTTGTCTCTTTAACATCTTAATATACTGTAGTACTGAAATGCAACACTATTTTAATTATTATAGTTAACACAACTATCATTATTATTTTTGGCACTCAGTGTCTGTTTCTTTTTGTTTAAATTGGATTTATTTGAACATGATTGTGTGTAACTAATTAAGTGTATACTAATTAGAGTAGATTTGAATTATGCCCATGCCAGCAAAGTGAAACAAAGCTCACATTTTAGCCTTCATGATTTTTTTTATGATGTCCCATGAAACCCTGTTGATACTTAATTTTTTCAATAAATAAATATGAATCCTTATATTACATATTAGCGAGTTTTTAAGCACAGGCTGTCCTTTCATAATTAGTATGCTACTTTCAACAAATCCCTCCTCACACAGCCCCTTTGAGTTTCTTAAATAAAAAAATCTAAACATTTCTGGCAGCCATAAATGATATGAGATGACTACCCCTACATGTCCTCCTCAACATTACGCTCCCCCCAGTTCAGGTTATGAAATTCTAAACTTTACCCAGCCTCGTTCCTATTCATCTTCTCATATACCAAGGAAATGACATTAATTAAAACCATTTAATATATCTATAACATAATATTAATAATATACAAACACAAAGCCTCAATTTTCTACAATAGTTTAAGATCTAACCCCTGTTTTATCTCTAAAACAAGATATTGTGACTTAATACAATCAGTTTGTTTATCACAATCACAACTAAGGTTATAAAATATACAAAGCAAATAAATTACCTGTCTCATCAACTGCAGCTGGAGCTGTTCCCGCTTTACGGGCCTCTTCTAATTCTTTAGCTTTCCTCCAGTCCTCCCTGGATTTCTTTTTAGGTTCATCCTCTTCATCACCAGCTTCATCTTTGTTGCGCAATATCTGAGAAACTGCTACTCTAGCTCCAGTAGCCATTGTATGATTTTTATAACTTTATAGTATTTTTAAATTAATGAACAAAACTTAACATAATTAAGAAAAGGAATAGGAAATTCCATTTATTTGTATTTGCAACCAAACAACTGCTTTCATTTGATAAACTTCCGAGCAGATGACAGTGCTAATTATATTAAGGTTTGACGTTGACATATATTACTTTGTTCAGAAATAATTACTATTCTTAAAACGCTGCGTACATATTGAACCAACAAAAATTAGTGAATTCTTCACTGGCATAACATGTATGCGGTATAATATTGCAAGCAGCAACTACACAAATCGCTGCAATTTAACTTTTGTATAAAAATTTCACCCTGTTGGATTTATTATAAGTAGCTACATATTTAAACTACGAAATTCAAATTTTAATGAAGCTTATTCAAGTCTTCACAATTAAATTATTGTTAAAATACTCTTCCTTCTTTGAAAATAGGATTGTTTCTTCAGAATAGGAAAATTCCGGAAAGGTCTAGTATAAAATAAAACACAACAAATATAAATGTGATATTATTCAATTTAATTAATTCGTCAAACAAATAACTATATAACATAAATTTTAAGACTAAATTGACATGGTTAGTAAGAAATAAACTTGTGCGTGCACTTTAGTATGCTACTTCCTTGATTACTACTAAATGACCACAACAAAATTGGTTTACCAGACTTCATAAAAATATTATCCTATAACCATTACCAAGGAGCATCGTAGTTGAGGGCTATATGCGAATGCGAATGTCATGGGTGCAACTCTCAAAAGAGCGCATCCAAAAATCTTCAGCTTTTAAAATATTTTATCTTCCCACTAACCACAAAGTTAAGTTATTAAAAGTTAGATTAGGGATTCAAAGCTTGCCGTGGGATTTGATGACCTTAGCTACAACTCTACTGAGAGAAATTTAAAGTAAGTTTGAAGGCTGTGTTACGGTTCTTAAAGATAATTATTATAATATTTCAAACTTACTCTAACTCAATATCAAACAAGACCGTAAGACTTTAAAGACTCATCAGTCTGTGTATTAATAAAGAGTAATCATAAGAACACTCTTATTAATAACATACATCTGCAAGAGAATACTTGAGTTTAGAAAGTTTATATAGTAGGAGCAAAACTTAAATGCATCCTTGAAGTTCGTTCACGTCATTGTGCAATACATAATTGTAAGGCTCACGAAGCGGAGCATACGGGATTGATATGACAATGTTGCACTCGCGCTCATCCGCTATCCAGACGAGATCCCACATAATACACTGTCAGGTGTATATTAACACCAATTTGGATATGTGTAAACTGACCGAGCTACCTTATGTTGAGGCGCATTTAAGTTCTGCTCGATTGTCTTCTGCAACTAATCCAGAGAAGCCATAGAATTTAATGTATTTAGACTATACATGAAATCTTTATTCTAAGATATTTGTAACTCAGTTTGAAATCTGCCCCAATTGTATTACAATTTCCTCCGTGCCTTGGGCCTATGGTACGATGGTCGTGGCACACGGATCTGCTCAATACTAGGCTCACTTTGCCCCAGAGATTCCTCCAAAGCCTCAGCACGGGGGGTAAAAAGTTTACGACGACTGCGGATAACACTGAAAATATTATTTAAATTATATAATTGTGGTACATCCTATTTTAATATTATAAATGCAAAAGTCACTCTGTGTATCTGTCTATTACGCTTTCATGGAAAAACTACTGGACCGATTTAACTAATATTCGGTATATATCTAATTTTAATACATTGTGGACAAGGGATACTTTCCATTCTGGGTAATGGGATAGATTTATGTAAGGGTTATCCCAGAAAGTAGGATAGATTTTGTTTTTTTGTGATTTGCTATTTTCATTATTTTGGTCAGTGTTTGTAGATATACACATTTACCATCTATAAAAAAATGCGATAGTAACCCGAGCTGTGTCTGTTAAGTTTTCACGGTAAAACTACTAAGAGTACTGGATCGGTTTTGCTGTAATTTTGTTTACATGCAGTTTTAATACCGAAAATGGACATAAGTAGTTTTCATCCGGGAGATGGGATAGTTTGCGATATAAAATAATAGTTAAAAAAAAAACTAAAAAAATACGCTTTTATTGAAAATCCAACTAAAAAATAGAAAATAAATTTTAATAAATTTGAATTAAAAATAGTGTAAGAAAAAATGATTTTATTGTAAAAAAAAGCGTGGGGTGCTTTTCAGGATATTATCAAAATAACCCTTCTACTCATATCTGTTCATAAAATATTTATAACTATTGATACCGTGCACCCCACGCTTTTTTAAAATAAAATCAATCATTTTTAATTCCAATTTATTAAAATTTATTTTCTATTTTTTAGTTGGATTTTCTATAAAAGCGTATTTTTTTAGGTTTTTTTTAAACTATTATTTATTTTTCATTTTTTAGTGATTTAATTCCCTTCTCCGTAGAAACTTTGAAAAAAGAATTAAATACACTCTTATGATAAAATGGAATGTTATGTAAAAATAAGCATTTTTAAAAAGGTTTTTAAATACAAGCTTTTGAGATCCTGCATATCATGTAGCAGCAGAGTGCTAGCCAAGACAAGTAAAACGAGCCTAAACATGACGGGTCTATCTTGTTTAGTACAGGAGTTCCTATGGCCACCTTCCGACTCCATCATCAGATCAGCTCCATGGTACCATATTATTGCATTGTCACGCGATATACACATACATGCAAAATTTCAGCTCAATCGGAAACAGGGAAGTCGATCAAATTTAACTTGAAAGATTCCGTTACATACTAACATACGTATGAAGCTAATAAAAAGCGTATTAAAATGAAGTGAATCTTCCATGTGGGCAAATTACACTAACATAAAAATTTAATACAATGTAACATGAATTATAACGTCTGCTTTTTAAACAAAAGGCTCGCACTAGTTTGATCTGCTGCGCAGCCGCAAGGTGTACTCTCGTAGGTATATATATTTACATACATTATATCGTGATCTAAAGATAAGGATATATAGGTATATTAAAATAACAAAACTGTTGATTGAAAGTCTAGTAGTGTTCTGTTATAACGAAATAAAAGAAAGACTTGTAGTACCCTCTGGAAATATAGGCTTAAGGGACTATTTGAGAGTAACATCTTTTAGGGCTCTATTATTTTTTGTAATAATGCTTCTTCTTCGATATCCATACCAATAAAAAAAATTGAAATATCCGGCTGTTTTTCCAAAGAAATGCCGAAATATAAGCAAAATTAACTATTTATACAATTCAAAATAATTATAACTGACAATTTTAAATGTTTCATTCAAATCAATGGCTTTCAATGACAATTTTAGGGGTTAAATCAATAATTTTATTTAAAACTAGGACGTGCCCGCGACTTCGTCTAAACTTGACTTGGAATTCCCGCGGGACTTCCGGGACATATATTGTCGTAGCATTTTGCAAAAGAATGTAAGCTATCGTTTTAGTGAAAACTATGTTGGATAAGCAAATTTTTACGCATCCGAACAACTACAAACCGCTACCGGGAAAATTCCCGCGGGATTCCTAGGATAAAAAACATACATTTTATTACATTAAATTTGCTATCGATCAGTAAAAAACCATATTGGAATTCGATTTTTTTTAATCTGGCCAATTTAAATTATTCCCAGAAAAATTCGCGCGGGATTTCATGGATAAAAAGTAAGATTTTTAGTCTAGGAATTTGATGTCAACCAACGAAAACCGCATCATAATTTGGCCCAGTAGTTTTTACGTGAATCCCGAACCAACAGACTATTCTATTTTAGACAACAGTCTATTTTAGTTGTTTTTTTATACATTCAATGTACAAACACGGCATGTTTAAAATGTTATAAAATTATAGATAGAGAATTTCGTGTATGTTTCGATCTCTTGCAGGTTTCAGAAAAGATGAATACAAAGTTCAAGTCCCGTGACCAGTCACGGCCACTGTTATGTTGTTAATGCAGTTTTCACTTAGTTTGTTTAATTAATTTTTATGATCTGAAGCAGACATGCAGACAGACGGCTGAATGAAAGTAGTTACTGTTGGAAACTCCAACAAAGAGTTTTTATTATGCTCAACATGGGTTATGACTGGCCAAAACATACTCTTTTTAAATATGGAACATAGATGTTCATTTATTTTTTGGTAAGTCAGATTTTTTTTCTTCCATATTAAATGGTCTTATAGAATATCCGCAAGTGCATTTACAATTATTAAAACATTTACAGTCCACTAACAAATAGATAAAGTATTTCACAGTTACCGTTACCTGTGGATGTTTGCAACATCAGAGGCGATGCAACTGCGTGGCCAGCCACGTGAATGGGCTAAGGATGAAAGGGAAAGTGAGTTACTGGAACTCTCATTCACCGTACGAAATACGAGTAGCTGAAGAATTACAATATTAAGGTGATATTCTGTAAGAGTGTGTTATCACACCAATCGAACTGACCATAAAAGCTGATATCTACACAATAATTCCAGCATGGCTATACCACTTCCAAATATAATATTTACCTTTTTGAGGGACAACTTTGTATGTCAAGGGGTGGTGGTAGATTTTCGTCATCCGCTTCAGGTGAAGCTATATCCTTTACTTCCTTAGCCCTTGCGGGCTTGTCCAATGTCACATCACTAAACTCACTTTGTAAGTTCACTATGTCTTTCAACTTAACATCATTTTCTTCATGTTCTTGGTTTTTACGTCTTCGTAATCTGAAATTAGTACCTATGTTATTTACTTAAAATTTGCAAGACATAAAATTGTTCTAATGGTGACATTAAATGATGGCGTCTGCCTTTATTTACTGTTTAACTTAAGTGTATTTTTAATATAAGTCAAGTAAAGAATAAATAGTGGACATTATAAATTGAATTTACGTAAACAAAGGTGAGAATGCTTGTTTTATTTACATCGCTATTAATATTATAAATGCGAAAGTAACTCTGACGTTTGTCTGTCTGTTTCGTTTTCACGGATTTGGCTGAAACTCAGTATATATATATATATATATTCGATACCGAAGATGAACATAGGATACTTTTTATCCCGAAAAACGGGGTATTTTCGGGTTAAAAAATGATTTTGTTCTGTTTGTTATGCTTTTACGAAAAAACTAATGGACCGATTTAGCTGAAATTTGGTATATATGTAAATTTAATATCGAGGGTGGACAAGGGTTACATTTCATCCCAGATTATAGGATTTTTTTGGGATAGATTTATATAAAAATTATCCCAGAAAATATGATAGGTTTTTATTTGTAGTTTGCCATATTCGGCATTTTGTTTTGGTCAATTTGGTCGTTTCGGTAGTTATGATAGTTTGGGTTGTTTTTGTAGTTCTGGTTGGTAGTTTTGATTGGTGGTTTTGGTTATTTTGTTAGTTTTGAACTTGATGGAGAAAACTGCTTACAAATGAGTCGCGTGGTTTAGGAGTTAGAGAATATCCAGATAGACACGGAAAAGGACGTTGTTTTAGACTATGTAAAGAAAAATTTAAATAGTAAACAGCCAGATCAGTTCTTCACACTAACAGATAAAGAGACTAAATACCTATGGATGGCAAACTAATAATAAAATTTATGAACTATGAATGAAAATTTCTAATGAGATTTTATTACGATAAATAGTAAACAACTTTTTGGTTAAAGGAGGGTATATTCTGTGTTTTTTTAGACGTATAACTTTAGTGTTTCCTGTACAGTTCACTATAATAACAAAGAAAGTAAGTCCATATAGTCTAGACCATTGTTTTTCAACGATTTTTATAAAAATATAAAAAGTACAATGCAAAGTCTTACGCCCCGCCCCCTCTACTACAAAATTGTAATAATATTTCAGTTATTAAGAGTTCATTTATATGTTTGATTTATAGTTCTTCGGTTATATAGGTCTTATTTTTTGCCAGACTGCGACCCCATTTTATAACAAATGCGACGCCAAGTTTCTGAAACGATGGTCTAGACCACTGCCCAGCAAAACAGAGATGCGTCGTAGCCAACCTGGTTTGAAGTAACACACTGATTGATTGACAGGTTGTCTTTGACAACGTAGGTATTTGTTAGTGAATTGCAGCGACGGCGTAAAAAATGCAATTGCAGCGCCATCTATTTTGCTAGTCCGTCTATTCCATGAAAACTATGTCATTTATTGGGATAAAAAGTATCCTTAGTAATGACCCGGGACATAAGCTAGCTCTATATCAGTTTTCATTTAAATCCGTTCAGTAGTTCTGTCTGTTACGAGCTCTAACAGACAGATAGACAAAAACTCTAAAAGTTGCGTTTTCAGAATTTCCTGGTCCAAATTATCCTCTCTCACTTTTTTTTACATTTTTAAACGCATTATACAAACTAGAATAATTTATAGATTTTATTATATTATACATTCCACCTCATAATCGCATAGGAATTGACTGGCATTTAAACATTTGAATTTAATTCTTAAGGCGGAAGGTATACAAACAGTCCTGACACAGAATTTTACACAATATTAATAACTTTACCTAAGATTTGGTTTCCTAGGCTTTTCAGATTGAGCAACAGTTTGAAACAAATCTTCCTCCTTTGAACTTTTTTTTGAAGACACATAGCCTATATTTACAATAGTATCATCTTCAGTTGTAACAGGCTCATGTTTCATTTTAGCAAAAGCTCTGCGCCTTAAATTATATCTCTTATCCTCTGCAAATGTTTCATCTTGATCATTTAGCGCTTCTACTGGCATTGGAACTTGTTCATTCAGTGGTAAATTAATTTGATCATTTATTTGCGTAAATTTATCTCGAGTGATATCTTTTCTTGCTCTATTTTCTTCTTTTTTATTCATAAAAGCGTCAAGATTTGTGTTATCGTTAATTTGTTGAACTTTAAGAGAGCTTTGAGAAATGATTTCTTGTTTTGGTGATTGGATATTTATTTTACCTTCATTTTCTTTGTCATTTAAAATGTTTTGATCAATGTTCACTTTATTCTCATTTGTACTCGAATCTGTGACCAATAGTTCAAAATCAGTTACTCTGGCTGATGAGATATTGTTATATATATCTTCAAATAAATTGAAAGTGTCATTTTCTGGCAATATATCATTATTTGAAAGTTCGCCTATGAATGAATCTGTCTTTGCTTTTTTTATATCTGTGATAACATTAGCTTCTCTGTTAATTGCAACATTTTCAATATCTACCTTATTTTTAGGGCACGGTGAGAATCCTTCAAAAATATCCATAGATTCATGTTTTGTTTTGAAATTTATTTTGGGTTTAGTTAAATTTTCAACCTTAGAAGTTTCATCATATTTTAGACTTTTTGATATCTCTTTTGTTTCTATAATTTTGTCGTCTTTGCTCAAATTATGTAGATGTTTTAATTTTTTAATGTCACAATTAGGAGAGTCTAAACTATTTATAATTTTTTGAGGATTATTGTTGGGCGTAATAGTGTTGTCACTTTTCAAATCGAAATAAGTTTTCACTACAGGTAAATTTTTACTATCACCAATCTCTTCACGAATAACTGAACTTATGACTGGGCCTTTATTAAATTTTACTTTGACAGCTTCTGGCTCATTAAATTGTGCACATAGCTTAAACTTATCAGATTTTGGTATTGTAGGGCCTAGTGAAGGTCTTTCATTTTCAGCGTCGAACTTATTTTTGTCTGCTTTATTGCCTTCAGGACCATCTAAATTTTTGTTGTCAAAGTCAAAGAATTTCCTATTCTTTTTTAAAGTATCAATTTCACTTAAACCCATTTTCTTGTCTGTACTTTCTAACTCTTTAGTAGCAATTTCAAGTTGCTCAAATTGTAACAAGGAACTATCGCTACTCAAGCTCGATTTCAAATTGAATCTATCGCTACTTAAGTTCGATTTCAAATCAACGCGAATAAGATTATCATGTTTTGATTCAAAATTTTTAACCATAAATTTAACTATTTGGGTCTTTTTTTCTATTTTGCTTTCATTACTCGTTATATCAACTTTAGGTTCACTTTTAAAAATATTATTGCCAATACCTAAATTATCCTCTCTCATATATGATGTACTTGAAAATTCATTTAAGGTTTTAGTGGGACTATCATGACTTTTTCTAACAAAATATGTACCTCGTGATAATTTTGTTTGAACATTATTTGATTCACCATCTTGATAGCTGAATAAATTAGAGATGGAAGATGCAATTGATGGAGCATTTATTAAATTATCAACACCCGAAGTCAATTTTGATATTGTGTTTGTTGTTATATTATTCTTTTCAATGTTTTTGATCGATTCAATATCTTCAATGTTTGAATTAGGACTTTTCCGACAAAACTCTGGAGTTAAAAGTTTATCATCATCAAAGGTCAATTTGGAAAAATGATCGATTGTTGTGTTATATGTTGCATCTCTAATGCTTTTAATCAACGTACTATCATGTTTGTTTGAATCTTTAATCATTTTTTCATTATGAAGAGTGGTAGATAAATTATCACTTAATTTTTCAACATCATCAAAAGTTAATTTTGAGAGGTTATCGGTTGTAACACTTTGTCTTATACCACAAATACTATTGATTAGTGGGCTATCATTTTTTGTACCATTATCTAACCCTTTGTCGATAATAACAGTATCTGATAATTTTCCACAATCATCAAAAGTCAATTTGGAGAAGTTAGCAGCTGTAGTACTATGTCTGACATTACAAATACTTTTAATTAGCTGACTGTCGTCTTTGTTTGAAGCACTATTCGAAACTTCATCTGTTGTAGTCACAGTATCTGTTAATTTTTCATCATCAAAAGTCAAGTCACAAAAATTATTAGTTGTACTTCTATGTTCATTCATAATACTTTTAATTAGTGCACTTTTGTTTGTATTTGAATTTTGCAAGACTTCTGCCAATTTTTCCTCGTCATCGAAAGTTAATTGCGTAAAATTGTCAGCTGTAAGGCTTTGCTTCGAATTTATAAGACTTTTAATTAATGCACTATCCTCGTTACACGAAGCAGGTAATTCACAATTACCGTTACTTTTTAGCGTATCATATAATTTATTACATTTTTCATTGTTAACACATGATTTTTTAGGTGACATTTCATTATCATCGCTTGAATTGAAATCACCTTCATTTCTGTTTACTTTAGCTTTTGAGTTATTAAGTTTTTTAGATGAATTCATTAATGATGTTATTTTGAGTATTGGGTCTAAACTCTCGTTTAGGGAATTGTCTGTATCTCCGTCACTTTCGACGTCATCATCTGATATTGTCACTACATCTTGACTTTTCGCAGAGCTCTCTTTAAAGTCTTTTTCTGTAACAATTAAGTATTTTATGTGGGGTGTTCAAAAGCCAGATTCGTGGGACTTTATGTTTAGAAGAGATTCTTGGGTAAACTGAAAGCCTAAAGTGGTCGCCTTTGGAGAATCGCTTAGTGAAATTGATCCGTGTCTAGATATACTGGTAGTTGTAAGACAAAGTATAAAATTCCCTTTATATTGATACTTGTCAAGTTCATCATACAAACCTGCGAAAGCAACCTCTTTACGCCCTCTGACCCTATTCATATATTTGAATGAAATTTAATATTGTGGCATCTAAATATACTGTTTTATCTTTTTAAATTAAAAGCCTACCATACTTAAGTGCTACAAAACAGTAAACAATTTTTGAGAAGGCGAAAGTCTTTTCTGAACCTACCCAGCATTAAAATATAATTTTTTCTTCTTGTTTAGCTTAGTTACTAGGCCACTTGGGATGCCAATACTTATTGGCACAATAAGTATTTTCCTAATCACTATTTTATTTGTGGCATACGTCATATATATATGACGTATACATACTCAACAAATCGACATCAAATGTCTTTATCCTTTTTTTTTACTATAATATTGATTAATGCTCTTTTTATTATATGATATTAATGATTATGTTATTTTATCCCTCTTTGCTAATTATAAAATGAAAGTGCAATTTTTGGTTATTTTTGTTAATTTTAACTTATTATATTTACCATCCCTTTCTTCTATGCAAGTGAGTAAATGTTGCAATTCCTTTTCAGCACGCGTACGCGCAAGACGTTCTTCGGCTAATTCCTCCTGAAAAACAAAAGATATAATTTATTTCTAGGATGAAACGACCACTTTTGCATAATCAATAATATTAATAATGAAAGTTAATTTAAGTCATTAATTTCTCATGAAATTTAAATCAGGTTTTATATTTTTCACCATAAACCTAAACCTAGATAATTAATATATAAATTTTCATAAGAACAATGGGCGGCCTTTTCGCTTATAGTGATCTCTTCCAGGCAACCCGGTGATTAAGGAAATTTTAAAGAATTATACAATATTTGGAGGTGTACTAAACTAAAATAAAACTAATAAAATCATAATCATCAACTACCATTAAAAATAAAATATAAATTATACTTAAATAAATAAATACAATTATAATTATAAGAAGGATAAAATTGCTTTTTGTGTTTATGAAAAACCATGATTCGTTCATTACAAGCAATCTAATTCAGTGTTCTTATTTGAAACAACTGCTTCCCAACAAGCATAAATACAATTTTACAACTTACCTTTAAAACTATGATTTCTGTTATCAATTCATTCACCTGCAAATAACATAATATTTTACTTGCTATCTCCATTATTACTGAAAAGTGATTTTAAATAAAAAAAATCGCACTTCATGAGATACAAAGGAGTTTTAGTCTAATAGTGTTGAAAACGTAAGGAAATACTATGTATAATAATTTATATTCATAAACAACTTTTAGCAAACGGAAGTCTTATTATTCTTTAGTTGTTGCATCAAGTGGTTAACAGACTTGTCTAATTACATAGGTTGAGCTCCTGACCGAGGATCATGTGACACTTATAGTTCCACCACTCTTAATGTGCTCTCACACGAGGAACTAAAATTGCTCAATCCCGGTCAATTTTCGTCAACTATGACATCGAGCCATTTAGGCATGGCAATATGTAGCAAGCTGTTGCTGAGATACGGCCACACAATACCATGCAATGGGGAAACTTAAAAAACTTAACCTCCAGCATCCGCGGCAGTCTTCATATCCGTGACATAGCAGACAAACTGCAAAAGTGTCGCTTTGAAGGAGACGGCCCAAGAAATGTTGGCTTGACGTTGTGAAGGATGACATGCGTGCCAATGGTCTCAAAACGGTGGATGCCGAAGACCACGCGAAGTGGAGTAGAAAAAGTAGGAAAGCGGACCCTGGGCGTCGGAGTGAACGCTCCGAACGCAACCGGGATTTAAAGCTCGGATGATGATGATGGAGAAACTTAAAAAAATTAGGCACACCCGCGTCTCCACCGGTGGCCTGTTCTTCACGCGTAAACGAGACATACAAATGAAATAGAAAGAAAATTGCCTAAAAATTATATTATTACATTTAAATATTCCGCAACTCATATTATGGAATATAAGGAGCAATTAGGAGCAATATTCCCGAAACAACTGCCGCGTTTTAATAAATAAAATGCAGCATATAAATTGGTATACAATTTACGTTAAACTTCTACTTTATTCCCCTTTCACTATAACTCGATGCGCAAGGTTACCGAATTCTAAAAATTAACATCACTTAATCATATTATAAATAGGTCATAAGTAGAGATTATTACAAAACATTGATTATTTTTAATTTTTGTAGAAATTACATTTTTTTAAGTTTACGTGACTAGTATACATAATAAAACTAGGTTTTAAGCGCAATAAATTTGATTTTTTATTATTCCGACGTTTCGGCCGCTTTTCAGTGGTCGTGATCACGAAAGACAAAGATGTCAAGTGTTAATGAATATTGTTAAGTTTTATTTAGCCTATCGCCAACTTGTTCATTTTAATTTTGTTTATGGTTATTATTTACTCTATGGGACTCTAACCTAATTCACCACCGCTTCAGAACATGTTGTGGCTTGAAGAGAATGAGTGGCGCAAGAAACTCTTCAGCAGACATGCCTCGCTCTAATAATTTTATGTAATATTAAAATGGGTAGGTGGTAAAAAAATCTATATAATTATTTTTACCTCCTACTAGTACTAGACTAGACTAGTATACATAATAAAACTAAGTTTAAACGGTTTTATGCGCGGTAAAATAGGCATGTTGATGAAGAGTTTCTTGTGCCGCTTCCTCTCTTCAAGTCACAACATGTTGCAACACGGTGATAAATTAGATTAGGCTTCCATAAAATAAATAATAATCATAAACAAAATTAAAACTAATTAATTAAAATGAACAAGTTCTTTCTTTCTTTCTTTCGTTTTTTGGCAAGAGGTTCGTTTGTTTAGCCAACGACCATTACTAATGAACAAGTTGGCGGTGTGCTAAACAAAACTTTAACAATACTCATTGCCACTTGACACCTTTGTCTTCCCTGATCACGGTTACTGAAAAGTGGCCGAAACTTCGGAATAATACTAGTCAAATAAATTAACGCGCTCAAAACAATTAAAATTTAGTTTTATTACCTAGTATTAGGTGTTAATATTTTTGACTGTTGGTAACCCTGCGCAGCAAATTATCATGAACGGGTAATAGCACAAAATGCAAACACATTCTTGGAGCGGCTGGACTATATATAGTAGATTTTCTAGCTTCACATAGTGACACCGAAGGAGAATAACAGAAGAAAACCAGCACATTCAAATAGAGGAGCGGACAGTCAAATCACCTGAAATACCTTTTATACTCACAAATTATCGTAGCCTCATAAATTTGTACAAGTCTACCTACTTCTATCGTCATAAGTAGGTACAAGAAGAAGGAGTCAACTAGCGCCATAATTATATTGTTAAAAAAATAATTACCTTTTTTACTATCATGATATTTTAAAAGTTAAATGTTAAGATGTTATTTTAACGCCTGTTCTTTTATGTGTAAAATGTTATAATTTATTGTAACATGATGTGTTCACAACCTGCAACTGTAAATGTGTGATATACACAGCCTTCTATGAACTTAAGTAACAAAATGTGTATTATTCTAGGTTGTTTATGAACTGATCTAATGTTAACTAAAGTTGTTGCTAGACAATTTATTACACTGAAACTCCTGTATACAAAGGCTTATATGTTATTAAATAACATTAAAACTTATTTCAACAGAACTTTAATTAAATTTCTATTGTTTCCATTTACCTCCTTCGGAATTCTCGCCGGTGTTCCAATAGATTTAGTACGAGATCTAGCATTTTCTAGTCTCTCCTCATACTCTTCCTTCATGTCCTCCATCTGTACAAAAAGTAAACTTTATATGAATTCAAAAGCTTAAATTTAATTTAAATATATTTCGAGTTTCGCCGAGTATTCAAACAAATAGGTGCTCAAATATGATTCTGAAACCAGAATATTTATGAATACATGACCCAAGTTAGACACCTAAATGGTGCGAAACCATAGTTATATTTGCAAAAATTATTATTGAGCAGTTATATAGTTATAGTAATAGGAGTAGGACTTACGCATCACGATCAAATTGAAGATATTTTACAGAAACATCAACGTAAAAAAGCACTTTAAATAAGTATGTATGTATGAAGAGATTAATAAATATAGATGAAGTAAAAGATGCATGTCAAGATCGTAGTAAGTGGGAGTCCATCCTCTCTGCCTACTCCTATAGGAATCAGGTGTGATAATATGTACGTATGTAGTTATAGTTATTTGCAAAACAGTAAATACATAAAAAAGTCACTTCTATAAAGATGTATATAAAAAGATATTCTTACCTCAGAACGTAGGGATTCAAGCTGGGCCTCATAGTACTCCTTCATATTCTTCCTCGCCTCATCCACCAACTCCTTCATCAGATCTGCTCTCTCTCTTTGTTTATCCTCCATGGTCAGTAATAACTCTCTATTGAGGGCTTCGGCTCTATAAAAAAGATGCAGTCCATAAACATACTGCTACTGGGCTTGCGTTCTCCATTATTACAGGCAAGAACAATATACCCGCCACATTTGCCCAAGGCAGATTGACAGATTTGCCACATTGGTTACCTCGAAGTGCACATGTCATCAACATGTTTTTTCTTCATTATTACAATGTAATAATTGTAACAATATGTACCTACAATATGCCAGAAAAACTGTCTTAATGGTCTTTGCAGCCAGGATTGGGACCCATTAGCTGTGTGAAGTAAAATTTAAAAATTACAATATCATTTTCACTCTTTTTTTTTTGCGAAGCTGGCAAATTCGCCAGGTGGTAGGGCATTTGCCCGACTGGATGGCTACCACCCCTGGTCTAAAGTATGTCACCATAACAACCTTGAGTTGTGTTCTGGCATTAGTGACCAGGTTCTAGTTTCCCTTAAGAGAGCAGCAGCGTATTTGTAGCATCTTTGGTGTTGCAAATAATACATACATACATACATACATAACTTCACGCCAGTTCCCTTGCGGGGTAGGCACGAACAACAGAGCGCCATTTAGGCTTATTCTTACATACCTCACTTGCTTCTTTGACATTCATAACTCTTGTCATAATAATAATAATATAATAATAATCGGCAGACAAACACACACATTGTATATCCCCAAATTAAGCAAATGTCCATAGGCGATGGTAACCGCTTTCCATCAAGTGGGCCGTCTGCCTGTCGGCTGATCTCCTGCAATAAAAAAATAGACTGGGATTATCTCTAGAAGAAATGTAATGATACTCACCGCATCAACTCGAAATGTAGCCTCTCTTTGTCAGTTCTCAGCCTCATGACTTCAGCACTGGTTTCTATTGTCGTATCATCAGTGCTGTTTAGTGTTTCCAATGAACTCGCTGATGGGATGGTGTTGTTGATCTCTGAATATAACATCATAATCACTTTATGAACTTTTGATGTTTTTTGGGTTAGCCCCTTAAGAACCGATTTTTATATAAAGCCACCAGTATGGAAATTTTAGGAATGAAATAATACTATTATAACTCAAAACGTAATGTAATGTTTTCTTTTGCTTCCCCTTGTACTAGAGCAAACAAAAAAACAATTATTTGAATCGATCAACCCCCTTTTTTAGTAATTTAAGTGTTAATCTGTATGTCATGTTAATGATCATGTTCTACATAAAACTTGCTTTACAAAATGAGTTTTAGCAAATATTTTTTTTAAGAAAAACAAACCAGCTTCAAAAAATAAATATTTTACCGACTTCTTTCTAGAGTTACTTTCTACTACACAGCCAAGTAAAACATAAAAAACAACAATAAATTTGCAAAATGTAGTAATTTTTATGTTTTATTTCACACCAACTGTGTTAAATATTCTTTTTTTATTTTTAGCTTGAAGTTGGTTTTGTTTTTGTTAAGTAAAATTAAATTTTTAACTTTTAGTTCCATAAATACTTGAATAGCTTTAGAAATAATATATAAAGCCCCTGTAGAAATTATAATACTGGCACATAAAAACAAAGTTGCTATTTGACTCTCCGGCATAGATGGTTGTCAACACAGATTGCTCTCGATATACCTGGGACATACCTACACAAGTTTCTGTTGATAGAAAAAGTTGCAAGCATTGATCGCCAGACTACCCACTACACTTTCCAGAATCCTTTCGCATTATATTCAGAAGCCATCAAACCGTAATCACGGATATGACGGCAGTGACGACTTGATACAAGCCAACAAGGAATATGTCCAATTACCCTATTGTGATTACTAGTATTCCCCATTCATTTACGATAACTTGACACTCAGGGTTACGAACAACCAAAAATATTAACACCCAAATCTAGAGTCAAAAAGGGCTAAAATCGCAATAATTACCAGAAGATTCCAACATAAAATTAAGAATAATTTACGTTTTGTAATAATCTCTATTTGTAACCTATCCACAAATTAATAGTTAATATTTAAAATTTCGTGTTTTAAAGGTTAAATATAATTAGGTTTTGAAATGTGACGTCACGAAATTTAGGACTCCTCCCACCCCTTGTCACATTTCGTCGACCGCTTAACGTGTTATATAATTTATGGATCACTCCTATTTTATAATATGATATTAAGTGATGTTAATTTTAGAGTTTGGTAACCCTGTGCGTCCATTGATCGTGAACGAGGAAAGATGTGTTTGTATGAAATAAGACTCACGTATGTCCTGTGCGACCGCGGCTAAGGTGAGCACAGACTTGCTCTCGTGCGCGAACTGTGGCGCCGGGTTGAGGGTGACCACCATGCTGACGGCCTCTCCGCGCGCGCCCGTCAGCCCCGAGCCCAGCAGCCGTGTCAGCTTCGACTCCCTGACGAAATGACATAGAAATACTATGTAACCGAAAATAAAGAAAAGCCTGTTTACTTCAATAAGTCAAACAACTCATATTTTTATTTCATAACAAAACATGTCAAAGAGGCAAGTGAGGTGTGTAAGATTATTCTTGGCTTATGCCTAAATGGCACTCTGTTGTTCGTGCCTACCCCGCAAGGGAACTGGCGTGAAGTTATGTATGTATGTATAATCAAAACTGTTGTTACCAATTTTATTTTTTCAAAAATACCTGGTTCCTTTTATAATAAATCATAGATTGACAGTAAGATAGTTACTCATTCCTTTTAAAATTTCAATTTTCAAAATAACACTTTATTTAAAAAAAACAGAATATATATTAGTTAATATTAGTACCTATGTCATATGTAATTTAATCAATAGCAGATTTGAAAGGTTAATCAGTATTACTCGAGATATACACAATAATATAGTTGTGTAAATGTTTAAATGAATTTTTTAGTGCAAGCTTAACTAATGTAAGCTTTATATATTTAAATACATAATAATTAATATATGTCTTATACATACATGTCGATGCATTAATTACCTATGTACCACATTTGAAAGAGAAGAAGATCTATAGATTACAATTGGAAACCAGAGTTTTATATTTCCTTAAATTGCAACACTGTTCTTCTTCTACTCCATATCCCATTATTTGGGGGCGAGTCCCTTCACTTTTTAGGGCCAAGTTGGTTAAGGTCTCTCTGAATGTTCTGAGCAACCTATAACTTTTTTTTGTTCTAGTGTGATTTTAACATCATCTTTTATACATAATAAAACTACGTTTTAACGGTTTTAAGCGCGTTAAAACGTAGTTTTATTATGTATACAAGTCGCGAAAACTTAAGAAAATATTATCATCTTTTGATATAGCTATACCAATGACAGTCCTTTTGAGTGATTGAGTTGAAACCTTATATAGAAAAAATCCCCATTCATTCACCCATTGATAAAATTTTGAATTTAGTAGGTATATGGGAGCTGCATGCATACAACTAGTTGTCGCAGTGGACAACGGAGAACTGATTAGCGGACCGCGGGAGCGTTCATATTAATAGTTGCTCTATTGTGCTGGCATATTATCTGCCCTATTCACAAATTTTGCTATCTGTGCAGGAATGGATATGATACAACTTCCTGCGGCCGGGCGGCCTATCGTAACAAGCGTCAAAACAACCTAAAGCCAGGTGTTATGCTATTTGGCCATCTGGATGGCTATCACTCCTGGTTTAGAGTATGACACCATAACGACCTTCAGTTGTGTTCCAGCATTAGTGGCCAGGTTCCAGTGTGCCTTTAGAGAGCAGCAGCACATTGGGTGTTACAAATGTCCATAAGCCACGGATGGGTGTTCTCGTCAAGCTGGCTGTCTGCTAAATTCATGAAATATATATGTTTTAAATATGTATTTCCCTAATTTAATAGTAATTCCCTGATTTACTTATAATATTTGTATACAGCCGTTTTATCCGTGCAGGAAAGGAGAAAGAATACAATTTCGTGCGGCCGGGCGGCCTGTCGTAAGAGGCGATCAAACAACTCACAGCCAGGTGGTAGGGCATTTGCCCGACTGGATAGCTACCACCCCTGGTCTAAAGTATGTCGCCATAACAACCTTGACTTGTGTTCCGACATTAGTGACCAGTTTCCAGTTTCCCTTAAGAGAGCAGCAGCGCATTTGTAGCAACTTTGGTGTTGCAAATGTCCATAGGTGATGGTAACCGCTTTCCATCAAGTGGGCTGTCTGCCTGTCTGCTGATCTCCTGCAATAAAAAAAAAACCATTCTCAAATAAAACAAGTACACATCAGTTCACTCTTCACAAAGTCCAGAAGTGAATATTACTCTATTCCATCTGAAGTAATTTAACTATTACCTCTCGCTGCTACAAGTATACCTGTAGGGTACGAGGGACTCTTGGCCCTGCTTCTGGTTGCGCCTGAGCATGTGCAGGCAGCGCTCGAGCACGTGCAGCGAGGTGTTGATCGCGCGCGACTCCTGCATGCGTGCACCCGTGTTGCGCGTGGCGCGCGCTCGCTCGCACCCGGCCAGATCGCACAGCCGCACGCACGACCACCGGATCTCGTCATCTGGACACCATTATAACAATAATTAAATTTAATCTCATTTGGCAATTATACCATTCTTGGCATCACAGTACAATTATTGGCACCCTATTATTTTATTCTAAACATTAAGAAATCTTAATATTTTTTGGCTGTTTTAAACACACTGAGCAGTTTATTCTGTGAGTATTGAATGATACTGAGCTGTCAGGCGTCACACTCGTCAGGTAAAGTCGGTTCAAGTCCACTGAGAGCGAAAGAGATATATATATATAGTCACTGTTATACTCTTTCAGCAAGCATTATTCCTTGACCTCGATGAAGATTTCACTTCTGTTCTATGGTCTTAAGCACACATTCAGTTTTCATTTTTATTTGCTAGCCTTACAATGATATTATTCTTATATGCGGTTACATCGTCTATGGATATATGCAACACCAGAGGTGTTACCAATGCAAATTCATTATCTTATACAACTGTGCAGTATGCCACAAAGGCCCGGCGGGCCACATGCGGCCCGCGGGTCGCAGGTTGAGTATAGGGGGCTTACACCATATTATTATATTACCTATACTATACTTTTGTACCTTATATTTATATCTTGTTTTGTGTGGCAAATAAACATATAAATAAAGTTAGGTTTGCGTCGAGTGTCACCTGTCTCAGTGAGCATGGTTATTGTGAATATGCAATGGGAGCGCGATGACTGCGCGTGCACGCCTGTGGCGGCCACCACGAGGTTGCGTTTGCCGGCGCCCATCACGTCGTACGCCTCCTCGCCGGACCTAACGAAGGCCTGCGCCGCACCCTGATTCAAAATTGGATCTTGTACCAAACAAATCAATAAACGGTCATAAATCAAACTGTTATAGATATATTAACACTGACAAAAGTAATCTTCTCGTATATTGAAATACAGTAAAAAAAAATACAAGTTCAACTTATACAAAAAATAAAGTATTTCTTAGATTCCAAAACTTCTGAACCTTTAATTAAAACGACTATGTTTTAACCATTTTTAAGTGCTGGATTTTATTTATTTGATTTTAATTTCGATTTTTACTTAATAATAGTTAAAATGTAGTTTTAATTACATGTACTAGTCGAGAAAAGTTAAAATTCCTATTGAACTATTGTTGTTATTTTTATATTTGTAGATGTTTCTAAACACTATTATTGTTAACATCTCTTGTCGGAATACTTACATTTAACTTAAAATAAACTCATGTTAAATATTATAAACGAGAAAGTTTAGCCAGGATTTCAGCCGGGAATGTAAAATAACCCTTCCGACAGGTCAACAGGCCACCAAAAAAATTGGAAAGCAATGATAATAAAAAAGCCGGTATTATTTTTCATTGTGTCTGGCATCAAACTGCTTTATACACACATCCAAGCATTAAATAACTTGGTTATTGGTGACTGATGAGTCTTTTCATATAAGGTCTTGTTATCCATGTTTCAAACAAATAAAGACTGATATCATCATTACCTAATTTAATAATGACTTATTGTTTATGAGGAGAATAAAGTAAAGTTTATAGTAAAATATAACATCAAAAAATATTTTGTACTGCCAAAAATAGTAAATGATCACCAAAATTTAAAATTAATTTGATTTTTATGATTTGGTGATAATTTAATATATTTGGCCTTTGAATATAATATTGAAGTACAGTCGAACAACTAGGAACCATTGTAACTTTTTACTTTGTTTTTTTTGGTACTTGTTTCGTTTTCTTAGTGTATAACATATTATATGGTAAGAAAGCTTAGAGTCTCAAAGTGTTTTTTGGTGGTCACAATATTTGTTGCCTCTATTAATTAATTACCTTAACATAGAAATGCCCAGATGAGTCTTCTCTAATATGTAGTTTTGTTCTCTTCTCAGGGGGTGCCAACAAATCATATACTGCTTCATTGTATATTTCCACAAACGAAACCTGTAATATTGAGATCATTAGTTAATATAAGATTGTTTTATAGTACTTTTTTGGGATAATCTCAAGCAAAGTATGAATGAGTGAATGAATTAATGAAAACACTTTATTTTACACCCAAAATTTAAACTATGTGCTTAAAAACTTGAAGTCATTGCAACAAGTAATTTCAACATTGACAAGAAAATTGTCAATTGAATCAGTCAATGTGTAGGTGTTAATATTATTTGTAGCTTGCGAAAGACTCAGGTTTTGTTTTTCATACATAATTTGTAGTGGTGTCTATGTCAGACAAAGTCATATATGGGTAAAAATTAATTATTATTCTCCTTTAAGACATAATTTTATGAGAGACAAATCAATAATGTTTATTATCAAATCAGGCCTCTTTTGACAATTCATAACAAAATATTAGCTTGGAAAATGTAATGACAGACTTAAAAATAGGTTATTTTACTGGTACTATGATACAGAAAAGTGTTAATTAATACACATTTTAATAATAAAAACTTACCCAAACATAATATTTAGTTCTGTTTGACAAATTAAGGGAGCTAGCACTGAACTCATTCTGTAATTGCACACTTATACGACGATATTTGTCACGGTTTGGAGCAGAAGTTTGTCGTAATCTTTTCACCCACTGGAAATTTGCATACAAATTCTTTTGATTTTTTACAGTACAATTACATAAACTAGAACTCTTGGCATCCAATTAAATACAAGTATTTGGCTTCCAAATCACATTAGAAAAAGTAATGTAGAAAATAAAGTATGTGTGATTGTAAACACATTTTTTATGTTAAAATGGGAAAACAAGCAGATAAGTCATTTACCAGCTTGAGTGAACATTGGAGGTCTATAATTTTAATAAACTCATAGGCTTTAACCACAAATATTATGTTGCCCATCCTGAGACATTAGTAGTTTAATCTTAGTGTCAGACATTTATTGCCTATCCTGCCTTTCTTTCCCGAACAAAAGAATTGTTTGGGGGAAGACAGAAGTAAGATGGCCCTATGCAGATGGCTATTTCACATAGCCCAACTTTCACTTGCATGTGTTTGAATATGTGAACACGTGCATTGAACTACTGTTTTAATATAAATATGTTTTCAGTCCCAATCATCATCACTCAAGATTTCAATTTTACATTTAATTTTATTACTTTGTAGTTTATCTATTTAATAAGTAAAACATTGTTTATATTGTCTTAAGTAGCAGAATCTCTTTGAAAATAAAAATTTAACTAATCTTATAAATAGCTACATCTTTCCCAGAACCATGGTAGAAACTAGTCAATTTTCTCTTGTGAACAAAATGGAAAATACTAATATAAGTATTGTATTAGCAACATGTGTAGATAGATGATAATAAAAATTAGTATTCATATTTAGAGTAAACAAAAATATACTTTCTCAAGCAAAGCAAGTTATATTTTATGTTAAGAGTAACATAAAATATAACAAATAAATCTGGGACCAAAACCACTAACATGCAGACCAATGTAAAAAGAGAAAACAATCTTAACACGATTTATTCTATCAAGAATCAGAAATAAATATTTGTATGTAAATAAACTAATAGTGGTGATAGACATGTGAGTATGGATACTTATGGTCCTGCCAACTTTTTTTACCAATCTGCCACCATAAATGTGCAAATTTTCAGAAGCAGACAGTCATCAAGCCCTAAGTATATGACTGTATGTGTACTTGTTACACATCTATCATCCACTTAAAAATGTTAACACTCAAACTATACTGAGTAAAAGTCTCTCATTAGCCATAGCAAGCTATCAAACTGATAGGTGTAAAGCAATAAAAGCTATCTGTAAAATGGCAACAGTATCTCATAAATTAATAAAAAATAAACAGCTTATGTTTACCACATGCATACAAACCTATACTGATGAAAATTTTAATAAATTCAGTAAATGATTAACAAAATTGGAATAATTTCTCTGAGTGCTCTTCAAAATATTTGCTTTTTAACAATGAATAGCCAAAAAATTAAAATACTTGAAGTTTGCTAGGTGGTAGGGCTTTTGCCCGACTGGATGACTACCACCCCTGATCTAAAATATGTCACCATAACCACCTCGAGTTGTGTTCCGGTATTAGTGACCAGGTTCCAGTCTCTCTTAAGAGAGCAGCAGCGCATTTGTAGCGCCTTTGGTGTTGCAAATGTCCATAGGCGATGGTAACCGCTTTCCATCAAGTGGGCCGTCTGCTTGTCTGCTGAACTCATGCAATAAAAAAAATAAGAAATTGTCACCTTTAGCCTAATCAATCCTTGTGCACGGACTGTCAAGTATTTACTCGACTTTTTACAGATAGCTTTATTTACTATGCACATGATATATAGCCTAGCTGTCTGTCACAAATAAGAGAAACTATACAGTTTGAGGTAGAAGCATGTTCGCACAAAAAAAAACACACTATGAATAAAACAAGCAAAACACCTGCAACTCAAACTCTTGCTCTGCACAACTAAGTTTATCTGCACCATTCTCTGCAGGTTTATATAGTGGTTGCTGTGCAGCATCTACCAGTTTGAAGACATACTCTAGCGAGCGAGGTACAAGTCCTGGTGAGCCCACTGTGCCCATAAGTGTATATGTTTTTCCTGATCCTGAGGGCCCATAAGTCAGCAGAGTGAAATTGTGTCCATCAGGTAACTTCTTCAGGTTGTCCTTTACAACCACTTCAAATATTTCCTGTAATATAGAAATATTTTGATCATAACAAGTTGCAATATTTCGCTGAATGGAAGTTTTGTTGTTGTAGAATTAATGATGAATGATATCCAAAATAAAAAGAAAATTAACAAAATCTTCCATATTAATAACCATTACTTTCTCCTTGGAGGATCAAGAATACCGGTCTTATACATATTGAGTTAACGAGTAAGTAGTGTGTTCCAAAACGGAGATTACAGGTTAAGAAATAAAGAACTGTTTGATATACCAAATTGTAAGATGGCACAAGAAAACAAAACAGAACTTACTTTCTGGCTACACTCTGGAGGGAATATTTTTGAAAACGTGTACATCTTGGACACATTGTGTTGCGTGCGTCTTCCATGCCCAGCGGTGGTGGTATCCAAAGATGTGACAATGGATTTATCTGACCGTACTTCATAAAGATTATTTGGCACATTACAAGGCTTTAGCCTCAAGTAAACTTGAACTAACTCGGACTCCTCAAATAACTTAATACCCTTTTGAGGACGAGGTCTCAGAAGAGGATGTAGAATCAGTGGTGGCTTTGGCTCGATAAACGATGGGATATCCCTTCTAGACACATCATTATCAGAATATCGTTGCTCTGACATTACTAAAACAATAACTATTTACTACACATATCAAGAACACAATTATAGCTAATTAGAATTAAATTTAATGTTATAACTATATCAAATTATCAAAAACAAAACGACAGCCGTTGGTTTATAAATAAATAATTTGAATTTAAAACAGAATATTATTTTCTTTATGTTGGTGCCATTGATAATCCTTGTCATAGATAATACTTTGATCTTTGTCTTTGTTTTTTGTTGATATGGGAACATAAAAAAAATCTGATACATATGTAAGGTATAGCTGAAAAAGCGCGGCAAATTAGAAAAAAAATATTTATGTGGCACCTCCAAATTACAATTATTCGTAAACATTATTGTTTTTCTTTGAATAATAATCTTCTGTTGCTTTATTTCAAATTTGAAAAAAAGAACTAAAGAAAATACGTTGTTATATTGATATATATAAAAAAATCCCATTTTTTCAATCTCTACTTTAATTTGCCAAATATTTTTAGCGTCTGATATTTATTCTATGCAATCATAATAGCTCATTTAAAATAAATTAATATTTATTCTGTGGAGTTACTGTCAATCAGTCAACTTCCTGGCTTAAAGACCTAGTTGCCAAGCCATGAATATTAAAAGAAAAATTAAAATAAATCTAATCTAAGCAGAGAGTCAACTTCGGAGTTTTTGGCGGGAACTGAAAGGGGACGTTGTGTTGTGCAGTTTATTTTTTTTTTAATGTGTAAAATTACTCTAAAATGAACAATACTTGTAGGATAATGATAGTTTTTGAGTAGTAATTATGTGTTTTTGCGAGAAATGTGAACTATATAGCCAAAAGTGGCCTTTCGAGTTTTCATAAGAACTCCGGTGAATAACGTCGATTGTAGCCTACAATACAACGGCGTCTGGCTTAAAGGCCAAGTTGCCAAGCCTTAAACATAAAAAAATACTACTATTAAAAATGTCCGATGTGTTTTCGCTTTGTAAAATTTTTGTTTATTTTTGTGTTTTCAAAGATTTTTATTTGTACTAAAGGAAATATGTGTTCATTTATTATATTCAAGCTGTTCTGACTAAAAATAACTCTTTATGTTAAGCAAGTTACATATGTACACTAAATTCTAGGAATTTGGGAAGATGTGAATATCGTGAAATTTGGCTTCGTGCCATTGATTTAATGTAATTTTAATGGATAAAGGCGTCATGAAGTGGCACACGGTTGTTATTATCTTCTTGGTTTATTTAAAATTTGTTTACGGTCACTGTCCTTCATTGTGTATTTGTAAGAGTAATAGAGGTTCTGAAGGCGCTGTTGCGGAACCCTTACCAGGAGAGGAGCTGCTGAGACTAAAATGTGGCGGGAGTCCGGCCCAGATCACCGAGCTCAAAGAAATAGATTTAAGCCAGTTATGGAAAATTGTAGTGAGCTTGTAAGTTATTTACTTGATTGCTAAAGGAAATTGGAACCTAATTTGTTTTGTTGCACCTTTGTTTTTGTCTGTCTACAGGAATCTGTCTGGGAATGCCATATCTACTTTATCCAGGGAGTTATATTTGCCCAATTTACAAAAATTGTGAGTATTCTGTTAATCTATGTTTATTATAATTATATGTGTAAAAAATATTTTAATAATTTGGGCAGTTTACCTGTTGAATAAAGTGTGTTACCTTCTCTACAGTGCCTCAAGGTACAATGTACTATATCATGTATATATAGCTCAAATTAATAGACTAATTTTCTTCATCATGTTAGATATCCATTTTAAATTAATAAATATTGAACAGTATTGATGATTAAAATATTTTACAGAGATCTAAGCAGAAACCAAATAACCCTGATAGAATCAGATGCATTCTATAATATGACAGCATTACAGAAGCTAGACCTCTCATACAATCAAATTAGTAATGTTTACAAGGAAATGTTCAAAGGCTTGGTTAATTTGGAACGGCTGTCCTTAGCCCAAAATCATATATCTGTGATGGCTGCTGGGACATTTGACCATCTGATTGGGTTGAAGCAGCTGTAAGTTACTTTGAAGATGTGTAATGAATCATGTGATTATGAGTAACATAATAGCTTAATAAATAATATTTTATTCCTCCATTATCAACTTCAGTTATAGTGAAATCTGTATGTCCTATAGAATAATTAAATACATAAAAATATATTTATGTGACTTTACTCTTATAAATTTGGAATCCATACACTTCTAGAACTGTCCAAATTATGGTACAAAACCATCCTATACTGAGCCATTACTGAGACCAATAGCTTTATTTTTCTTGTTGTTAGGACAAAATGTTCACAAAAATCTTCTTTACAGTTACAGAAAAGAAGGTAGCTTTCTGATTTGTCTGGTAGCAGTGTTGTAGAATCAGTTTGATAGGTAAATGCCATACTGATAGCTTACTGAGCGTTTATATTTCTATGAGCATTTCTTGCAAGCAAAGCAGGACACACTCATAGTAATATAGGCACTCTGTAAGCTTTTAGTACAGTATATACAAAGCATACCAATTCCAACTGCTGCTGCAGTAACAATTCAGAAAGTGGCTTTAGAATAATTGTTTAAGCCTGTAATAAAACATAAAATTGTAGTAGTTCAGAGGGAAGAAAGAGATGATTTATTGTGGCCTAATTAAGCTCTTATATGTTATTATGAATTTCAGATAAAACACTATTATTTGCCAATTCCTATATCATACTATTCTTTCACTTTCCTTATCATCTGTAGACATTTAAAATTACTTGTAGACATAATAAAAATACGTTTTAACGGTGTTAAGCACGGTAATTGTATTTGATTTTGGTTTTTCCGACGTTTCTAAACTTAGTTTGGTTTTTCCGGCTAAATTAAACTTTAACAATACTCATTGACACTTGACATCTTTGTCTTCCGTGATCACGAAACGTCGGAAAAACCAAAATAAAATAAAATTACCGCGCTTAAAACCCCCTTAAAATGTAGTTTTATTATGTATACAAGTCGCGAAAACTTAAGAAAATATTATTACTTGTACAGATCTTATAAATGTTAAAAAATTAACCAATAGTAAGGCAAAGGAACAGTTGTTCAGACAGCAACTGGTCATTATATATAGATTCTTTCTATTTATGACACAACTTTTTTCTAACCAACCTTATTGTAATTTGAATTCATTATTCCAGAAATATAACTGACAACCCATTAATATGTGACTGTGACCTGCTGTGGTTGGGCGATTGGGTTCGGAATACAAGTGTCAAACTTGTTAGTAGCCCCAAATGTGCTTTTCCTGAAAACTTAGCAAACAAAAGTGTACGAAAATTAAAGATTTACCTCAATTTACCAGTTTGTGGAAGTGTTCTTTCATCTAACACATTAATTGTAAGCCCTTCACATGACCAAGTTATATTTGAAGGTGATACATTATCAATAACCTGTGAAGCACCATTTGCTTCAGTAATAGCCAAATATGAGCTAAAATGGCAACACCCCATGTTAGAGATCTGCGATTTGAATATTACAAGCACTGACATGCAAGACGAGGGTTTAGCAAAAACTACAATATATTTCCCAAATATCACTTTACATCATATGGGGAATTGGACTTGCGTTTATTCAGATCAGAACCATATAAGACACAACTATACTGTTCAAGTGTTGGTATTATCAAACAGCACACAGTTCTGTAATACAACATCAACAGTTTCAAATAAAGGATTGTATTCATGGCCATTGTTGTTACTTAACCATACAGGAGTAGTTCCGTGTAGAAGTGGTGATGGTTATGCATACAGGTATTGTAATGCAAATGGTACATGGGGACCAGTGAATGCCTCTGAATGTTCCTACATTAGTAATGTGACTAAATTGCTGCAGCAGTTTGCATTGTTGAATGTGAGTTTAGTACAATATTCAGCTGTGAATGCAACAGAGAGATTAGCAATGTTGATACGGGAAAAGACATATCCAGTAGTTGAGATTAGCGATGAAGATGATGTCATGTTTATATCTCAGGCAATCAGGAATTACATGCAGTATATGGCAGAAGAGAAAGATTTAGGCAAGTCTATAACTTTCATACTGTTTGTAGTACTATTATGCAACAGTTACACCTACACTATCCAAAGTAATTTGTCCTGAATTAAATGATTTACCCAAGTAAACTTACAAAAAGTATCTGCCGAAGTTGCCCCAGTCTGCTTTTACATGGGTTAATTAACAATTTTTCTCAATATTATAAAATTCCTTCGAGCCTGGAAACGACTTGACCACCACCCTGGTGTTGCAATCGTTGACAAACAACAATGACTACTTTCAATCAGGTTGGATACCTGCCTGTCTGCTCATCTCATTAAAATATACCTTTTTTAACTTAAGGTCCATTAAAATTCATCTATTATCTGAAATACAAAGTATCCCACTAGAATCTCCACTATCAAAAGCCATATATGTCAAACATCACGATGGACATAGTATTTTTTAAGCTTTTGCTATTGTTAGACATATTTAAAAGTGTGTTTTAAAAATCTTAAAGGTGTTTTTTATTTTTGTATGTTTTATTATTTGCAACAAGAAATGTTATGTATATTTAAAAATATTTATTAAAATAGTTTAAAACTAGCTTCTTTTTATTAAAACAAATTGTTTTTAACTACTATTTATAGGTCCAGCCCTACTGGACGTGATAAGTTCAGCCATGAATATTTCGATATCGGTTTTATCACGCGCCGAACAGTATTATGGATCTTGCACAGATATGGTTCATGCTGCTGAAGAAATATCGGCTTACATTGGCGACATCCAGAAACATAAGGTATGAAAAATATTATAGATTCTGTGATGTAGTCAGACCATTTAAGATTTTTATACCAATATTAAATTGTATGTATCAACCAAATGGTTTGATATAGCTACTGTGAAGTGTTATCCAAACATTTCCATGGTATCAGAAAAAATACATATTTCACCTTAGTTTTCATTAGACAAAGATTTATTCAACTAAATATTTTTCACAGTACCCCTTATATAAAGACAAAGATTAACAGTTTAACAGATACATTACAGCATTGGAAATCCATACCTGAGGTACTTCAGACACCTCTATAAATCTATGCCCTTACCATATCATACAATACCATATCAACCGTGCAGGAACGGAGAAAGAATACAATTTCCTGCAGCCAGGCAGCCTGTCGTAAGAGGCTACAAAACAACCCACAGCTAGGTGGTAGGGCATTTGCCCGACTGGATGGTTACCACCCCTGGTGTAAAGTATGTTGCCATAACGACCTTGATTTGTGTTCCGGCATTAGTCACCAGGTTCCAGTCTCCCTTAAGAGGGCAGCAGTGCATGTATAGCACCTTTGGTGTTGCAAATGTCCATAGGCGATGGTAACCGCTTTCCATTAAGTGGGCCGTCTGCCTGTTTGCTGAACTCTTGCAATAAAAAAAAATGTAAAAATGTGAGGCAAAATTTTTTTTTAAAACGTTTAAGCAAGTGTGATAAGTCTTTGATTAAAAATACATTCCAATTTTGCAGTGTTGACGTTATGTCAAAAATATTTTGTTGTACATAGTTACTCAATACTATAATAGGATCATGGAGATAATTGACTATTTAATTGTGTCAGTTATTAGTTTGGTCGCTAAAACAGTGTCTTTTCCAGGTGAACCTCGCAGTTGAGAGATTTCATGTAAGAGAAGGTTTCAATGGGGTGACTTGCGTGTGGTACAGCGCGTCTCGTGGGGAACAGCCCAAGTTGCACTGCACTACCACTAACAGGACGGTCGCACCTCTACTTACAGTTACCGATGCACTTATACACGCCAGTGTGCAGGTGAGATTTTATTAATTGGGTAAATGACATATGTAACTGTAAGCTCCAAAATTACCCGGAAATATAAGAATGTAGCACTAAAATATTACACTATCGTCTTATTTTTGTAATATCGCTATAAATATATTTTTAGTTATTATTTAAACAATAATAAATATGATATTTGACTCTTTAAAGATATGACGTTCTAAGTTACTATACTTGTATACAATCAAGATGACTTCGCTGTTTTGTAAGATGATAAAAATATCTCACCCCCGGTTTCTATATCTTACCGACAGTTGTCTGTAATAGCAACTGATTGATTTTGAAGCTATCAATAACCAATGGTTGAGAAGGCTATAAGAGCGTTTCACAAGCTCATTGTCAGTTAGAAATACTGTCGGTTATCATTTACCAATTCCCTCCCAAGCGTTTTGATAACGCAACATAAGCGTTTTGATAACGCACAACAAGTGATCTTTTGTGATATATGATTGTCATTAAAAATCAAGCTTTCAATCAATCTGCTTTAAAAATACTTACAATTACAGAGGCATTTTATATGAATGTTGCATGAACAAAACGCAATAATGTAAACAACATACCTAATCTTGCCATAAATATTGTAACAAAGAACTTTTTTTTCTATTGCAAATAACATTTATAAGTTTTACAGTTAGTTTAATACATAAATATAAAATAATATAAAATATAAAAGGCTTATTCGAAGTGGTCTCCATTGGCTGCAATAGAGTCCTTTAAACGTTGAGGCCAGTTATCAATAGACGCACGCACTCTTTCCATGGGAAAATTCTACACTGCCAATCGTATGGATTGTTTTAGGGACTCCATATTATCATGGCATTTAGAGCAAGCCGTACTCTCTAAAACTGACCATAAATCATAATCCAGCGGATTAAGATCGGTACTAGACGACGGCCAGTCTTCAGCTCTGATGAATTCCGAAACGTTTGTTTTTAACCAAGACTGCGTGGACCGAGCTTTATGACCCGGCGCCGATTCTTGCTGAAATGACCATTCTTGGTTATTGAACATGGTGTTGTTAAGGGGCTTAACTACCTTCTCAAGAATGGTATCTTGATACACTTGTGCCGATGTTTTGATACCTTTTTCACAAAAATATGGCTCAGTCACTCCTTCATAGCTAACACCCCACCAAACCATCACTGAAGACAGATAATGCCCACGTTGCACTCTGTCGACTAATTGAGAAGCTTCCTTAGAGCTTTGAGCATAAATACGGTCGTTTTGCTTGTTAAAATGTTGCTCAATTGTAAAAATTTTCTCATCCGTAAACAAAATTTTTCTGTGACCGCCCTTTGCGTACCGCTTCAGTAGTTGTTTCGATTTTACCAATCTATTCTTTTTTAAATTATGAGTTAAGAAATAACCAGTGCGTTTCTTATAAGCTAGAAGTCCTAAGTCATCTTTTAAAATACGCGACATGGTTCTAGGTGTATCTTCATCTCCCGAGATAAAATCGTTTGCTTTCGGACAGGATTTCTTCGAATTCTTTCCCTTACTGCTTTGACCACCTTTTTCGTACGAACACTACGTGGACGGCCAGGTATTTTTCTGTCACAAACAGAGGAGGTCTCATTGTAACTATTAATAGCCCGGTACACAAACATTTGACTAATAACAAGCGTATGGAGAGTTTTAAAAATTGCATTTGGCTCTATACTACCCTATACTACCTACTTTGTGTAATGCAATTACAGCGATTCGGTTCTCTTTATCGCCCACTCCATTTTAATATCGCAAAATGTTGTATAATGTATTGGCGCCAAAATGAGAAAACACAATGAATATGAAAATGACAGATTCCAAATTCAAATGTAATATTTTGTTTCTTTTTAATTGTAACAGTATTTATGGCCAGACTAAGTATACATTTTTTAAATAATGATTTTTCCAATGTCATTGGATTTGTTTTTTAAAAAAAAGATGAAACAGTGTTATCACTTCAGAAATTTTTCGCTAGTTATAGGGATTTGTGGTTTTCGATCGCAATTTTTTTTTGAATAAGTTAAGGCTAAAAACAACGGTTTTTGTGATTCCAGAGTTAAATGACGTTAACTTTGTGGGAACCTTGTCCGATTTTTTGTTTTCATTCAATTGTTCTATGCCCGGTTTGAATATTACAAAAACGGTTCGTTTTTGATACCGACGGTTAGAATATTACCGCCTGGTAACTCTACTGATGTTTCTGAAGGGAGCCCCGATAGGATGGAGGAGCGAGATGGAATGCTAATCCGTCTCAAAGGAAGATCTTCCAGCGAGGCTAATGTTGTTCCTCGCAGGCCTAGGCCCGTCTGTTATAGTTGAAATTTTGTATATATTCTTTGTATATTTCGGGAAACGTTTGTGACATCAATTATTGCACAGCGCCATCTATTGGCTTGTAAGTGTTCCACTACATTTCTATAATGAACTGTACGTAGCTAGTTACTCATGAAAGTACCAACTACCGATGGGAGGGATTTTCTAACCGATCGCTATACTTTTTGTGTGGAAACGACAGATGAAGTGTTTCCATAATAACCGCTGGTTGTCAACACTACTATTCGTAGGAATTTTATTACCACCCGATTTCGGCCAGTTTTGTTTGTTTGGCGAGGTTGCCAGTTTATTTGTCATTATAAATAGGTGATATTAAATTAAATTAAACTCTAATTTTTTACTTCTTCTTTTAACTTGGATTTAATTCTTATTTATATCTTTAAAATTTGCTATTCTTGCCTTTAACAGTTCTAATTCCAATTACAGTATTGCTTCACTATTCATCCCTATTAATATTATAAATGCGAAAGTAACTTTGTCTGTCTGTCTGTTACCCTTTCACGGAAAAACTACTGGACCGATATGGCTGAAACTCAGTATATATACTTTTTTGATGCCGAGGATGAACATAGAATACTTTTTATCCCGAAAAATGGGATAGTTTCAGGGACAAAAGTATATTTTTCTGTTTGCCTGTAATGCTTTCACGGAAAACTATTGGACCGATTTGGCTGAGACTTGGTATATAAGTAAGTTCAATATCTAGGAGAGACATAGGATACTTTTCATTCCGGAAAAGAGATAGAGTTTGGGATAGATTTATGTAGTTTATCCCAGAATGTAGCTTAGGTTTTGTTTTTTGTGATGTCGTTTTCGTAATGTTCGTAATTTTCGTCGACAAATATTTATAACAACAAAGTTCTCAGTTGTTGCCAGCACAGATAAAACTTATATGGTTAATGCCTTTCTAATAATAAGGTCAAAGGTTCCAAAGTCATTAATTAGACTACAGTATTTTTGTTATTCTTGAGCTTCACCTGCGATAACGTTATAATTATCGATTGTGACCTAATGCGTCTTAAATATAGCTTTAAAAATAACACTGAATAAGTATAACATTATTAATAGATAACGTTTTAGTACGTACTGTCAATATTTAACGTCATTAACAATAAATTGCAACATCGCTTCAAATAACACATTAAATCCATCGCTACATCTCTGTGAAACGGTCGCGTTACAAAAAGTTTCGTACGTACGTACTAATACTTTATTTATTAATAATGTTATAATTATTCACAGTGTTATTTTTAACGCTATATTTAAGACGCATTAGGTCACAATCGATAACTATAACGTTATCGCAGGTGAAGCTCAAGAATAACAAAAAACTGTAGTCTAATTAATGACTTTGGAACCTTTGACCTTATTATTAGAATGGTGGCATTAACCATATAAGTTTTATCTGTGCTGGCAACAACTGAGAACTTTGTTGTTATAAATATTTGTCGATGAAAATTACGAAAACGACATCACAAAAAACAAAACCTATCCTACATTCTGGGATAAACTTTACATAAATCTATCCCAAACTCTATCTCTTTTCCGGAATGAAAAGTACCCTATGTCTCTCCTAGATATTGAACTTACTTATATACCAAGTTTCAGCCAAATCGGTCCAATAGTTTTTCATAAAAGAAAAATATACTTTTGTCCCGGAAATTATCCCATTTTTCGGGATAAAAAGTGTTCTATGTTCATCCTCGGTATCAAAAAAGTATATATACTTAGTTTCAGCCAAATCGATCCAGTAGTTTTTCCGTGAAAGGGTAACCAGGCAGACAGACAAAGTTACTTTCGCATTTATAATATTAATAGGGATGAATAGTGAAGCAATACTGGAATTGGAATTAGAACATTTTAAGGCAGAAATAGCAAATTTGAAAGATATAAATAAGAATTAAATCCAAATTAAAAGAAGAAGTAAAAAAATAGAGTTTAATTTAATTTAAAATCACCTATTTATAATGACAAATAACCTGCCAACCTCAACAAACAAACAAAACTGGCCGAAATCGGGTGGTAATAAAATTCCTACGAATAGTAGTGATGACAACCAGCGGTTATAATATAGAAACAATTCATCTGTCGTTTCCATACAAAAAGTCTACCGATCGGTTAGAAAATCCCTCCTATCGGTAGTTCGTACTTTCATGAGTAACTAGCTACGAACAGTTCATTATAGAAACATCAGTAGAGTTACCAGGCGGTAATATTCTAACCGTCGGCATCAAAAACTAATCGTTTTTGTAATATTGAAACCGGACATCAGTTGACTTGACTGTTGCTTCCCTAGTATCTTTTAAAATTAATTTTTCGTTCTTTGGTCATACAATAATAAAAGTGGAAATCGCGTGAAGCGATGGTGACATTTTATTTTACCTGTTTGTCTGCCTTTGTATGTTTTATTGTTAGCCATGAAGAAAGAATATTAGGAATGAAAATCGCCCAGTAAAAAAATTGATATAATGCTACATTTCCAGTATAATATCAAAACACATTTTTAGATAGATTTATGTCACCCTCTGAAAATATAAGACTTGGATGTCACAGGTACATTTCTATTGAGCGATTGTTCTGCCATTCATTCTTTCTTAATATTTCATTGTAACCTTTATATTGGTACAGTATTACACAAATTATAATTCCGATCGGCAGTTTTTATTTCCGTATAAGGCGGATTAGTTTCCGTAATGTAAATAATCTCTATTGAACTTTATTCGCAAGGGCAATAAATAGGCAGAGCTCTGTCTCGCTAACACGATTCGTACACTGTCGCATGTATTAAAATAGGTATACAGCGCAGGTACATGGCGCACCGGGAGGAATTATTCCTTGTGTAAAACTGTAACAAATTTCTTTTAAATAACATTTTTATTATTCCTGTTACTAGATTCCACAATCTCTACTCTATAGTGTAACAGAATCAAGTGGACATTTACAAATGCAATCCAACGAGTTGGTAATTTCTGTATACGAGGATGCAAGTCTATTTCCTCTTTTACCGGAAATTGGTAACAATGGCCGATTGACACATAGAGCGAAAGATTATTACGGCCGAAGCACTAAGAGGGAAGATATGAATATGGAAATCACTTCACCCGTTGTTGGCTTTAGAATGAGTGAGTTTTTAAACATTGTCTTAGAAGTTTTATCTTTTAGGGTGACATGGCCATTTTGAGAAAAACGGATCCGTCTTTTTATGTTAGGATAATTTTCTCGGAAACTATATGCGCGCATGTGCGCGACACCGCCACGGCGCTGCCAAACTGTGTTAGATAAGTAAGTCGTAACGCTACCGTACTTTCGCTGTCAAGCGGGCGCAGTAATAGGAAAGACGGACAACGTTCGCATATACACAGGAACCTCAGAATAGCTGAGCAGTGGAGGGGCGGCAGCGGCGTGTCGGCGCTATCTTCTACACGAACGCTATGGATGAAATTTAGTAATCATATGTAAAATATATGCCGCTAGACAATACGGCTATATGTATCACGTGCAGTGTTTTTATTACTTATTTAGATTTATAACTATTTGTTCTAAATAATAATATTATTGACGTGCAGTGAAGGTGCCCTTGCGCGTCGAATTGCTAGAGCCGATAATAGTGACAGTGCGTGTAAGCGGGGTGGGCGGGGTCGACGGGCGTGCCGCCGTCTGGGATCCACTTACGCGTAGGTGGCAGGACAACGCCTCAGGTATTTTATTATATTTAATATTTCTTTAACCAGCGAAACTTCATTCGCGTTTTTATGACTATATTCTGATTTTTAATTACCTGGACTAAAATGGCAGCTTCGATCAACCTTGTTTATGTTGCAAGCTTGGAGCAACTCTCCACTGTGAATTGAATCCTACAGAATTTCTACAGGGTTAATCTCACAGCGGTGAGTTGTTGATGCAACTCATACAACTTCACTTATAAATTAAAAAAAAAAAGGCCGATCGCAGCTGTCATGTAACTCCAGGTAATTAAAAATCAGGGTATACGTATTGATTAGTAAACTAGGCAGTAGTTTTATTTTACTTACACAAAAACTTAATTCTGTTTTTTACATATAATGGTATAACAAAGAAATGAAGTTCAATATATTATAGTTTACACAACTGTCCAGCCAACCATAGAGGCTAGTTAAAGCCAACCTAATTTGAACTACCTAATACAATGAATGACATGTTGCTTATGACAACATAGGCATTTGTTAGTGAATTGAAAAAAAGCGATTGCAGCGCTATCTGTTTTGCTGATCTGTCTATTCTAAGGAAACACCTTCATTTATCGGGACAAAATGTATCCTAAGTGTTATTTCGGGTTATAAGCCAGCACTACGTCGAATTTCATATATACATTTAGTAGTTTTCAAAGATGCGACCGCAGCGCCGTTTTTTTCGCTATTTTCGTCTATCCCACGAAAACGAAAGCTTTCGTGTAATAAGAAATATAATATTATTTCATAGATAACAAGTAATGTATACTTAGGTTTTATGGTTATAGAGCTGTCTCTTAAATACAATAGACGTTTGTTATTTGTAAGGAAACATTCTCTGTGTAGTGACACGTACTTCGCGTCTTTAATTTTTATTTGTCATCGACCATTCCGCAATTCTTGAACACGAAATTTTTCAAATGTTGCGTCTTACTACGTACAATGTTGGTACGTGGAATATGTGCATCTAAACTGATATTATAAAGCTGAAGACTTTGTTTGTTTGTTTGTGTGTTTGTGAAATTTCTCAGAGTTAACTTCTCTCGAGGCGCATTTAAGATTTTCGCGTACTGTAGTACCTCATACTCGTCTTTAAACCTAAACTTTATTATATCCATTTACTTCAGCTTGTACCAATCTTATGAAGATGTAATTGTATTATCTTCGTTTCAGATTGCAAAGTATCTCATGTAATATCGGAAATGATAATCATAAGCTGTTCGAAACTAGCTTATGTCGGTCTCCTGCAGAATGTCGAAACGGGAATTTATGGCGCGAGAACTGACGGCGCCAGATTTAAAGTATCTCATCCAGCTATTTACGTGGGAAGTCTTATTCTTATTGGTTGTGTTAGTTGTGCTACCCTCACATATATAATGTGCTATCCCGCCATACAAATGGCTAAAAAAACCAAACATGCCTTAATAAATACTTGGATTGCTATCGGCTTACTCTGTTTTATGTACACTTTAGGTATCTATCAAACGGAGGATGTCAAGTTGTGCCAAATTTTAGGGTTGTTGATACACTATTTATCTTTATCTTGTCTGCTATGGATGTGTGTCTCTGCAAGTAATATGTATAAATGGGTTACGAAGTCCCACAACCCTGTGAGGACACCGGAAGATGAATTACCACCTGATGTTCCTGTACAAAAGCCAATATTAGGGCTATATTTGGTGGGCTGGGGCATAGCTCTAATTGTTTGTGGTATATCCGGTGCTGTCAATTTGAAAGATTATGCCGGTTATTCTCAATGTTTCTTGAGCACAGCGCCTGCTTTAAGCGCTTTATTCGTACCTGGAGGGATTTTACTCGTATTTTTGTTAGTCTTATTTTTGTTGATACGCTGCACTATTCGAAATATGAATGTGCAGTTGTCAGAAGGCACACAAGCGACTGAGAATGTAGATTTGGAAATGTGGGAACCTCAAACAAATGAGCGGGCAGACAGGCGTAGTTTGAAATCTGCTTTAGATTCTGAAGTTGAAGATGTGGAGCACACGCCCATTATTCAATTACGAGCACAAGTTATAGTCATGTGTTTGTATACTTCTGTATGGTCTTGTGGCGCTATAGCCGTTTACAGGCCACTACCGGCTTATTTGCCATATCAAGAGGATATATGTAGCATAGTTTATGCTGTTTGCGCGACAGTTTTGGGCACCTTTATACTCTTTTTTTATGGAATAGCTAGAAGTGACGTCAGAGCTCAATGGGCCATCATGCATTGTTACCTGCAGAATAGTAAACAGTGCTGCAGGAATAGAAGCGTATTTGATGCTAATCAGCAGAATGTTGTTAACAATCCACCAAACAATCCTGCTTTGAGTATACCGAACGATAATAGATCAAGGTCAGGTAGTAGAAGTTCTAATAGAACAAATTCAAAGACTAATAATAGTGGTACATACAAAGGAGGGGCTGAGTTAAACGGCCAAACTTTACATAAAGACAAAAACACAAATGCGAAAACGCCAAATATAAACTTAGTGGTGTTACATCGTCAACAATATAGATCCAATAATTCAATGATAACATACCCTGACTCAGGGACTATTGGCCCGGAAATATTTTATAACCCAAATCAAATGAATGTTGCTAAGAAATTTTTTAAGAAGCAAAGACAGAATATGAAAAGAAATTGTTTAGAACTGCCATTGAGACGAGATTGTGACAATGATTCTCATTTTTCTTTGCCACTCCCTACCAAAGAAGCATACAGTGGAGTAGCCAATATTCTAAATTCTGGCTCTAAAGTAAACAATACCAATATACACGTAGAAAAGAGTAATAATAATGGCATAAAAGAAACTAGAAACACATTAAACCCAAATCTTCTCGAAGAGGAGCAAAAAGATTATAAAAATTATTCAACAGATAGAAAATCTTGGATGAAAAATGACGATCCAAAACGCTCACAAGTTATGAATATATATACAAATGTTCCTGAGACCCAGGTACCACAGCATCAAGTTGTCAAAGCAAATACAAAGAATTTTACAGGACAAAGGAGTAGTGTGTCAGAGGAATGTCTTCAGAGTCATACTGAACCACCAGAAATGAGAACAATATCACAGCAGTGCAGCTTAGAATATAGCTCTGCATCTGAAATAGCTATGCCACATACATTTTCTGATCAAACTATAAACACGCATTCAGAGATGACATCTTTCCAAGAAACGCATAGTGCCTTATGTTCAACAAACGAAATCACAGACACGGAAAGTTTTGGGCAATACATTGATTATCATCAACCAAAAATTCAAGAAAAAGATGCAGTTGACAAATCTTTACAAGATATCTCTGAAGAATGCACCATGAATAGCGACGATGTTAATCGGTCGAGTACTCCACAAAATTTGGAAGTTGGTGAACTAGATAATTTGTTGCAAAACGTTGAAGGATCCAAGGAAAAAATTGAGGACGGTAAAGAGACGTTTTTTATGGCGAAAACAACGTACGACTTTGAAACATGCAGTACTAATGCTAGCGAACAAGGTTTTGAGAACGAAAGTGATATTTATTGCCCAAACTATCAAATGTCGGAAGTCAGTATACGAAGTCATGGTTTGTACGCCCCATCGCCGTCTTCAATGTGCCCCAATGAAATTAGCTTTAGTAACGAAGACGTATCGAATATTGAAAGTCAATATGTGAATTATGACCCCGGTTGGAGAAAGACTATTAGAAGTAATCCAAAATTAGGGAAATATGTTCCAACACCTGCATTAAGTTGTCCTGAAGTTAACAGGGACAGTAGTCCGGTATCTTTCGCAAGTGAAATAGACGAATTGTATACTCAAATAACGAGTAGAGAAAGAGATAAGAATAGAACGCCAAGAAAAGATTTGGATGGAACATTAAATAGTGATGTAACACTTAAACCAGACAGTGACAGTTGTGTCAGTGAAGCAGTTTCTGATGTTGAAATTAAAGGAGAAACGACAGTTTGAAATTTTTTTGTAGTATTTTAAGGTGACTGTTTTATAATTGCATGTGAGAGTAAAGTATAACAGTCGGCAGCTTGCTTGTTTTGTGGCTCTACTAAAAGTGAATAGAGGTTAAAGTTTGCATTTAGTGAAATGAGTTTTAAGAAGAACAAACTGACTTTGTAATTAAATATTTAATGATGTCAGTGTTATGTTATGAGATATGAAGATATAATGATTGTTTTATGAGACTATATGAAGTATTTTAAGTAGACAAGACTCATATGTGAACCGACGTTAAGATGACAATTCGCTCAAATTAAGAAGTATTATCCTATGTACGAGGCATCATAGAGTTGCGTGTCATTTCAATTATACAGATTATCATCTTTAGAGTCGGTTTACTCATGACTAGGTTCAGAATACGCCCGTAAAGTCATAGACAACTAATAATCTCGATAGTTTGTATTTATAACGTAAATCAAAACTATAAGCAAAAATGTACATTAAACTGAAATCAATGTGTGTTGTGTATATTTTATATGTAGTTATTTATTTGTAAGACTTATTTCTTATGACTAAGTATTTTGGCTTTTTGTCTATATCTGCTACTAATATACTCTATGACGTCGTATAATAATAGTTTTACGGCGTTCTATGACCTAATCTGACTAATATAAGAATTGTGCCAAAATCAATGGATTGTTATAGTCTACCATTTTAAACTTATCTGATTTTTATTTACGTTTTACAAATTAAAAATATTGACTGATCATTAATATACCGCCTTATATCTAGTCTATCAATTTAATGTGGGATGAATTTTTTTAAAGATTTCGGTTTATTGTTTCAACGTTCTGGAGGTAAATAGTCGTAATCCACTAAAAGAGAAAATATCGATTAGTTTTAAAAATAGTTATTGAATTTATCGATTCTATCTGCGTATACTACGATAAGTCATACAATTACAACACACAAAATGACACTATCTAGTACATGGAAACTACACTGAGCTTTACTTTTTTGTCTTATTTCTATGGTTATTTTATTTTTAAATTATTTAGTTATATTAGAATAATCAGTATTTGTTTGTCCTATGGATAATGGCATGTTATACTGATTTACAATTTAAGACCGCTTTAGTAATGTACCAAGTCATCAGGAAACAAATATAATTTTATAAGTAGATTTTTGTGTGCAGTCTTGTATGACTCCATAGCCGACGTCGATGTTATGGTAATGTAAATTAAATCTATTGGCATATTTCCAAAACAGATCCTTCCTGATACGTGTGATCTCCACAGATCTCCGTCTATTGACATTTTGAGCGTAAAATTTTGGTGTATTTGTGGTTTATTGCTAATTTGCTATTGGCCTCTAAGGCGACTATTTGTAAAGTTGTAATTATAAAATAAACCGTACGCCGTAAAGTTTACATTTAGATTCATCCCATATTTTTGTGATAAATCATCATTTTAAATCGGGCTCATCTCATTTTTGTACACTGTTTTTAAGGTAGCTAATAAATTAGTAAAATTGTGCAGTATTTAAACAAAGTGTGCCTAACTGCTGTTGTATAAAGTATCTTCGGCCTTTCGTTGTAATATATGTCTTCTGTGCAGATGAAAAATTGACACACGGTTCAAATATCATACAGTTAAACAATTACATGTCGTGTTATATCTGTGTAGGAAATTTTCCTAGTCTTTAGAGAGCGTGTTAGCGGTCTTTTTGATACAATGTCATTATTTATCGTAATTTTAAATTTTATGAACATGTAAAACATTAGATATCAAAAAAACTCGTCCTTTACTTTTATGTACTAAGAACAATAATATTTCAAGACAAATGTGATTTATTTCGTAAACGTGAATATTACATATAGCGCACGAATGTTAGTAAACGTTTTAATTTTGTATCATGTTTGGCCAGTCCAGCCTAGGAAATTACATTTTATGCCATTAAAAGAGAATGCCTTAAAATTTACAAAGAAGGAAATTGACAGTAATATTTAAAATAGTCATACAATATTATTTAAAGTTTAGCAATTTATAAATAGAAATGTCCGCAATATTAGTCTAAATGTGTCATGTTTTTACTCCAGGGTTTAGGATAAAGGTATAGTTTAACTATAAAAACATTTTTATGCATAAATCGTTTTTGAGATTTCAAGATTAGTTTATTCTGAGCCTTTCGATTACATGTCACTACTGTCAAATCTCAAGTTGTCACATTCTGGAGCAATTGTGAATTTTGAAACTATGCTTTATATCTATCTGCATTTTACTCCATGTTCCTACTGATTCTCTGCTTGATTTATAATATTCTAACTGTATGATAGTTCAACTGTGGTTTGGCGATCTGACCGGGGGCCCAATTCTACTATTACTATCTCGTCAAAAACGCCGGACACCGTCATTTCAGTTGTAGGTGGTACGCCACTCTATCTTTATTTTATAAGCAAATACTCGCGAACTAAATGTGTAACATTTTGGTAGCTCTTCAATTTTCATTTCGACTAACGCCATTTCTGATAATGGTGATACCAATATTTTTCTACTATTATTCTGCCGCGACGATATCGTGGATTGAGAAAATAAGAATTTTTGACAGTATTGCAATGGAATCGTACTTTGAATATTTTCGCAACGCCAAGATAGTGAAATAGCAGAATTGGGTTCCAGGTAAGATTTTATTTCAATTACAGTACTTACCAAACATAATTGGCTCGCACACAGTAAATTATGTTAGTAAAAACTTTTGGATACGATTGACTGGGTTATGGGCCGTGCAACATCCGCATGCCGTCGTCAGACTGGCCTCCAGAGGCGCAGATGCGCACAGACTATCCTCCCGTGATTCCATCACAGTAGAACCGACTGCAACTCGGGATGTGCAGTTGGGTAATTTCTCTGTTGGTCAAGTGGTTCCCTTATATGGGACAACATTTAATCTAGGTATCTTCAAGTCTCGCGTGAACGGGTATCTTCTAGGTAAGCATATATAAGGCATTTTAACTTTAAATTATTGAGAAATTGAATGTTGGTAAGTTTTTTAATTTATAATTAAATAGAGTACTAAAACTGAATTTATAAGACTTTTTAAGGGCTTTCAATTCAAGACTGGATTAAATCTAAAAATAATAAGACATTGGGAGTTTTACATGATATTTTCTATAAAAATCAAAATGAACGTCGGTAGGACTGGTGGGCCATCTGTATACTACGTGTGCATTAAAAGTTGTTTTTATAGGACCACTCGTTTTTAATGACCCTCGTGAAATAAATCCTTTTTATAAAGTCAGTCGTGTCCAAACGTGTTCTGTAACAAGTTATAGTAAAAACTTTATATCGAGTTAATGTGATAATATACAAATACTTCCCTAAATATTAGCGCAGTTTAATGCGTTTTGTAGAAGTATGTAGTTTTATTGACTTGTGTAAATATTTATTATATTCTATAGCGAGAAATTTATATAAAATAGCTTTTGTGGGCATATTGCGTAATAAAAAGCATTTGCACTTGTTTCATGTGTTTAATTTACAAAAATATAAAAAGGATATCTTGTAATAATATTTTGGTAATAATTTTCCTTAAATTTTAAATGATGTAACAATAATAACGTATGGCGTCTTAAATATGTATAAATTTTTGGGAAAATATAAATTCATTGAACTGAAAATTAAGACTAGAAAGTTTCACCATGTTCTACATTTATATATTTTTTAATTGAATTAATTCAAAATACATAAATGGAATTCGACCTCTTTGAATCCATTTTGAAAAGGTATAATTAAAAGATTTTATATATTTAACAACGGTTAACTAACAACATAAGAGGTCTCTGGTGCCGATCCCAGTAACACATGCCAGAATATATGTATATCAGACATGCCTTTTCTGAGATTTATATCACCGGGAATGGTACCTTGGATTTCCAAGTCATTGTGGGCTAAGACTTAAAACACCAGAGAGAAATCGAATTAAATCTTTCACTTTTCTCGTTTATTGGATGTCTGCTAAATTAAATAATAATAATTTGATAATATAGGTGTCTTTGATTTAAATATATACTTCTTATCAATATAGCACCAATTAAAAAATATTTACAGACAGACATAACGATTCGAGACTACTAACTGAGCACAAGTTAATAATAAATTGTATAATTATTATTTATATAAAAAATGTGACTAAAGGGATTTAGCTATTTGTTTCAACTAGAACGCATTGTTGGGGTAAGTATAATCAAAATATACTTTTCATACAAAATTTTAAATGTATCCTTAAGATGCAGTATGTGTATGCAAGGTTCACTACTAAAATAAGTCTTGAAAAAATCCGGAGGTCCAGTTGAGTGTTATGATGAATCTTCTGAGAGCATCATGGTATGTAACCAGTTTTTTTTTTAACTTTTGCTAGGTCATTCGTTTTTGTTTACAATATCACTGATTAATGTTCATTTCATATTAGATTTCTTATCGAATTGCATAAAAAATTACATGCGAGGTTCAATGACTGAAAAACGATCTAGTTGAAGATTCCCTTAAAAAGACTATTTCAATATTAAATGAGATTATTTGGTTTTCATGCATTAGTTGGGGGCAGCACTAGTCTGGCTGTGAGTTCTCTACCCCTGCCCGCGACTGCGCCCAACATCCGACTCATCAGCGTTTTTGGTCCTTCTTCAATTGTTGGCTTTGGTTTCTCTGTAAAACAAAAATTCATTACAACTCAGTATAAATATTTTACCAAAAGCAAATGGCGTAGACTACTAGCCTCTGCGGTTCAGGATGCTAGCCCACTGAACTACAGGGGCCGACGACACATCTAGTCGTTGAAGAGTCTTGGTGCTTATCAACGTTAAGTTTAAGATTGGGTCATTGTCATTCCTATTAAAGCCTTTATTTTTTTTTGTTCAAGTTTATTTCATTTCAATGAATACAGCTACTGAAATGTAGTCATTATGATTAAAGTAAGAAAAGTCATTTCAATCAAAAGAAACAATGATTTAGGGTATAATTTTTTTTTTGTCATTTATATGTATTTTTATATAATGTTATTATTGTTTATATAAGCAAATAAATAATATATTATAATTATATGACATATAATACATATCTTTGATAAATACTTATATTTTAATACTAACGAATATTATATTGAATGATAGATCCTTACCTGTCCTTACCTAGATGACTGTCAGTCGAGAGGCTTACATTTGAATGCGAAGAAAACAAAGGTTATGGTGTTTGAAAGAGAAGAAACCAGAACTAATGCAAGGATAATGGTCGATGATGTTATGCTAGAGCAAGTGAATGAGTTTGTATATCTTGGATGTGCTTTTAGCAGGGATGGAAGGTACACCGCTGATATAGAAAGAAGAGTGAATTTGGGGAATAGTGTGAATGGAGTGTTAGGTAAACTTCTAGGCGCTAAGAACCTCAGCCAGAAGGCCCAGCTCGCCATACACAACGCGGTGCTGGTACCTACGCTCACGTATGGATGCGAGAGTTGGGTATGGAAGAGAGAGCATGAAAGTAGAGTAAACGTGGTTGAGATGCGAGCACTGCGCAAAATCTGCGGAGTGACGCTCGCGGACCGCGTTCGTAATACCGAAGTAAGAAAGAGAGTTGGTCTGAAAGAGAGTGTCGGGGTGAAGGTAAGGAAAGTAATGCTCCGGTGGTTCGGGCATGTGGAAAGAATGCATGATGAAAGAATGACTAAACAGATATACAATGCAAAAGTGGATGGATGCAGAAGTCGTGGAAGGCCACGACACACCTTCCATGATCAAATTGATCGTGTACTAGCAGAAGGTGATGTCAGGAGCTTTAAGAACAGACGAGCTTGCATGACAAGAGTTATGAATGTCAAAGAGGCAAGTGAGGTGGGTAAGAATAAGCCTAAATGGCACTCTGTTGTTCGTGCCTACCCCGCAAGGGAACTGGCGTGGAGTTATGTATGTATGTATGTATAGATCCTTACCAATGAGGAAACCAAGGATCATAGCAGACACCTGTCTATCTTCAGGGCTGGGCTTGGAGACCATTCTCAAGGTGGGCCTGAGGCAGTAGTGTGCACTCGAGACTAGTTTTGCTGCATTGTCTTTGGCGCCTATCAGTAAAGCTGGCGCCATCACGTGGTGGTCAGCACGTATTTTGCACCACGCTGCACCTAAGGAGATTAAAACAATCTATGTAGTATGCAAATTCTTTACACTTTAGAGTAGAAACCCATTATACCGAGACGCGGTAGAACCGCGTCTCGGTATGGCCCGCTCGGTCGGTGTGGTACCACGATCTCAGAGAATATCGGCGTGAAACGGGTAGCCTCGGGCTAGTCGTGTTTCGTGCGATGAGGGAGAGGTCCGATGGCCCATTTCCCCTTCCGCCTATCCCATTCTTCCTGTCTGATTCTCCTATCTTATCCTCGTATCCCATCTCGCCTATACTATCCCCTCTATCCTTTTCTCAAGGCTGATAACTTATATTCACCCATTGCAATTAAGTTTGAAAATAAAGAACGAAAAGAAAAATCAATAAGAATAGGCGACGCGCGACGGTAAGAACTTTCCAGTACGAGGGCCATCTGCCTGTTTGCCGCTTTGGCAACAATATATGTGTATATATATATATATATATATATATATCCATTATCCATCCAGTTATCTTTAAATACCATTGGTAGAAAATTAATATTATTTCTATGGAGTTAATGTACAAAGAACCAGTAGAATGGCAAATCATTATAGTAAGATACAGAAACGAGGCATATGCATTTATTACGACATATTGCGTCTGCAGGATGGGTGCGCAAAGCAATTGAATAGTCGACGACAGCATTTAACGGTGTGATTTCCTTTTTTACTCCGTTTGTTAATAACAGAAAATTAATATAAATAAAAATAAAAATTGTACATTGCTTATAACGACTCCCTTTAATCTCGTTATATGTGATTTTAACTGTAATTAAATCTAATTTATTGTGTTAAACCATAAATCACATAATTTTATTAAAGTAATGTGTATATACCTCTAACATAGTGTAGTGCACCAGTCCAATCACACGCGCGAGTTGTGTCTTTGAAACTATGTTCACTCTGGAGATTGCCTTCTGCCAACCATTTCTCTGGCCAATGAGGCCACTTGTAATAAGATAAAAAATCAGGGTAAGTAAACACGTCTCAATTGTTTTGAATCCTTGTTCTTTTCATGTACAGGCAAATTATATACCTATATAAATCCCTATTAGTATTATAAATGTGTACTCTGTCTGTCTGTCTGTTGCGCTTTTACGGAAAACTACTGGACCAGTTTGGCTGAAACTTAGTATATATATATTCGATGCTGAGGATGAACATAGGATACTTTTTATCCTGAAAAATTAGATAGTTTCCGGGATAACAAATTATTTCTCTCTCTGTCTGTTATGCTTTTATGGAAAGACTATTCCTATTGAACCGATTTGGCTGAAAATCGGTACATATGTAATTTTAATACCGATGGTGAAGAAAGGATAGTTTTCATCCCGGATAGTGGATATATTTGTAAAGGTTTTGTTTTTTTGTGATTTGCCGTATCCGACATTTTGGTAATTTTGGTCGTTTATGTACTTTACAGATAGATAAATGAAACTATTTTTTTTTACAGAACGGGTTAATATAGGGAACGAAAGTTTGTATGGAAGACCAAATATTTCTCAAGTTTAAAGATATAAAAATTCATAATCTATAAAAAAATGCTATAGTAACTCGACATGTCTGTCTGAATATCGAAAATAGACATAGATACTTTTCATCCTATTTTTTTATTTATTTATTGCAGGAGTTCAACAGACAGGCAGACGGCCCACTTAATGAAAAGCGGTTACCATCGCCTATGGACAATTGCAACACCAAAGGTGCTACAAATGCGCTGCTGCTCTCTTAAGGGAGACTGGAAGGTTCTAGTTAATGACCAGGTGGTCACTAATGCCGGAACATAACTCGAGGTTGTTATGGCGACATACTCTAGACCAGGGGTGGTAGCCATCAAGTCGGGCAAATGCCCTACCACCTGGCTGTAGGTTGTTTTGTCGCCTCTTACAACGGGCCGCCTGGCCGCAGGAAATTGTATTCTTTCTCTGTTCCTGCACGGATAAAAAGGAGATGGTATAATTTAGATAAAATTAAATTAATCTTTCAGGGGCAAATAGTACCAACATAAAAATTTAATACAATGTAACCTGTATTAATCTGCTCTTTAAACAAGACCTACGCAGCAGAGATTGTCACGCGGCGCAGCCGCGGGATAAATTCTAGTTATTGTATAAATGTGAAAAGGAATGCTTGGATTGTTGCTGTTCCTACTTTGAGATAAATGCAATTCTCACACTACAATAAAATAAGAAACTTATCGATGGTTCTATGAATATCACAAATAATCATCTGCATCTCAAAATTATATAATTGTCCTACTGGGCTCAGGCCTCACAATTTCGTAGCGAAATTAACGTACAGTATACCGACCACACTTAGCCCGCCACGTGAAGGCGGCTTGGCGGATTTGACACATTTGTTATATCGATGTGAAAGTTTCATTATGATGTTTTCCTGGGCTGCACGTGGTAATTGTAACAATATACGCATTAAGTCAAAAAAACTCAAATGCTGCTTGTTTTTCGGCCAGTTTCAAACCTACGTTCTTTCGAGTTTGGGACGCGAATGCGTTAACCACTAAGCTATCCCAACATTAGTAATGTGTAAAACTCAATAACTTAATTTATACAATCATGACAACACTGTCATGATTCTCTTTTTTTCGTGGAAGGTCCGAAGCCAGCAGTGAGTTTAAATATTATTATTCCTATTGGTTGAGTAGACTAAGCCTTTCCCCGCCTAACTCACAGGGAAGCAGAAGTCCCGGATACGGTTTGTCTGGTTAATTTCTTTAACGAACTTTCCGTTGTTTATATGGTCTAGGTATATAGATCGGTCCTAAAGTTTCCGCTGTAAATAACCCATAGTATAACTGTCACTGGTTTCGATTGGGGATATAATTTGTGGTTTTGCCTGCCTATTTTAATTAACATCACCAAGCATTTTGTTAACATTCAATTTATATATATATATATATCCTATAAAAAATACGTGGCAGGCAGCAATCGTGTGTAACTTTCACGATAACTAGAATAAATTATCACAAAATTGCAATAATTCTTGATAAGTATAATAGTAATTAATTGACAATTATGACAAGAAATATATTTCAAAGGCGATATTTTTATGAGAACAATAACATTTAAGCAGTAAACATAGACCTTCAAGGTTAAGTTTTGCTAGCATCTATGAACCCCTAAATAAACTTCACGCAATTAATATGGAAGAATATTAGGAATAACAATCCTAGTATTTTTTATTAATTTTTTCGTCATGTCATAGTCATCTAATGTTAAGTATATGAGCATGTTTACATATTTGTTATTTAAAGAGTCCTATTTTGGTTGGCTCTTAAATCTTCGATTTTCGAGCCAATCCGTTTAAAACGAATGAGGAAAGTTATTTGAGAGCGAGCACTTCATAGGGATAGAATTACATAGTCACTCGATTAATTGCAAGAAAAAGAAGTCGTAAAATAAAGGGAAAACATAACCATTTATAGAAGTATAACATTGACATATTTTATGGGACCGAAAGCTTATAAATTACTAAAATAAAGAGAAACAATGTCTTAAATTCTTTGGGCAAAAAATACAATATTTGTGTGTGATGGTTAAAAATAATATGCCTATAAAGTTCACACTTGTCAAACTGCTAGGAGTACATGTGTACTGCATAAGAGAAGACATTGAACTGCAATGTCTCAAAGTGTGCAACTAAAGTATACATTGGAGCCTAGTAACGAGACACATGATAAATTAAAAGTTGAAGTCGCAAAATGAATTTAATGCGAAGGAGTGTGGACATAACTTTTGTATTGTGTATGTAGTGCATATAGAAAAATTGTCTCAGCTGTACATACTTCCTAGCCAAGATTGGAATCTAAATTAATGTGAGGAGCAGCAGAAGCACTATTTCAAGAGATATGTAGCTAAATTTCGGCTTTATATACTTCAAGCTTACCTGAATAAAATGCAATGTTTCATAGGAAAAAGGTGCAGGTGGGTATTGCCAGTAGTAGTTTGGATGAGTTGCGCCTATTACTGCAAATTTCCTTATCAGCCTGTCGTGACAATGGACTAGGTACCTGTAAAAATTTATTAATTAAAAAGTATAGATGCTATATTCTATTGTAAAGCAAAACATATCCTCAAATATGCCAGAGTTCATAATCCATCTACAACATAAATTAGATAGTATTTAATTTATGAAGTATTTTATTTTTTGTTTGGTCTTTATGCATTAGATGTGGACAATTATCATAAAATTTTATACAGATGTTACTAGGAGTATAGTTGTGATAACTTAGTGGCTAACATATTTCTGATTCATTGAAAGTGGGTTCAAATCCTGCTATGGAAGTATGCATTGCCTAGGCAATTTTTCTAACCTAATGCATATTTTTACAATTACCATGTGCTGATGGTGAAGAAAAGCAACAAGACAAACTATGTGTGGAATCTGCGATTCCACCTTGACAAAAGTGGGAGGTATACCGTCCATTCTATATATACCTAGTCTTGCCATAAATATCGTAACAAAGAATTTTTTATTCTATTGCAAATAACATCTATAAGTTTTACAGTGTGTTAGTTTAATACATAAATATAAAACAATTTAAAATATAAAGAGCTTATTCAAAGTGGTCTCCACTGGGTGCAATACAATCCGTTAAACGTTGAGTCCAGTTATCAATAGAAGCACGCACTCTTTCTATGGGAAAATTCTTCACTACCAATTGTATGGATTGTTTTAGGGACTCCAAATTATCATGGCGTTTAGAGCAAGCCATACTCTCTAAAACTGACTGTAAATCATAATCCAGCCGATTAAGATCGGGACTAGACGACGGCCAGTCTTCAGCTCTGATAAAGTCCGAAACGTTCATTTCCAACGAAGACTGCGTGGACCGAGCTTTATGACCCGACGCCGAGTCTTGCTGGAAGGACCATTCTTGGTTATTGAACATGGTATTGTTAAGGGGCTACTCAAGAATGGTCTGGATACACTTGTGCCGAAGTTTTGATACCTTTTTCACAAAAATATAGCCCAGTCACTCCTTCATAGATAACACCCCACCAAAACATCACTGAAGACGGATAATGCCCACGTTGCACTCTATCGACTAATTGAGAAGCTTCCTTAGAGCTTTCAGCATAAATACAGTCATTTTGTTTGTTAATACAATTTTTTTCTGTGCTCTCCCTTTGTGTTTGTGTGTGACCTCGCTTCAGTAGTTGCTTCGATTTTACCACCCTATTCTTTTTTAAATTATGAGTTAAGAAATGACCAGTGCGTCTCTTATAGGCTGCGAGTCCTAAGTCATCTTTTAAAATATGCGACATGGTTCTAGGTGATATCTTCATCTCCCGAGATAAAATCTTTTGCTTTCGGGAGGATTTCTTCGAATTCTTTCCCTTACTGCTTTGACCACCTTTTTCGTACAAACACTATGTGGACAGCCAGATCTTTTTCTGTCACAAACAGAGGAGGTCTCATTGTACCTATTGATAGCCCGGTACACAAACATTTGATTAATACCAGGCATATGGTCAGTTTTAAAAATTGCATTTTGCTCCATACCTACTTTGTGTAATGCAATCACAGCGATTCGGTTCTCTTTATCGCCCCACTCCATTTTAATATCGCAAAATGTTGTACAATGTATTGGCGCCAAAATGAGAAATCACAATGAACATACATACATACATAACTTCACGCCAGTTCCCTCGCGGGGTAGGCACGAACAACAGAGTGCCATTTAGGCTTATTCTTACACACCTCACTTGCCTCTTTGACATTCATAACTCTTGTCATGCAAGCTCGTCTGTTCTTAAGGCTCCTGATATCACCTTCTGCTAGTACACGATCAATTTGATCATGGAAGGTATGTCGTGGCCTTCCACGACTTCTGCATCCATCCACTTTTGCATTGTATATCTGTTTAGTCATTCTTTCATCATGCATTCTTTCCACATGCCCGAACCACCGGAGCATTCCTTTCCTTACCTTCACCCCGACACTCTCTTTCAGACCAACTCTCTTTCTTACTTCGGTATTACGAACGCGGTCCGCGAGCGTCACTCCGCAGATTTTGCGCAGTGCTCGCATCTCGACCGCGTTTACTCTACTTTCATGCTCTTTCTTCCATACCCAACTCTCGCTTCCATACGTGAGCGTAGGTACCAGCACCGCGTTGTGTACGGCGAGCTGGGCCTTCTGGCTGAGGTTCTTAGCGCCTAGAAGTTTACCTAACGCTCCATTTAAACTATTCCCCAAATTCACTCTTCTTTCTATATCAGCGGTGTACCTTCCATCCCTGCTAAAAGCACATCCAAGATATACAAACTCATTCACTTGCTCCAGCATAACATCATCGACCATTATCCTTGCATTCGTTCTGGTTTCTTCTCTTTCAAACACCATAACCTTTGTTTTCTTCGCATTCAAATGTAATCATGAACAATGAACAATCACATAAAATGACAGATTCCAAATTCAAATGTAATATTTTGTTTCTTTTTAATTGTAACAGTATTTATGGCCAGACTTAGTATATATATAATCTTTTATCTAATAATGTTTAATGTATTTATCTGACATAATGTGTGACTTAATCATAAAATAAATTATAATTATTAAATTAAATTTAAGTATTTAAATTAAATTCAAATATTCATTCTCTAATACATAAGATCTCATTTATTGTACCATGTCATTTACAAATAATTGTATTATTATTATTCTTTTAAAATGGAGTACCTGAGTTCAGTAGTGAAACTTTTATGGGCTGATATTATTTTCGAGCTGAAGCTGAGAGGAAACTATTAACATATTAATGATATATAAGTAAATTAATATAACATATTATTTTAATTAATTGCATCATTTTCATTTAAAGATAATAAACTGTCAGTGTTTAAATTCTTACAACTCAAATGTTAGACAAATATGATTATTAATTTATCATGTTCATTTGTCACTCTATAGACACATGTTAGACAGCATGTGTAACATTTAATATCGTAATCTACTAAAAGATAAGAGGAGGAAGGTTTTTTTGTTTATTGAATAAAATTCTGGGTAAAAGATAATATGGTTAGGAATCAAATTAAAACTATTCAGATACCTGTATAGTTTTAGTTTAGTGATAAAGAATTCTTCTATATTGAAGACATAACATAATTATTATAATTTGTCTCATTACAATGTCAGTACAAAAATCATCTCTCTAATAAATTTGTAACTTAAGGATGAATGGTAGGTAGTACATGATGTATTGGAGAGCAATTTTTTATATATAGGGTATTTGTACATTAAAATATACTGTCTACTACAGTTATCCTAGAGTGCCATAATATAGAGCTATTTAATAACAGAATACACTGTATACAGATATTTAGATCAATTAGGTAGGCTACATTAAAAAAAATATTTAGACTGAAAATTATGGTTTACTCGTATTTCTAGAAAAAAGAAAGACAAAAATCATTTTATTCAGGATAAATTACATTGGATGGTGTAGTTATAATTTTTAATAAATTTAAAACGAAAGTACCATAATCTTGTCCTAAACGGGGCATCAGCATAATGCTGGTCTGTTAAAAGCAATGCTGATCTTCCGCTGAGCCCCTTTTCTATTAATCTTCATGATTATAATTATATGTGTATAATATAATTGATGTTAAAAGTAAATGTTGTATTTACTTATTTTTGAGATTTAGAGACTATACTATTCTGTAAATTATGAAAAGTATAATATTGTCTCCTAGAAAAAGCACTTGGCTTTACAGTCGCATATCTAGGTACAGTTTTCAAAAGATTAATACAACTTACCAAGTAATCATGCCTCCAATTCCAAAACCAATTACAATAGCTGGTTTACTTTCAGTAACTCCTAAAGCCTCCATCAATGTAAAGAGCTCTGCCACCACTCTGGGAGGTGAAAGGTCTTTTCTTCCACCACCTTCACTTCCTCCTGTACCTCTCAGATCCAGGGTAATAACATGGTGGTCCATCTCAGCTAGAGTACGGACTACATTTGCCCAGTTTGGACTCCAGAGGTTGCCTACATCTGGGGCATCATTTAGTATTATAACTTTCTGCCCAGATTTTGGCCCTGTTTCTACATAGTGGTATTTTGTGCCCTAAAAATTAAAACTGAGTCAGAAGTTGATGATTTATGTTGTTCAATATATAACAAACTGCAGACACTACTCAGGGTTTTTCAGACTAACATACATAATTACATATATTACATTGAAAATGAAAAGTTAGTTTTCTAGATTTTATTGGAATTGAAGTTGAGAATACCTTATGAATCATGTCATCATTACTCAGACCACTGGTGGGGTATAGTTATATGGCACATATATAGGTATTAATAGATCCAAACTTTTCTAATGCCTTTATGGTTATTTTTTTATAACCATCCAAAGTTAATTTTATATCTCAAATAAGAAATAAATGTGCCATATACCTATATCGCTCCCCAAACCACTGTAACCACAATAACTTCTTTGAAATCTATTTTTATTTTCATCATTGTTGTATTATAGTGAACTGGGGTTTTCGAAATGACCCTGTTCACTTAAACTTTGGACACATATCTTATATTTTTTATAAGTATCCTGACATTATTGAAAGTACATAATTGAATACAATTTAATACTAATTGGTAGGTTTTTAAGTGGTAATTGTACACTTATAAACAATCATATAGAACAGGTCACAAGTGGGTATATTATTTAAAAAAATAATTGTTTCAAGTTATTCAACTTACCATTAATTTAATGTAACAATGGGTACCAATACTCGAATCTACGGTTAATTCAACCGGCGAGCTATCTTTGCTTGATTTTCGTCGATGTCCTTTCCACATTTTATTTAAAGAAATCTTAATTATTTGCCAAATTCCAATAAAAATGCATTTTAACACCAAATCAAAAGCTTCCCAGCCGGAAACTTTTTCTAAGACTATTATTTTTGGTCCCATAACAGCGTAAGTAGGTAATATGCACTTGATGGTAATAACATATAGAGCTCAAAGGTCTTAAGTGAAATGATAATAAACGATCGTTCGATGCATTCTTATCGTATTTTTATCAATCAAAGCAAATAAACCCGTTGAGGGTAAGCTGTCAAACGCCAAACAGGGTCTCCAGATTGAATGTAAGAAAATAACCCATATACGCCAAAAAAAAAAAAATTGCCCAGAACGATGCTATTTCAGAAATTGTTAGAGTGTGGCAAAATATAGTAGAAATTCATAGACGCGCCATTTTCGCAAGTTTGTCTAAACTCTAGCAACTCCAATTTTTATGCTGGGGGCCACACCTGCGGTAATATCAAAGGTATTGATTGTGGCCCAATTAGATCACAAATAACGCATTACACCCATCACCACATCTGCGTGCAACGACCTATATCTGTAATGTTATCCCAGAGGAGGCACTAGGTCAAACATCGTGTAAGGATCAGATTGCTTCTTTTAGGATATGCGTGATTTATTTCAACATCACCTTTAATGTTTATTTTAATAATAACGACTATATTAACAAAATTAAGGTAATTAAGGTATTAAAATACCTTGTGATAATTAACAGAACAATCAGTTTATTAAAAGAAGCTAAACGAACCCTTATAAACCCGCCAAGATGGATGTAAATATTGTCAAAATATGACAAAAAGATTTTCGCTTTTAATTCCGCTAGATATCTTTGATAAACTATAAAAATGACTTTTCGTATGAAACGTAGCATTGTTATATCCGTATTAATTTTAATGGATTTTAGAGTTGGATCAGCGTTAATATTAAAATAACATGGATAAAATCGCTTTGTTATTGACCTTGACTCTAGATAGGAGAGAATATTGCTAGAAGGCAAAAAAATTAGTTCATATCCTCGACGTTATGGTAAGGTTATACACAAAGTTTACAAAAATACTATCTAAAGACCTTATTTTTAAATATTACTTGACGTTAAAGCGTATGCTCATTTTCTTTTATTATTCATTTGAAATTCCTAGAAATAAAAAAAAATATAGGTATTTATTATTATTATCCCGCTCAGTGCTTCTACATTCATGTCTTGGTTAGAGCTGGCCGCAACATCATCTTCGTTGGACTCTGATTCAGAAGTACTGCTATTATCATACTCGAAATTTACAACTAATAACTCGCACAGAATAAGTTCGCGCGAATTTTTCCGTTTGTTTTTAGTGGTATCTCGAAATGCACTCTCGGCTGCTTCCTATAATGACAGAAAATCATAATCAATTTGAATCATCATAGAATATAATTCGATCAAAGTTCAAAGTAAAAGAAATTATTACGCAAATGTATTCAAACCATATCGTACATTTATGTCAATCGATCTCATATTTTGATAACATTCTTGCAGGTGCGGCCCCGGTATAAACAAATACTAAAAAACCAAACAAACATAATCTATCTGGTCAATGATAATTGTACAAAATTTTCTCATATATCTTAAACGAGAGATCCAAAATAGTGATTGCTTTATCAAGTAACATACGATTGAACTAAAAACAGCAATGTAAATTTAAATATATATAATATACCTGTCATATCAGTGGTTCTTTGGCAAACATCGTCGAGGTTCGAAAAAATACTTCTTGCTTCATATTCCGCAAGATATCATCTGTAAACTTTATAAATTATATTTCTTTCCGAACTTAGAACAGTTTTATTCATTTTTACACTTTTTACGTATTTCAATCACTGTTAATATGAAATGCAAGAAATATTATTAGTATAATTAATGTATCTTTGTTTACATCATATGTCAAAGCAGAATCACAGACAGAAATGTTGCTAGGAGAAAATAAAAAAAGTTTGCGTTTCAAGACAATTATGCCAAATAATACTTGTGGATGAAAAATGGGACAAGTGCGTTTCGGGCCACGCACATTGAAGGACTTCATATTTTCGTTATTTTGTACCCGGATTGAAATAAGCGGAGATTCTAAACTTGTAATGTATATATTTTTATAATTTGTTTACAAAACCAATAATTATTTTATAGAGACCTGTCTAGATTTATGGTATTTTTAGTAAGGATAGGGAGATGAATATATCCACAAATACATTTTCCCCAAAAATTCCTCAACCGCACATTAAGCCCCTAAGGGTTCACCCCAATCTGGGATCCTGACATTGCCACTAAATATAAGCGAGCGAATAGAACTTTAAAAATACCTGCACACCAGTGTCATAACAGTCAGTACCAAGAAGCTTACACACATACATAGCTTGTGTGTAAGCTTCTTGGTCAGTAGAATTATTTTTTCTTAGAGATTTTTTACGTTCTATTAGTTAGTACTTCTTGCAGTAGATGTCACTGTTCTCAAATTAAACACCAAATGAAAGAAAATAATATGTTTCGTTATACGCAGTTGTTTTAATACTTGTTTAAGAAATATTTGAATGTTTTTATGTTTTTGCAAGCCATATCAGCTAATGAATATATTTTAAAGTATGTTAGTTCTATTCCTCACCTTTTTCAAATTCTCGTTTTAACTTTAATTACTGGATTTTTGATGAATTGTTGATTTACCAAAAACTTATGTCAATTATGTCAAAACCAAAATGACATTCCGATCGATAAGAGTCACACTCGTGCAAACGAACCTCTTGCCAAAAAACGAAAGAAAGAAAGAAAGAAACGTATGTACTTTGTTTGTGTTTTGATTATTTTTCGACAACGTTGTTTAATTCCTGGACTCCGAAGACTTCGCTTATCACGTTGGACTTACACGTGTACCCTGAACACCGATTTGCCTAACGATTTGTTCTCTGTTGACTTGGACTATGACTTCTTCTGAAAGAGGTTGTTGTGTGCCCAGATGCGATAAATCTCGTAAGTAAATCATCCTAATTCGAAATTATTCCTTTCTAAAATATTATAATAGCTGCCAAACTACTTATGTAGTTATCAGTGATAGTTTCTAATAGTTGTAACTGGATCGTCTGTTTCAGAGAAGGATGATACAATCTAGCATTCATTTCCTAATCCTGCTTTGGAAATGGACCGGTATCTTACATGGATTCAAGCTACTGGAATTGATTCTTTGGATCCTCATTATGTATATAAACGGCACCAGATTAGATGTGGATACAAATGATGTTATGAAAATGTATGCCTTTGAATATTTTAATAAAAGGAAACATAATAAATCACGCTACCGCTAAATTGTTGTTTTATTTACTTACTATAAACATTTTTTGAAAAGGCTTTTGGGAATTGCAGGAGTTAAATTATTAACTCCCGCAATTTTCAAAAGTTTAATATAAAAATCAAAATAATATTGGACGCCCTGGACGGTTTTTGCCGTCGTATTGTGTCGTATACCGATAGAGTGCGTTAGTATATATATTATGACTGTTGACTCTATACCCGTATATATAAAGTACTCTGTGCTGCACATGCTTCTACGTTCTACACCAACTTCTTCGCTGCGCAGGCTGTCCGACTGTGTAACTCATTACCCGAAATCATAAGACAGGCAAAATCACTCAACATATTAAAAAAAAAAACTTATAAGAGAATATTATCTCACACTTTAATAAATATCTAATTCAATCGTTACGCTCAAATGCTGCGACCGGTTGGGATGGTATTTCTCCTATAACTTTAAAAAGATATGCCTCAGCTTTGGCACCTTCTTTAAGCTATATCTTCAATCTCTGTATTCAGACTTCGGTATTTCCCTCTGCTTTTAAAAAGGCTATTATACATCCTATTTTCAAGGGTGGAGACAGGAATTTACCTAATAATTACCGACCAATAGCTGTACTCACAGCTTTGTCCAAAGTATTTGAGCGACTGCTAAACAAGAAGATTACATATTATCTTGAACATTTTAACTTATTATCTACACGTCAGTTTGGATTTCGTAGAAATAAATCAACGAATGATGCAGTAGTAGAACTGACTAATCACATAGTTCAAAATTTAAACCAGAAGAAAAAGGTTTTAACTATATTTCTTGATCTAGCTAAAGCTTTTGATACTATACCTGTCTCTACTCTTCTACTTAAACTTGAAAAGGTCGGTGTCAGAGGAGATCAACTGGATCTTTTCCGAAGCTATCTTACAAACCGCACCCAAATCGTTAAGATTGACGAATTCACTAGCCATGAGCTCCCTGTAGAATATGGCGTCCCACAAGGTAGTATTTTAGGTCCTACCCTGTTTCTTGTCTTTATCAATGATTTATGTGACCGTTCCATTCCCAACGCTACAATAGTATCATACGCTGACGACACTGCGTTAACATTTATTGCTGATTCATGGAATGATCTTGAAAATGTAGCACATTGTGGTTTTAATATAACACAGAATTGGTTATCTTCAAATTTTTTGACCCTTAATACGGCTAAAACAAAATTTATTACTTTTTCAATAAGTTCTGTTTCACATCCATTAATACCAATTACCTTGAAAGCACACAACTGTTCCTCTTCCTTATCTTCTGTCTGCAAATGATTTTTTTTTTTTTTTTTTTGTTTTGAGGCGAGGGAAAATGCTTAACCGATTTACGCACAAACTGGGTCGTTGCTAGGGGAACGACACGCGTCGGTCGGGGGCGATAATACTGCAGCAATAGTATGCTCTTGGCAGTGCTCCGTCCGCGATCGACGTCACAGAATAGTGTGGAAGACTCCGAGCGTTGCTACACGAGCGAGCAACCCCAATACCCACTAAAAACCCCCTCCTCCCTGACGACCCTGCGCTTTGTTTGTGTTGGAAAGGCTGAGATTTAGAATATAGTTACGCCCAGCCGTCTGCAAATGCCCTGTTTTTTTTTTTGTTTTTGTTTTGAGGCGAGGGAAAATGCTTAACCGATTTACGCACAAACTGGGTCGTTGCTAGGGGAACGAGACGCGTCGGTCGGGGGCGATAACACTGCAGCAATAGTATGCTCTTGGCAGCGCTCCGCCCGCGATCGGCGTCACAGAATAGTGTGGAAGACTCCGAGCGTTGCTACACAAGCGAGCAACCCCAATACCCACTAAAAACCCCCTCCTCCCTGACGACCCTGCGCTTTGTATGTGTTGGAAAGGCTGAGATTTAGAACATAGTTACGCCCAGCTGAATGTCTGCAAATGCCCTAATTTAACCTCTGTAGACCACATTAAGTACTTAGGCATTCTTTTGGATAAAAATTTAAATTTTAAATTTCATTTTGAGTCCCTTACTAGTAGAGTTCGCAAACTTATATATATTTTTAAAACCCTTAGACATGTTGCTAATCCTCATATAATTCGCAATGTTTATTATGCTTTATCTCAATCGATCATAACTTACTGTATATCCTGTTGGGGTGGAGCCTCCAAAACGTACATGAAACCTCTAGAAATAGGTCACAGGGCTATTTATTCTAAAAGTGGCTATTTTTCGTCCAATTTTGTTTCCAACTACCGAACTATATGAAGTTTGTAATGTTTTGAACGTACGCCAGTTATTTATTCTTCATACAGTCCTATTGCAACACCAACAAACACCTTTTAAAATTATTTACAAGCGTCGCAAAGACATAATTTGTGTATTACCCAATATAAACTTCTCATTCGTTAAAAAGTTCTATTTTTATCTTGGTCCTGCACTTTACAATCGAATTAATGTTAAATGTCCAATCTATGATCTAATTTATGCAAAATGCAAAAGATCACTACGAACATTTCTCCAAAACAGTAGTTATGACGACACAGAAAAATTATTAGAATAATACTATCACAAATAATATAATATAATGTACCATACACACAACACACCACATAAAAAAAACCAACACATGTATAATATAAACACCAACTACTATCCACATCACTTACCTACATATATACCATAAAACACGGATTTTAACATTATGACTAGCCGTTCCCCCTATAGTATCATCATATTGGAGTCCAGTATGCTGTTTTTCCTTAACACAGGTTATTTTATAACCTAGCTAGGAAGACAGCGCTACTTTCAACAACTCGGGCAATACAAAGAACATATTAAAAAATTGTTATTGTCTATTTAAATAGCTATTTATAATCATGATATAGTCATCATAATTTAGTTATTTATGTTTATGTGTATGCTGTAATGTTTAGTTTATTAAGTATTATTGTAACTGCAAGTATAATGTGTAACATTTCCAGCTTATTGCTTTTAACCTTCACGTCTGATATCAAAACGTAAACTTCATATAGGTACAAGATTTTTGTTTAAACTTCATGAATTATTTTTGTTGAAAAACCTGTATCTTTTGCAGGTAATGTGAAGTAAACACATAGACAAACTTTTTTTATAGACTACCGTGCAACATCGGAGAAAGAGTACCTACTAATTCCTAAGATGGGCATAGCGATGGCCCTTGCTAGAATTCTTTTTTTTTGCTTTACAAATGGTTAGATACTGCTTGGTTTAACTCATTTTTGTTCTTCTGTCCACTTCTGGAGTACACGGTATCAAACTCTGGACAGTGTTCATGTAGAACTGTAGATATACGTTATAAAGACGGCAAACAGAAGAACATTATAAGCCAATGCGTGTAAGAACGGAAAAAGATATCTTTCCTGCGTGCGGGCAGTTTCTCGTAACAGCACGTAGTTAAGTTGGTTGGCGTTTGCCAATTTAGATGGCCCCCGCCCCTGTTCTAAAATATGCTGCCATAACAACCTTAAGCCGTGTTCCAGCATTGATGGTCAGATTCCATTCCTTCGAGGCCAGCAGCATATTGGTACCAGCTTTGTTGTTGTAGAAGTTCATAGGCGATGGAAATCACTTTTCATCATATCCGCCGTCAGCTTGTTTGCTCTCTCGAGAAAAAAATAAATAAACTGACACTACTTCAATAAAAATGTCGATAGATGGTACAATATTTTATTTTTGTTTTGTTTTGAAAATTTTAGAGTTTGCCTGCATCGACACTAAAATTGCTCCAATCCGCCTTAGATTAGCGTGGCTGGTTTACAATTTGCTCTCTTGAAAATGGGGAAGTTCTCAGCCCAATAATATAATAAATTATGTATGATAAATTAAAATATAACAATTAATGGTCCAGTTTTACTTATTTAAATATTGTAAATATAACAAGCAAAGGTCATAGAAAAAACGCAGCACGTTTATCGTCGCGCCTGTCTGTCTACGCTCTGTGATAATTAATATGAAATAATGATATGCCGAGATTTTTTTTAAAGATTTCTATTTAGAATAATTGCTTTACTACCTACTCATTATTTGTATGTTCAAAGAGGTCATATATTATTTTGTTTGAAATTAGTCACCCAAAACGGTTTATGTCGAGACGACATAGCGACAAGGGTTTATTTAAAAACAAATTAAGTACGGTTCAGACAGGGCACTCAAGCCCGGACCAAGAGGATAATGACAGTGTGGACAGAGGCAGAACTGGCCAGTCACGGCGACTAACGATGGCTGAAGGGCATTCAATCATTGTAACGTTTAATTCTGCTCATGTGCACGCAGTTGAAAGGATTAATGTGATTTGTGATTTATATAGGTAGATATGATTCAGAAGCTTGACGTGCATAATGTAACAACCTCCTTTAAGTTGAGTATGATATAAAAGATTCATAGTAAGTATTTTCAAAGTACAATAAGTAACTATAATTCATCCTTTACAGGTAGTTATAATAAACGTTGAATTATATCCAAAAAGCAGTTGAACTCTTGAAGAAAAAATACCATATCATCTTGCTTTTTATTTAGTTTAAAATGTTAATTGTTGTAAGTTATTATATATTCTAAATTTGTATAAAAAGGAATAAATAATCAGAGATTTTGGCGGAAATTTGAACCATAAAATTCGAAATAAACAATGACGAATTTTGGTAAACTTACTAGATGGGGTAATTCGGGTACCCCTTTGTCTAAACGAACTAAATTCTTTTGAACGTCACAGTTCTGGCCATCCTGTATAGATACAATAAATAGGATCATGTTTACATGTTGCTTATATCTTCCATAAAATATATCATATATTCCTACCTATATAAAGCTCCCCAACTCGAGGCAGCATGTACCAGCATCCTTGCTATATAATTTATCTCAGAAAGACAGGGTGTGAAGTGCGTACGTGACTCGACACCATGTACCAGGCGAACACGAAGCGATCACAGATAACTTTCATGCGATTTCTAAGCCTCTTTATGCCCTATGTTCTAAATCATGTTTCTAAAAGGTTAGGGCTATCGACCAGTATGTTCGAGAGTAATACTTTTTAACAATAATAACAGCTGTTAAACGTCTTAAACTTCTGGGTTCGGGTTTCCGAATTTTTAGAGGATCGTATAGCGCCGTGCTTGTCTAAGGAGGCTTGGCAGATTGGACACATCAGTAATTTCGACGCAAAGGTTTCGACACGATGTTTTCCTGCACCGACAACTGTATTAAACTAGTGTGCATATTATTACAAGCACTCCGTGCTAATGGTTAAGGAAAACAATTATGTTAATGATCGTTGATGTGTGAAACCCTATAATCCGCCTTGGGTAATCGAGGCGTATATACATACCTACCATCCGTTACTCTAAAAAAGAAGCTCAATCACAAGACTGGGACGTGGTCTGATACGATTTTTGTTAAGAATAATATTATTTTAGAGCCGTTTTTATATCTTTTAAACGGCGCTATTTGTAAATAAATAGCCCTGTCGACGTTGATTATATAGAGGTTATATAATCAAAGCCATGACTATTAGCCAAACCATAGACTATGAGCGTTTCCCATGGTAGTTTTTTGATATTGCGTGTACACACCGGTGCGAGTATACTGGTTTTATGCAGGGTTGGACCAGTGTCTGTGTACTTCCGTTGGTCAATCGTACGCCAAAAACTTTGGCTAAAGGAGCTTATATTCTCCATTCTGTAATTGCTTAGACCTAAAACTTTACAGTTTCTTGTTCAATTCATTAACAATTACAAAAAAACTAAGTCAATCAATAAATCAATATAGTGTAGACAACTACACAGCAAAACATAAAGAAAAGTCACATCCTATTTGATTTGAAATACCTAATACATAATTAATGACATGTGAGCAACCTGACAACGTGTATTGTTACCTATTGAATTTCCATTATATAAAAGTACTCTGTGCTACTGAATTACAGCAAGGGTTATCTACATCGCGATTGTAGCTCTATCTATTTTGATAATCCGTTTATACTAAGGAAACAATGTTCTTTATTGGGACAAAATGTATCCTAAATGTTGTTAATTCGAGCTACAAGCCAGAACTATGTCGAGTTACATATTAATGTAACTTGACATAGTTGACATAGCTGCGATCGCCTCTTTTTGGAAACCGCTGAACGTATAATAATACGTTCAGCGGTTTCCAAAAAGAGGCGATCGCAGCGCCATCTTTTTCCCTATTTTTGACTATCCCACGGAAACAACGTCATTTATCGGGATAAAGAGTATCTTAAGTTACGCCCCGGGATATAAGCTAGCTCTATGTCTAGTTTCATTTAAATCTGTTTAGTAGTTTTAACGTGATGCCCTAACAGACAGATACACAGACAAACATTTTAAAATTTGTATTTTCGGAATCTGCTGGTCCTAATTAGCCCCTTGATTTTTATACATTATTAAATGCATTGTACAACAGACAGTATTTACAGATTGATTACAGTATATACCTAGATATAGATACATAAAATACAATTTTCCGTAATTTCTAGTACCTATTTCTTCTTTGATTTGTGGATATACTCTTTACCTAAGTGACAGTTCCAGCATCGCTCGGTGCTCTGCATTTCCGAATAGATATGTACCTACTTATATGTGAATTTATCTGTTCCATCTAAGCTCAGCTAAGGCCATAAATATTACAAGAATATAGTATAGCTTTTTATGGATAACAATCTCCAATTTCCCCCTTTGGAGATGTCAAGATGTATGCCGCAGCACGTCCCTTTAGGTACATCGGTACATCTCTTCGACGTAACAAATAATACTAAAGTTCGTATACAGTCTATCTTACATTTGTTTCAAAAGATTTCTTTTTATTTTACTTTGGATTTTTTTTTATGGCTCCATACTTATTTTAGAAGAAACGGAACAATTATAATATCTTTGTGTTTGACTGTTCGCCTATTTATGTATCTAGACTTACCTACCTATGTTCCGATTTTAATACCTATGGTGTATCATTGTGTAGCAAGCCAAGTCCCGGTCGAATACCCATACCCATACCCGAGCCTACCCAGGCTCAAGAAATGATGGCTTGACGTCGTGAAGAATGATATGTATACCTATCTTACAATTAGAGATGCCGAAGACGACGCGTAGTGAAGAAGAAAAATTAGGAAAGCGGACCCCGGGCTTCGAGGCAAATGTTCTGAACATAACCGGGATTTAATGCTAGGATGATGATGTTGTGTACCAACATATTTTATACCTAATATTGCATATTCTTAGTAAGTTTTATTCGTATACACCCAGTCATTTTCAGAAAAAATGATTTTGATATACAAACGTATGATTAACGGACATGATAATTTTATAATGGGTTCGTTTTAGTCAAAGTTATAACTATATCCTAAAAAATTTTTTGATTATGACAGTATAGGACAATTTTTGGAAATGTTACTTTTCGAGTTTCGAGTTTCGAGTATCGAGACTCGAGTATCGAGAAAATAAATTTTAACATGGTTAAACGAGAAACGTCCAGTAAAAACACACTGAAAAGCTTCTTAATTCCGTTCTAGATGGCACCATGAAACATTCTTCTCTCGCTTTTTGACCTAACTATATATCGCGCAGCGTTGCCGCAGCGGGCGTCTTTCGGGAGCGTTGCCTATAATATATTGAATCTAGTACATAGAATTCCCAGGGGACAGGATCGTGGTATTGTCATGGTAATGGGGTCTCGGCAAGGGGGCGTTTCGACCCCCGCGTATCTTCGTGAGACGATTAATAATTTTGACTTCAGTTCCCTTATGTAAGCAAGTAATTGGATTTCACTTAGGTATCTATATGCTTTTAGTATTATTATATTTGGATATTGAATCTTATATAACAATAACAGTTTTACTGCGGCTTACATAAGTAATATTTTTGTATGTATTCTTTAACAAACGAAGAATACACTCCACTTTAAGTATTGTATTTTATGACGATAACTAGCCCGCAACTTCGTCCACACTTGACTTGAAATTCCCACGGGATTCCCGTGAGAGAAAATACCGCAGCATTAAAAAAAAATGTAAACTGTCGTTTTAGTGAAAATTGTGTCGGAATAAGTTATTTTTTTAATAGCTTCAATGTACAGACACTGCATGTTTAGAATTTTACAATAAGTATTATAGATTATATTACTTATAGGAATAGGTGATAAACCATTCAAATTAAGAAATATTTCAGAGTTTTCAGCGGGAACTTGAAAGGTCGTGTTTAAGAGTCCAATTTTATTTCCAAAAATATATAATAATCATTAAGTCGCTTCAAAGTAAGGATGTTAATTATTTCTGAATTTAGCGACATGTGCCTTTATGATCTGCCACTCTTCTACTACCTCGTTGGCCTACAATTTGGCTGACGCTTCTGTTACATGAGGCCTGGGTTTAGCTTAGTAATATAGTAGGTGCCTACAATATCATTATATTAGGTTGGGGAAAAAGTTTCTTCGCATTTTATATAAAAGTTCAAAAGGTTTTTTTATAAAGTTTATTTACATTTGACTAAAGTATGTAGGTGCCATTTTGTTGTATAACTTTTTGCCATCTTGTAGGTAGGGACGTGATCCCATTGCTTTAAAAATTTTGGGGTTTCTGATCAAAAAACTGCGACAAGTGGCTTTGGCAGTCCTCTCGCGATGTTAACCTGACACTGCCTAAGGAATTCTGCAGAGACCGAAACAGGTGAAAATCTGAAGGTGCAAGGTCAGGACTATACAGCGGATGCATTAACACCTCCCAGCCAAACTCTCGTAATATTTGCTGAGTGGCTAAACATGTGTGAGGTCTAGCGTTATCATGATGAAAAACCACACCCCCTTCTGTTGATTAATTCCAGCCGCTTTCTCTCAACTTTTTGCTTTAATCTCATCAGTTGTTCGCAGTACAGTTCAGAATCGATGGTCCTGCCTGGCGGTAACAGCTCATAGTTAATAATGCCCTACCACCATACACACAGCATTACCTTGTTGCGAGTTAACCCGGGTTTCGCCACAGTCTATGAAGCCTGACCGGCCTTTGACCGCGATCTTTTTCGCACGTTCTTGTCGTCCGTGATCCACTTTTTATCACCAGTTATCAGCTTCATCAAAAATGGTTCGGTTTCATTACGTCGTAATAAAGAATCACAATTGAGTACACGGTTCATTAGGTTTCTTTCAGTGAGCTTATGAGGCACCCAAATATCGAGCTTTTTTGTGTACCCAGCTTTTTTTAAATGCGCCAAAACCATTTTGTGGTCAATTCCCAGTTCTCCAGCTACATCGTAGCTACTAATATGCCGATCTTGCTCCACTTTTTCAAAAATGGCATCTATTTTGTCCGTAACAGGGGGACCAGGGCGACGTGTATCTTTGATATCAACATTTCTGGATTGAAAACGCTTAAACCAAATTTGCGCTACTCTCACAGATACTGCATTAGGTCCATAAACATTACAATTTTTTTCGCGGCTTGTGTTGCATTTTGACCTTTTTTGTAGTAAAATTTTAAACTGTATCGAATTTCTTCATTAGATTCACTTATTTTAACAATAAAAAAAACAAATGAAAATCACACATTTTTCTAATTTGAATTTGGAATTATCTTCTTTAAAATTAAAACTTTTTAATGATACCAAAACCAGCCAGATACAAATGGTATAGCCAAAGAGATCTTATTACAAGTTCATACATACTATATGCGAAAAGACTTTTTCCCCAACCTATTATCATATAATATTCGAATAGGTACTGGAAGTTTGTTTTAATACTAGAATATTCACAAATACCTACTTAAAATGAAATTGTAAAAATTGTTTATGCTAGTGATAAACATTTTTTTGCAATTTAATTTTTAAAAAGAAATAGTTTCGGTATGCATAAGACGTTACAGGGTCGCGCAACATTTTCGTAATACCGATTATCACCTAAATCGCTGTTTTGGAGAAGAGTTTAGAATAACACAATTTTAAATACTAGCTTAGAACTACGTTAGAAGCAAATTCTTAGCAGAGTGATAAGCGATTGAGTAGGTGCTTCGGTGAAGAAAGTTTAAATCTCATATTTAAAATTTCAATTTTTTATTTTATTTTTGCAAATTATATAGAAGTGCAAAATAAGCGAATAAAGGTTTGAAGAAGACACATTTATTATGACAGCAGAGGAAAACTTTGTAGGGAAAATTGCAGATCGGGATATCGCCAATACCTATGCCTTTGAATACAAAAATATCGTATTTAATTCGAGCCCTGTCATCAATTGTATTAACGTTGTAGTAACGTTTACAACGTATTAAATTCAACCGCCGAAACCGAGATATTTATCAAATTATTTATTGAACACAATACAAATTTTGATAATAATAGAAAAAAAACAGGTAGAGATCAGGGAGTTGTATGGCAAAACCTTGTAACACGAGACCTGACTATTGTTAGACATAAAAATGTTGGGAAACCAAAATGATACCATACTATGTATGGTAGAAATAAATTAAATTAAATAATGTAACGAAGAAAACTTTAATATAACCAGTATAAAAAATTAACAATAGTTGTACTGGTTGTATTGTGCCTACGATCCTTATGTACGATACTGTAACTAGAATATTGAGCCTAGGTCACCCTTTTCTATGAGCAAGATACCCGTAAAAGGCGTAGCTCCGTTACTTACGTAATTACATTCATGGCCGAATAATAATTTGAAGGATCATTGCTTTAGGAACCCATTGTCCAAGCCTCCCAATACACCAGCACAAGGCACTAATGTAAGTCTTACTCAGGGTTGCAATTGCATATTTACGCCATGCCAATCGAGTGATTTAGCTGTTTCCGCCGCTGAACCAGATGATCTAAAAATATGTTGTATATAATAAAATGTGGTCTGAAAGTCTAGTGGTATTTTTTATAACAAAACGCAATATTATCTGAGGGGTCTTCTATTTTCTACAGGATTATTGTAATTCCCAGTCAAATTATAGCACTTACCTATTCTTCTACAGTTACACGATACAGTGGTTAGTCTCTGTTTAAAAATCTTTTCACGTGTTCATACAGTTCGTGAAAATGGCGTGCGTTCAGTTTACTTTTTTCAGGATAAGGCATTAGCATGCATCGTGCGGCCGGTAACTGCGTTAGTCAACGTGCAGTCGAGTATGGTCGCAACTTTTTAAATTGTACAGCATGGCACGTAAACGCCGACAAAGGGTAAGGGTTTTCCGAGTTTTTGAATTTCGTCCCACGTTTTATGAGCAATGGATTATGTGATAAACATTTAAGAGAGCTTATTTTCTTTAATATTTAAATCGCAAAGGACTGTAATTACCTATATAACCTATACTATGTAGGACGTATAGAAAATGGAAGGTATAGGTATGTAGGAACCGTAACAAAAATATTGCGAACATAGAATGCATTTCATGTGCCTTGTCATTAGTTTGCACTGGACACTTTAAATTCTTCTCTTATGTTTTGTTCTGCGTATAATTGCGAATTTTGGTTCTGTGGCACACTAGATAGTGGCATATTGTCTTTAATAACAATATTGTTTTGATTTTCTTAATTCGTGAGAGTTCAAAAATTTGTCTGTGAACTTAGTTTAATTAAAGATTGTCGAAGGGAATACTATAAAATGGTGAGTTGTAGTAATTTTGTTAGTAAATATAATAATATTACATGTAGGTAGTCTGTAGTAGGTATTATTATTCTACATCGGGTAGGTTACTATATTTGCGAATTGCTTCTCCATTTAAATTTTGCCTCATGGGTTCATGAAACTATTTGCATTGTATTACTTCGTTAAAAAAATATTTAAATTTCGAAGTGTCTTAAAAAAACAAAATATTATATCAAATTTTGTAACCTTTGTGGTATTACATAAAACCTCATAAAGGAATTATCAAAACAAATATTTTCTGGACTTTCTGTATGTAATTGTACAGAATGCACAGGGCTGGGCAAAATACATGGTTTCCTTTAATTGAAATACAAATTACAAAATACTGTCTCGCATGTATTTAAAATACGAAATACAAAATACTTTTAAGTCGGGTATTTAAAATATAAAATACAAAATACAGCATTTCAACTATATGTATTTAAAATACAAAATACAAATTACAAAATACCGTCAGGTGTTAGGTTATGTAAATAAAATACTCACAAAAATCAAATAATAATTATTATTAGGTCCCTTGCCTATGAAATTGCCGTTTTTTCTGAAATAAGTTAACCTAATTTTATTATATTTTTTTTATTCTAATCTCCACGGCCTTGAAGATAGGGACCTTTCCATCTTGTAAGTACGCGTAGATTTTGGTGGTTCTACCCGGATCTATGCGTGCTTATATCGGTCCCATGGCAGGGAATGCGCAAGGACTGAAATAGCTCGCTTTTTTGAACACGTTCAGGAGGTGAGCGACAAAGTTTTTGGGTAGTATCTTTCAGCAGAGGTAGTCATACTCGGGAATTTTAATGCTCATCACGCTGAGTAGTTGAGTTCCGTGAGAACTGATCTGCCAGGGACTACTGCCTACGATTTTGCTCTCGCCCATGGATTTGCTCAGGTGATTACGGAGTTTACCCGAATACCGGATAGTGTGGATCATGAGCCTTCTTTGCTGGATCTTCTGCTGACCACACACCCGGAGAAATACCAGATCTCCATCAGTGCTCCACTGGGAACCTCTGATCATTGTCTGGTATCTTCGGTGGTGCCCCTTCCTATTCCCGATCGGACTTGTCCCGGTGGACGACGGAAGGTGTGGCGATACAAGTCAGCAAATTGGGATGGACTCCGGGAATTTTATGCATCCTACCCATGGAGGCAGTTATGTTACTCGTCGGAAGATTCTGATGCGAGCACAGACTCGATCGCCGATGTAATACTGCAGGGAATAGAATGTTTTATTCCAAACTCAACTGTACCTATAGGTGGTACGAGTAAACCACCATGGTTCGATAAGTCCAGCAGTGAGGCTGTAAAGCTAAAGCAACAGGCTTACCGAGCCTGGACTGCAGCGCGGGCTCGTCAGGATCCAAGTTCCTCTGACCTGAAAAAGAGGTACAATTCCGCCCCCAGGTCCCTAAAAAAACAGCGCAAAATTCGATTACATCGACAGAATTGGTGAGTGCCTCTCTAGCTACTCTTCTGGGACTAGACCTTTTTGAGCCCTCACCAAAGCTGTCCAAGGAAACTTGTCGGGCGTCTCTTCCACCTCTGCGTACAGTGGAAGTCCGTCTGGTACACGCCGCCAAAGATAAAGTCAATCTTCTGGGTGAAATCTTTGCGGCCAATTCAACTTTTGAGACATAGGAGAAACTCCACCTACAATCCCTGTGTGAGTCTAGAATGTCGGAGGTGCGCTTTACTCAAAAAGCAGTCCGATGTGCTCTCTTCTCCCTCGACGTCAAAAAGTCTTCTGGCCCTGATGGCATTCTTGCCATTGTGCTGCAGACGTGTTTAGCTGAGCTGTCCCCAGCCAGTCCTTGTCTGACGTTACACTCTCTCTTACTACAAGGGTTGTGTCCTCGCTTCGTGGAAGATTGCCCACGTGCACCTTGTCCCCAAAAAAGGGTACGTAACAGACACGTCGAATAGGCCTATAGCAATAACCTTTTTGCTCTCAATAGTGATGAAGCGCATTATCAACGCGCAGCTCCTGTGTTACGTCGAAGATTACCAGCTGCTAAACGATCGGCAATACGGCTTCCGTCACAGACGCTCAGCTCAAGATCTCTTGGTTTACCTAACCCACCGTTGGGCTGAAGCCATTGAGAGCAAAGGGGGACCACTGGCAGTTAGTCTAGAATTCTAGATATTGCTAAGGCCTTCGACCGGATCTGGCACAGGGCTCTTCTATCGGAGCGGCCATCGTATAAAATACCCGAAGGGCCTTGCACCTGGCTATCCATCTCTTTTGATGAGCGCAGCATTCAAGTCGTTGTCGACGGTTGTTGCTCAAGTTTCAAGCCCATCAACGCTGGTGTGCCCCAGGGTTGTGTGCTATCGCCAACGTTGTTCATCTTACATATCATTGATATGTTGTCTATTCGCAACATTCATTCCAATGCGGATGACAGCACAGGCGATGCGCAGTACTCTGGTCGTGCAAACGTCCCTCGATCATTTGTGGAGGAAAGTTGGGTTACACTTGTATCTGACGTAGAGTATTCCTTAGAGAGAGTCTCTGAATGGGGGAGACAAAACTTTGTCCATTTCAACCCCAAGAAGACATAGGTCTACGTATTCTCTGCCAAAAAAACTCCATTCGAGCAATCGCTTCAATTCCAAGGAACTCCCCTTACCGCCTCCAAGAGTATTGGGATCATCAGTGTTGACATCGCGAACGATGTTCAGGGGCCATCTTGAAGGCAAGGCAAAACTCGCCTCTAAGAAGCTGGGAATGTTAAACCCGTCCAAGCAGTACTTCACACCGCGGCAACGCTTTGTGCTTTGTAAAACCCAGGTGAGCCCGCATATGGAGTACTGCTCACACTTTTGGGCTGGAGCACCTGGCTACCAACTCGATCCCCTAGACTGTATTCAACGTCGAGCCGTTCACGTTGTTGATGATCCCATACTCACAGATGGTCTAGATACGCTTGGCCTTATGAGAGACTTCGCTCTCTCTACGTATTCTACTGACTGTATAACGGGGAGTATTCGGAAGAACTGTATAGAATGGTGTATTCGTCCTCTTTCTACCACCGAACCGCTCACCATGTGTTGGGAGTTCACCCCCACTTCCTTAAGCCGCTTCGCTCATGTACGCAACGGTTCTGTAGAACCTTTTTCCTGCATACCGTGGGGATTTGGAAGGAGCTCCCAGCCGAGGTTTTTCCACAGCGCTACGATATGGAGTTTTTCAAAAAGGGTGTCATAAAATTTCTTCGAGGCTGGCAGCGGGTTGATGAAATCTCTGGTGTTGCAAATGTCCATAAGCGACAGTAACCGCTTTCCATCAGGTGGGCCGTCATCCTGTCTGTTGTACTCCAGCTATAAAGAAAGGTCGAAATTTCCAGAATGGAAGCGGGCAAACCAATAACAAGTGGTACGTTCATTGTAGTGTTCGCTCGTAAAGGTTGTTGATGTTGATTGTCACTCTTGCCGCGTTGCTGCCACGACGGTACTCTTATTCCATAATTACTCGAATTTTTAACTATCCATGATGATGAAAAAGATTCAAATGCGAAGAAAACATAACACTTATCAATAAACAAATGACTAATTTAAAAAAAAGAATTTCATGTTTTTAAAGTAAAATTAATTTGAAATTATATATCTTAGCGAAACAAAAATATTTCTTTTAAATGGCTAGTACTGCAGAACTTACCTAATATTTAGCGGTCACCATTTTCTTATGAAACTTACGAAAGCTATCGAGCGCTATTTTCTGAAGAACACACCCATCAATAAGGTAGCTAAATGTATTTTGTGAAATGTATTTTGCAACCATAAGTATTTGAAATACTAATTACAAAATACCTCAGCGTCATGTATTTGAAATACTAATTACAAATTACATTTTTAAGAAGTAATTGAAATACAAATACAAAATACGTATTTGTATTTCAATTACGTATTTCAATTACAAGTATTTCAAATACTGCCCAACCCTGAGAATGCATCTGGGTATATCCAGGTTGCGAAGGCCACTCGTTACCTACTTGACTGTGCAACTTCATTTGTGAGAGCTCGCAATCCCCTACGATTGTGTACTGGCCACATATTGGGACTTTTTATCAACATCAGTATTTATATTATCGAGCTGAAATAATTAAAAATAAAGAATAATTTTGGAATAGAGCCAGAGCATTTGATATCTCTTTCATTAGTTGTAATTTTCGTAAAATTTATTTCAAACGTAATAATTAGGTACGTTAGTTTTAAAGAGGGGATACTGAGAGAAAATAGATCTCGGAGATTTTGGAAAGTACTAATTGGATAACTACACTTTAATTTCGTACCTACAGCCAGTTTGATCACCGAAGAGACCATTGCATTTGTATCTAGATAACTAATTCTGTTAAGATTTAGGCTACTATTTTCTATCAATTTTTAATTGAATTATAACGAAAGAACTATTTTATTATAGCAATGTCCTTTAATGTCTCGGGCTTCAAACTGTCGGATCCAAGTATTTTGATTTGGCGCGCGAAGGGCGAGTCACTCCCGCCGAGAGCTCCTAATATCTATTATGGCACCCCCTAAAAAAGATTTATTCAAAATGTTATTTTACACCCAGCATCCATGTACTCCCATCTACATTGTATTCAATCGCCATTTATGTAATGACATTGCATTCACATTGTAATTCATTTGTGGTGACCACCATTTCGCAACTCTGATGGGACATGCTATATCAACTTATTTCTTAAAATCTATTAGTAAGTAAACTCTTTATTTTGATAGAGTACATCAGACAAGCTGATGGTCCCGTAATATAAAGGGCTTATCGTCGCCTATGGACGTTTACAACATCAGAGCTATCAAAGTGTTCGCGGACTCGAAGGAATTTTGTGACATTTTTAGTCAAAATAATCAATATCGGAGCGCTGTAGGAATAACCTGGTAAGAAGTTCATTCTAAATTCTTAGTGGTCAAGAGAAATGTTCTTGAGAATATAGCGTAGCGGCTCAAGAAAGTGGGAGTGAGTAGGCATCTAACCGATTTCATATCTATATTCCGTAAAAATATTTTTTGATTTTCTTTATTCTGTTATGCTCAATCAGTCGAGGTTGTGAGGTCTCTCAAAGAATGCCAAATATCCAATTAAAAACCCCCTCGTGTTTCTTCCGCTAAGTCTTGAATCAGCGTCACAGGACTGCGACTTGCCTAACATCGTCGTTCCATGAGGCTTAGATATAAGATCATTTTTTAGGCTACTATCCAAAAAATTTTACTTCCATCTTTGCTGCAGCCAGTATAGTCCTTGCCGTGGCCTAGTTTTGGTTTGTTCGAAGCTATACCGGACACGTTTCTCCTTCCGGCATTATGTCCTTAATATCTACAAACAATTAAAAAATACTCAAGTGACTCTCTTCTAGATGATAAAACGTACTTTTATTCTGTATACAAGTCGTGAAATCTTAAGAAAATATTATGCTCGTCTAAGTTTCAGAAATTTTGTTTAATAAATAGTTATTATATTAATATATAACTTAATTATGTTAAATATTAAAATTTTAACTACTGTTATATACAAATCGATGAAATATGAATATTAAGTAGTTAAGTACTAGGAATAAGCCACTAAGCCACGACACACCTTCCATGATCAAATTGATCGTGTACTAGCGGAGGGTGATGTCAGGAGCCTTAAGAACAGACGAGTGTGCATGACAAGAGTTATGAATGTTAAAGAAGCAAGTGAGGTGTGTAAGAACGGGCGTAAATGGCGCTCTGTTGTTCGTGCCTACCCCGCAAGGGAACTGGCGTGAAGTTATGTATGTATGTATGTATGTAAGTACTAGGAATACATGTATTTAAATCAAAATAAACTTTCTTATAACTAACTTAAAGGTAAAGTGACTTTTGGTATGTAATTCGTAACACAGAAGTATTGCAACAATTCATTGAAATAATCTCATTAAATTTTTCTAATAAATCTAGCACCCTAATTACTTTGTTCATAACTCATTCCCGTTGGTAATTAATCTTTACCAAGCAAATGGACCAATGATACGATACGATGTGGATACTAAATTAGAGCTCCAAAACATTACTGCAGAAACAATTTTAGTTTTCTACCATGACCTAACCACTTTATATCCTCTGACCGCTGCTTCTCATGGCCACCTTAGTAATAATGTTTTGTTACAGCATTCTCAGCTCTACGCTCCACAAAACTACAATGGCGGTTAGGACGCCATCTTGAATGGGGTCGCTGTTGTAAATTGACTCGCGTTATTGAGTTATATTGAGTGTTAATATTTCAAATTAATGTTACTTTTATTTAAATTACTGGAGTTTTTTGCGCAGCTTCGCTACTTTATGGTTCATTGTTCTTATCGTTATTGAATATTCTGGAATAAAAAGTATCGTAACAATTACCATTTAGGTAGGTATAGGTAGCTTTATTTTACGCCGTGGTAACTTAGAGGCTAAGGCGCTCACGTTTTATTCCAATGAGTGGTTCGAATCCTCTCCAGGGGCATGTATGCATCGCTTTGAAAGTTTTTAATAATAATACTAATAAATAACATGACTGTGTTGATGACGAAGGAAATCTGTACCTACGTCGATGTAGTGAAATCCGCCAATCCGCCTTGTACAAGCAGACATCCCCTAAAATGTAGAGGCCCGAATCCAGCAGTAAGGTCGTATATTTATGGGATAGGTGTTATATTCATAAAACTAAGTTTTTTTTTTTTGTAAATTGTAATTGAAATTATTTTTGTATAAAAATATTAACAGCTTTATGTTTTGTTGGAAATTCTTTAAAATTGTAACTAAATTTTCACAGCACTACAAGATGCATTTAGAGTTGAGAGGAGAGAGGTAGCGGAGGCCCCCTTTTGACTAACGAAGCCAATTCCATGATTGACACATGCTCGTCATATCTACTTGGGTCTTAGCTATTTATAAATGTAGGTATATCTATCTATGTAGGTAAGTATATTGTGTACTTATTTAAAAGTAGTAAAATCGCAGAAAAAGAAGTGCATTTGTTGCTAAATTGAAAGCTAATTGCTCTTTAAGTAGGCATTAAACTTTTTTGAGTGCGGCAGTAATCTTTACTTTGGCACTACCTCCCTGGTGTGAAAAGCAGACTTAAGTAAAAGAGAAAACTGAGAAATTAGGTAGACAGTCTTTTTTGGAGTTTATTAATAAAAAAAATAAAAAAATATTTATACTTAGGTAGGTACCTATATCATAGCTGAAAAATACTAATATGAATTTTAAAAAAAACATAAAAATACCTTGGAATCTAATTTCAGGTGGCTAAGTGTTTGAAGCATTGTCAATAGTTAATTTTGTCGTCAATTAAAGCCCATTTGTAGAAAGAAGATAATTTTCCCCTATTATCTATCACCATCTCCTTGAAGAGCTGTCAGCCTATCACAGATTATAGAACATTGTGAATTAAAAGCCAGTGAACTGAATTACATTGGTCTCGGTTATGAAATACAGATGGCGTTAGTAGTAACGAACTCTGTTGAGTTGTAAAAATATTAGGTAGCTTTTACTCCTCTTCCCTTGCATATTTCCAATCTGTATTAGCTGTTGTAGATATGCCTTTTTCCTTAAAATATACTATATCGATGCAACTAATTTGTAACAATCAGGCACTACTTAAGTAATATATTAATATCACTACTTAAGTAATATCTTATTTTTAATACATATTATCTAAAACATCTTAAAGTCGGTGTTTAGAAATTTTTACAAAATATAGGTAGTTATTTTTATGTTTTACTTCGCACCGACTTCAAGATGTTTTAGATAATAAATATTAAAAATAAGATATTATAATTTTAAAAAAGCTTTAGAAATAAGTTATTTTATTCTTTTCAGTTTTTGAAGTCGGTTTTTTAAACGAAGTTTTTTTTATTTGTTACTTTTTAGTGTCTAGCATGGGTAGGCCTACGAAAGTTGCCGCGCGCCTTAAAAAATATAGGTCCTAAGGACGGAACGGAATGGAAAAAAATTTCATGAAAAATGTTCATAAAATGAAAACTTCTGGGCCAAACTATGTTAAATTTTTAGGGGACCAAATGGCAACTATACCGTATCAAGCTAAAGAAGAATCACGTAAATCGGATCAGAAATCTCAGAGTAATCGGTGTACATCCCTGAAAAAAATACCAATCAAGTTGAGAACCTTTTGGAAGTCGGTTAAAAAAGAGAAAAGGTGACAAGCATTTTTTCGAAGTTTGTCCTGTTTCACTAATTGCGCCGGTGTGATATTATTATAAAATTAGGATATGCCCGCGACTTCGTCTATGCTTGACTTAAAATTTTCGCGAGATTCCCGTGACACGAAGTAAATAACTTAGTATTAAAAAAATACCAATCAAGTTGAGAACCTCCTCCTTTTTAAAGTCGGTTAAAAAGAATGTAAGCTATCGTTTTAGTGAAAACTGTATCGGTATAAGCTAATTTATATACACCCGAACAACTACAAACCGCTTCCGGGAAAAATCCCGTGGGATTCCCGGGATGAAAAATTACATATTTTATAACATAAATTTTTCTATTGATCAGTGAAGTGATCACATTGGAATTCGATTTTTTTAAATCTGGCCATTTTAAATCATTTCCAGAAAAATTCCCGCGCGATTCTCAGGATAAAATGTAGCTCAGATTTTAAATCTTATCGACCACCGAAAACCGCATCGAAATCGGCCCAATAGTTTTAAGTGAATCCCGCGAACAAACAGACAAGAAATTAAAAAAAATTGCATCGTGTTCTCCACGTTTATATAGCCTATTTCAGTTGTTTTTTTAAATAGCTTAAATGGACAGACACGGCATGTTTAAAATATTATAATATTATAGATATAAGTATTCTATTTCTAAGATAGCAACAGACGAGGAACAGTTAGCAGCGAGTTTATGTTTTGCCATAGATTGTATGATTGCTATAAACAGTTGAAATAGTGCCCGTGCGGCCGGAAGTTGGTCTCGTTTCCTGTGCAGACGCCAGTTATCTGTTCCGATAATACCGTTATTTACGAATATTAAACTTGATAATTATTTACATTTAATTTACTAAAATATAAATAATTAGAGCTTTCTTTTATTAATGTTAGATTTGTAATCCTGCTGACACTATCCTACTCTTTGGGATAAGTTTCATGGTAATCATTTCATTTCTCAGGTTGCGAAGAATGAGTAAACATACAAAAATATTTACAAATAAACTTCCTTTATATTATACAATTTAGCTGTACGTATGAATTTCCTTAGGATTTTTAAATTTCGGTCTATTATCTTCTTATAAAATATTTAAGCTAGAATTTTTAAGAACGAGTAAAATGGTCTTATATGTAGTAGTTCTTATGTATCGTTCTATTGCTCCTCTTTTCTGTAATGTTTGTTATCTTATTTGATTTTTTTACTTATTAAAAGTATAATCACAACTCTTGAAATAAACATTCCCGTCCATTCAACAGCTGACCAAACGTTGACCAGTCATCGATTCCTTTACTCTATGGCTACTTGTCGCTCTATATTCCATTGTCTATGGTCACGTTCTGTTTTTTTAAAGAGGGCAAATGTTTCGTTCTGCGTTGCTATGTTTTGTATTCAAATTGCGTTCCATCTCTTTCTCGTATATGAAGAGAAATGAGCGAGGCATAACGTGAGATGAATGTTTGTTATTATAATGGAGTTGTTTAAAGCGGAATGATTATCAAAATATTGAAGGACGCTGTGTTATTTCAACTGGTCAACGCGTGACTTGATTTACTTATATTTATGAGTAAATGAGCGTCCTTGCGGTCGTTTTTGATATCAATTATACGTTTTGTACTTTTATTCATGAGCAGCTGGCCCTTTACCTATTGCTGACTAAAACTAAGTTTTAGATATGAAATTGCTACCAGACAATGGGCGATGATATGCTAGGGCCTATCCAATTTTAAACCTATTAAACCTACACCTAGCATGTTTATGAAAGAGGATTGGCAAGTTACACAGATTGGTAATTTCTATATCCAGCATTTTTTACCTAATTGTAACAATATGCACATTAGTTAGAATTTTTTTAAATCGGTGCATGCTTATTCACCTATACGAACCTGGGTTACTAGAATTAAAAAGAGTGCCTTATTTACCTATTAAGGTAGATAATATTATGATCTACTTTACTACTTATAATGTTCATATTTTCTATAGATATATTTTTTATTGCAGGAGTTCAGCAGACAGGCAGACGGCCCACTTGATGGAAAGCGGTTACCATCGCCTATGGACATTTGCTACACCAAAGGTGCTACAAATGCACTGCTGCTCTCGTAAGGGAGACTAGAACCTGGTCACTAATGCCGGAACACAACACAAGTTTGTTATGGTGTCATGCTCTAGACCAGGGGTGATCGCCATCTAGTTGAGCAAATACCGTGCCACCTGGCCGTGGGTTGTTTTGTCGCTCAATAATAATAATTAATATTTTAATCAATTTAGAATTTAAATTTTATTTCGACACTAACTACGTACCTACTAGACAACCGTCTTGGTTCTGGACCGTTCCTCTATCTTACCAACCGTTAATTTGCCTTACTATCGGTTAAAATTTGACATACCTGAGCCCCATACAACTAATGTCAAAATTCAACCGATGGTATGGCGAGTGAATGAATAGTAAGTTATAGGAATCGGCCATTAGTTAAGTTTGTTAGATAGTTTACGTATCTACGTATTACCGTTTTGTGTGTAGTAGTATAGTTGTGTGACTAAAGGTGGGTTCCTATATCTTACTATCCATTCGCTTGTCTTATCATCGGTTGAATTTTGACATTAGGCACTTATATGGACGTTATGTCAAATGTTAGGAACCAGCCATTAGTGTAGTTCACGTAGATAGTCTCGCCCTAATAGGTATCATTGAGTTTGAGATATTCAATTGGATATAGGGACATTGTGCGTGGTATCCATTACACAACGTTATGTGTTTACGACGTGGGTGGACTTTAGGTGTGTTTGAAATGTATAGTACCCTATAGGGCGGGGTCGTTGTCAGCCAATCCTGTAAATGATACTCTACTTCTTCTTCATTCTTACCATTCAAAAACTAACCTTCTCAACTACGCAACAGAGTGGAAAGTCAAAAAGCAATGTCGTTCGTTCTTGTAAACGATACCCTAGTTCTTTATTGGTTTATCTTTTGCAATTTCAATCTTCTTGTATAGAGTTAAGGTTGAATTTATTTCAGATAATGATTGTAATTGATATGATTGCCCTAAAGTTGACGTAATTTGAATAAATTGTTTAGTTTTATGATTGTATGTACCTATCTAGTCTTCGCATTAAGTTATTTTATGTATTGTTTATGGCTCGTTGGGTGGGAGATATTTACGCGCATTTTAGTATCAAATGATGTTAGAAGGGTGGAGTGGAGGAGTTCTTATGTATCTATAATATTACCAAATTCTAAACATGTCGTGTTTGTACATTGATACTATTAAAAAAAAAAACAACTGGAATACGCTATAAAAATGATGGAGAACACGACGTAATTTATTTCAAGCTATTATTTAACTTGCAATGGATGTACCTATGTATGTATGTATGTATGTAAGTTCGGGTGGAATCTTGCAAGTTCCAGGTTTCCGATTGAGCTGAAATTTTGCACGCATATGTATATCGCGTGACAATGAAATAATATGGTATCATGGAGCTGAACGGATGATGGAGTCGGAATGTAGCCATAGGAACTCCTATACTAAACAAGATAGATCCGTCGTGTTTGGGCTCGTTTTACTTGTCTGGGCTAGCACTCTGCTGCTACATGATATCCAGGATCTCAAAAGCTTGTATTTAAAAAGATATTTTTAAAAAAGCTTATTCTAGATATCTTATCTGTTTTTTCGAGATTCATGTAAAAAGTACTGGGCCGATTTCGATGCGGTTTCCGGTGATCGATAAAACATTCTCAGAGATACAATCTGAGCTTTTAATTTTATCCTGAGAATACCGCGGGATTTTTCCCGGAAGTGATTTATAGTTTTTCGTCATATAAATTAGCTTATGCCGACACAGTTTTAACTAAAACGATAGCTTATATTCTTTTTAAATGCTGCAGTATCTGCTTTGTGTTCCGGGAATCCTGTGGGAGTTTCAGCGTGGGCGAAGTCGCGGGTATATCCAATATTTTTTATAAAACTAATCATGTCACATAAAGAAGCTAAAGGAATTGATAACATATTGTATATTAGCTTCTCAAAATTTGTAGGACAGATACATTTAGATATCTAAACATTTTCAAAAATAAGATTTACCCACCCAACTTAGTCGAGTTCAACAAACAGAAAACGTAGAGACATCACTTAAACTGCTTTTAATCTTAGGTCTAGAAATTCTGAAAAAAATATACGCTTTAAAATACATCTTTACATATTTACCAAAAAATTGTTGAAAAGAAGCGTTTATTAAAATCAGCAGCAGCAAACCTTTATTTGACCCACAAAGGAAGAACGTACATTATAACAATAAATGTGACTTCACATTAGGGTGTTGTTACTTCATCGTCGTTTTTTATAACCACAAAGTACCTAACTTTTCACCCCAACAATATTATTTAATCTTTATGTTAATAATAATAGAGTCGTTTTTAATTGAAATTATTGTTTTCTGAAGCAAAGCAAAGTTTGTTAGGTATCTGTAATTTTGGGTAGAGTGGGGAGTTATCGCAATCGTGTCCATCTATTTACTAATGACTTCCGGCGTCAGGTGCGCCCTGCCTCCCCTTTCTTAATGCTTTTTTTACTTTTTGTCCTGACAATGGTTCGCGTCACAACAGCTTTTGTTCGGTTTTTAAGAATAGGTATTTGAACTGCTTTTGCGATTTAAGATAGATTAATTTGAGCAACTGGAAAGAGAAGATTAATGTTTACAATAATTAGGACCTACTTTGTTAAAGATCATCTTTGTAGTCAAGTGTAATGAAGTGTCAGTTTAGCTTTGAAATATAAAAACATTCAATCTAGTTCTCTATCTAATCTAGTAAACACATCTAGTTAAATCAAACACGTGCACTAAAAATTTCGAGATCGATAATCAGGAAAATATGCTGACGTGTTTAATAGTTAATTGAAATTGTTATATAGGCATACGTAGAACGAATCGTTTTTATTTATTATTAATAAATAAGTTTAATATGACAATAACTTAACTTAATACTTAAAAATAAACTAAATTATATATAAATAAATTAATATAAAGAATGTAACAAATCGCTGCCAGAGGGAAGCGTGCCCAGAAAGCTGGCTGCATTGCCACGCTGTATGGCAATGCTGATTCGTTGCGCGAAATACGAACCAGCTTTCTGATCACGGGTGATATCAAAGAAGCAGCATTGCCAGCCCCTGACTTAGTCATTGGAAGATGTGATGCCGCCAGAGTGTCAACGCATGTAGCATCCCATAGAAGCGGCCGTTCCATCTTCCAAGGAATAAGTGACATTCCATCCGGCCTCTTGCCATCGTGGCGCACCAAGCTATTTGGCTCTAGGAAGGCCGGTACGCAGACGCTGATAAGAGCTCGGCGGATGATATCATTAATCGTCAGGAAAATTAAAACTGAAGGTATCATTAACCTTTAGAGAAACATTTTATTTGAGAATTAAATGAACCTTAAAATCTGTAGCTGTTCTTATATTTCTAATGATGTATGAGTTTTTGGGTTATTTGAGACTAAACCTTTCACCTGACACAATCTCAAATGTCGCTTGAAATAAGTAGGTAATATTTATTCCATCTCTACAGTTGTAGTATCTATCGTTATAAATCTTCTAATAATTGTTATAAGTACTTAGTTTGGTTCCTTTAATAATGTGAAGTTTGTAAAGTAAGAAAAATAATATTGAAAAGATTTAAAACCTTTGTGTTTAACCATGTACCTATACATTATGCCACCGAGTTCACTAAACGTTTGCTGGAAATGTGGTAAGTTTCAAAAGATTCTATACTACTAGAAGAAGTATCTACACATTGAGTCAACGTTGATCAGTGAACATTCTTTGTTACCGCAATGTGTACGCTTTTTAAAAACATGTTCGTGCAAATACGAAACATAAAAACAATATAATGATTTATTGCTAATTAATAGGCTTTCTGTATACAAACGACATTAAAGTCATATATTTTACATTAATCTTACATTACGTAAATCAATATGAAGCAAAAAGTAAATTTCTTTCGAACTTAACGTCATTCAGTCATTATAACAGCCTAGCTACTGTGAATCGCGAAAACTAAATGTCTGTGAGGCGTGAATAATGAATTTCTTAGAAGGAAGTTTGCATCTTGCAGCCTTTTAAAGACTTTGAATACCTTCATAATGATGTTATTAAAGTTTTTACACAATATAGGGTCCATTTGACGTCTGTCGTGGTTTTTAGTTCCTTTATAATCGACAAATAGTAATCACAAGAAGCATAGGTGAGGGAACTAGGAATGATTAATCAGCCATTGAAAAACCTGAAAACCTCCCAAATCATACATGACAAGGTGGCAACAGAGGTCATTCATTATCCCGCTTTTTTAAGGTCTGGTAGGTATTTAAAGATTTTTTAGACTAAATCAATTATTGTTCGATAAGGATTATATTATAAATCATATGGTTAGCCTTCTTGTGTTAAATAACAAATTAGGATTGGTGCCCACCTATAGTTTTGAGCAGTGAAGCTACTTTTGTTGTATCAATAATGATTATTACTATACTCTTCACTTTATATACCTACCTATTTGTATGGAGCTTATGTCAAATTTAAACCGATAGTAAAGAAAATATACGGTCGGTAAGATATAGGAATGGGTTATTAGTCAATATATCGCTAATATTGCATCTAAAATAAATAGAAAATTTAAATTATATCAAAGTGTGTGTAATTTCACCAAACCAGCTAGCTGAGTTAATAACACGTAACCATTCTAAATCTAAACGTAAACCAGCGCTAATGAACGATGGTGGGCAAACTGGCAAACGCAAATTACTGGCAGCGGCGGCGTCGGGGTTGGCAAATGCCGGCAAACAGCGTCCACCTGACAATCAACCCTTCGTTTGGACCCCGGGCCGATGAATTATTCATACGCCACCCTGGCTAATTGTAATGAAATTTACGCGAAGCCCTCACTCAGGGTGTCACAATCCTTGGTTTACATGTCACTTACAGGCCCTGGGTGCCGTTTACTTAAAAACACGCGAGATAAAAATTGCTCATGCAGACCCTCACTTAGAAAATAGACAGCGAGGTAAGGTGTTACTTGGGGCGAATGCCAGATTTCCATTAAAATCATCCCGATGTTCCTAACACCACCCTTAGCCAGCGCAACACAGGTAAGAATCCGCCGCTAGACCCCCTTGCATAATGGCGAGGAGGATAAGCCCTTATTAAGCTTCCTCTCATTTAAAGAATGAGAAGAATGAACGCAAATCATCTGCTTGGCTCTAGTCTTGGAAAAAATACCTGTCATTTTATTGTAACTGTTATTTTAGAAAAAAAATTTAATTGTTTATTATTTGACGTTTTAAGGGCTTCAATAACAAAATTAAGATGCTGTCGAATGAACGTTAAAGTGATCTGTCAAATAATCAAATAAAAGTGGAAATTAGATAAAGCTGATTGAATATTGCTGTTAAATATCGGATAGGTAATCTAAGTTAACCACTTCAGAACTGCATATTTTCTTTACGCATTTTAAAAACTTGGAATGTTTCATTAAAATTGTGTTCTTAAATTCTCCTTACTTAAGAATTTTTATTTGAAAATAACCAGGTTTAAAATTAATCGCGATATTTTTCTAAGTATTTATCATAAAAGTGAACAAAACAACTGTAAGTTGTCATTTTTTGTTCTACGCAGTTGCGTAGTAGTTACGTTTTTTGAAAAATATATTTGATGTGTACACTCATATAAACCTGCCCTAAGCGCAGCTCGTCGCTCTATAAGGGCGCGAGTCTTATTATTTTATTAGTTCACGCGCGATTTAATCACGATTGTTAGCTTTGGTAAGTTAATAAGCGCAAACGGGTTGCATACAACAGTTCAATAATCATAACGAGTCATATATCTATCAATAACCAAAATATATTTATGAACAATTGTAAAATTAATAGTCGACTCTTGAGGTGACCAGAGGGCTGGTGTTTACCTAGGATTAAGGATAGGAAGATAAGTATGGCAATCCAGAGCCAGCGAGGTAGCGTAGTCAGCATTTTGGGCGCCTTACCCATAACCATAGTATACAATGTAATTAAGTATTGTCATTGTTAGACATGTACAATTAATAAACTAGCTGTTCGTGTCGGACTTGGACTTTTTATAACTTTTTAAAACAACCCACAGCCAGGTGGTAGGGCATTTTCCCGACTGGATGGCTACCACCCCTGGTCTAGTAGTAAGTTGTGTTCCGGCATTAGTAGCCAGGTTCCAGTTCTCTTTTAGAGAGCGGGAGCATATTGGTAGCACCTCTGGTGTTACAAATGTCCATAGGCGATGGTAATCGATTTCCATTAGGTGGGCTGTCTTCCTGTCTGCTGAACTCAAGTAATAAAAAAAGTATACGGAAATTAAAGATGAAACTTCGGTTTAAATCCCCAAAGGCTATCTATAGATTCATTTTGTATTCCGATTCGAGACAAAATTATATGTTTAGACGGATTGACAAACAAAAATTTTGTAAACAGCCATTTATGATTACACATCATAATTATAATAGTAGTTTTAATTTGAATATGGGTATTTATTTTGAAGTGACAAACAGAAACTTCAATTTTATTTATTGGTTTAGCTATAGGTTTTTGTTCTTCAGAGGGAGTCAATTATAGGACAACCTATAATTGACACGTATTTAAATAAGTCGTGGGATGTGTTGACACTGTGTTCAGCAGTTCATTACAGGCGTCATGGTGATGTTAGTCATGCGATCACCTTCCGACCTCAGCCGATCCGATTTCAGACTAATTGTACGGGACAAGTTAAAAGAGGTAGCGGCTTTGTTTTTTATTCACTCTACTACCAAAGACTTTACTTCTTTCTTTTATTCGCTTCTTCTAAAGAATATAACTTAAGTAAATAATTTTATTGAAATTATTTACTTTTCCTTATGCGGTCATTAGTTTTAAGTGCGATCTTAATTAATAGATAGGTACGACGTACGGTCGACCAAATTCCTCGTTAATCAGTTCTCTAACATTTTGCTTTGAATGACTCATAAAATTTAGACATTCACGCACACACTCTCAAATTTCATATACATCAATCAGGTATACTATTTCCATTTCTTTATTTTCTCGATGACAGTTCTAATTTGATAGTTGTAGTGTTGTGACCAAATAAGTAATGATATCGATCGCATACATTTATTATGTTTTCAACAAAGACAAATACCACAAAAACATTCAAATATATTTTTTCAATGGCCCACCGCCATTTTGTTTTTGTTTTAATCTGTCACTCGCAACAAGACGGTCATGCTATATAATCACTACATTTCTGTTCGCTGAAGTTTTTTACATTATCTATACGTTACGTTGTGTATTTTGTGTTCCTCCGTGTTGATTGCTGCCCAGCTGTCAAATATCAAAATGCCTAAAGGATCTGTTCTGAAACGGCAGGCAAGAGAACTGATGATCAAGGTTCGTAATTACTTTGAAGCAGAGTATCAAAATGGTGGCCCGCTGTTACTATTGTCGCAAGTGCGAGAGCGTGTTGCGGCCGCATTAGGAATTAGTGGGCCTACTGTTTCAAAAATTACTACCGAAGCATACGCTACAAGCGGCATACAGGAAAATGAGCTTCGTATGCCGAAGAAAAAACGCCAACCACGTCGTGTGACATCGGTTGACAGCTTCGACGCTGACGCTATTCGCCGTCATATATATGACTATTACTTGCGCAAAGAAATTCCAACAATTAAAAAACTTGTTGTTTCTTTAGGTGAATGTGGTTTGTTCCATGGCCAAACATCGTCATTAAGCTTGGTTTTAAAAGAAATTGGATTTTCTTATAAAAAATCGGACAAACGTAAAATATTGATGGAGCGTCACGACGTGTCGCTGCGAATTTTTGATCGAATCCAAAAAGATATCAGACTGGTCAAATGTTATTTTCACTGACGAGACTTGGTTAAATGCAAACCACAGAGTATAGTATAGTAGTTGTTGCATTTTTGTACAATAAAGTGTATTCTATTCTATTCTATCTAAGAACTGGACTGACGACACCGCCGCTTCCACTAGTTCAGTGCCAATGGGAAAAGGTGAACGCCTTATCATATGCCATGCAGGGTCTACGAAAGGATTCGTGTCAGATGCTTTACTAGCCTTTAAATCCAAGAAAACAGTGGACTACCACGAAGAAATGAACGCGGAGATTTACGAAGGATGGTTTAAAGAAATGGTACAATCTGTGGAAGAACCGTCGATAATTATTATGGACAACGCTACATATCACTCCAGACAAATTGATAAAATGCCGACGCAGGCCAATAAAAAACAAGAGATAATTGACTGGCTCCAACGTCATGGCGAAAATGTGGATAATACTTTATTAAAAGTAAAATTAGTGAATATTTTAAAATCGAAAAAAAGCCTCCCTATATATTACCGACGAAATAGCTGCCGAATGTGGTCATTGGGTTCTTCGACTTCCACCGTATCATTGCCAGTACAATGCTATAGAACTAATATGAGCACAAATTAAAGGACACGCCGCTCGAAACAATACCCATCCCCCTTTTACGGCAAACAAGATGTTAGATTTATAAAAAAATGTATGTGCGGAAGTAACCGCTGAACACTGGGAAAAAATTGTGAGAAGAACCCAAAACCTTATAGCGTCGGATTGGGAAATTCATGTGGCATTCGATAATATAGAAGTACAGGAACTTATAATAAATGTTGGGGAGAGCTCATCAAGTGACAGTGACGATTTATCAGATTTTGATTAAAATAAATAAATAAAGAATCAACATAATATAATTACATCTTGTAGGTAATGAAATGTAATATTACAGTTAATAAATTGTACAAAATTATCCGGCAATAGTTCAGTTTCTTATACTTTGTAAAAAAATATCGGGTCTGTTATCGTGTTACGTTTATCGATAGCTATATAGCCATCTCTATCAGTTTCTCCGACTCTCCTATGACCTTGTACGTGCGTAAGCGTCATATTTTTATTAAATAATGTATATGTAATGTAAAAAAGACGCTCGTTCAAGTTTCCACAGGGCTGTCATCGAGAAAATAAAGAAATGGAAATAGTATTGTTTCTGAAATGTTTAAACTAAAGGAAAAAATTACGTGTGTTTAGATGAAATATGCACTTTGCCGATTGACGACGCACTTTTCTTTTGTATTCTGCTCTCGCTTTGTTTACGGACTTTGATTTTATTGCCTCCTTATAAAACCAAAACGGGTAACAATAAAACCCCTCCCCTGATTCAATTGATGTTTTACTTGTGCGCGTGTCATTGCGCTGTTAGCGAACGTTTTTGCCAAGTACTTAGCTTTAGCTTTATGGGTGGTTCATCGTAACTTTGGTCCATTGTACACATTACTTTGTTATAATGGATTTTAAAATATTAATATATGACTATCAAATTAAATTAATATTTAAAAGAAGTAACATTTTACAATAAATATTAATTAAAATAATGCTTGCACTTCTTATAAACGCTTCACATTTCTTAGTCTTTCATTACAAAATGATCAATTGAAGATAAAAGTCAAAATTAAATTGCCCTTACTCCATTTTGCAAAAGTTTTTAAAACATTTTAATTAGATTCGTTCTCAAGCTTTAAAAAAACCTGAATATTATTTTTAGACGCCGTGGTTCATGAATTACATCTTATCTTTCAGCTTGCGCTAGCGCATGACGAGGCCCAACTGCTCGTCAGCGGCGGCGCCAGCGCATCCGCTCATATTAATTCCTTGCTTTAGCTGTGCGTAATTAAATTACACTATGCTTAAATAGGGTCCACAAGATGCTTTCTTAGAAATTTTGTTAGCTGTTAAGGGTGAACGAATATGATAAAAGTGCTTGAAATAGAGTGTGTATGTGTGTGTGTGTGTGTGTGTGTGAGAGAGAGAGAGAGAGAGAGAGAGGGAGACAGAGATATAATATTTTATTGTACACCATTGTAATTATACGTACACATAAGTGTATATATACACATACACATAATTTAGAAACGAAAATGTATCTGGCTGACATTATTAACATTATTAACAACACCGTTACATAGGTAAAATTTCTACCATGTGAGAAATTAACGAAATTCAATTAATAAATGCAAGATTTCAGGGTGGTAGTTTATATTATCAACGCACTCGAGTCTCACTCCAATGACCAGAGTTAAAATCCTGGCCTGGAAACATGCACCGATTAGGTACATTTTCTGTAGATGCTTTTCACCTATTCCCTAAAATAAATTCTAGCATTATTTACATATAAAATTAGAAAACATTTTAAAATATTATAGTATCAAATTTCTTTTCAAATATCTTGATAGAATTAAACCTAATTACTGTTTATACAATAACTAGAGCGTTATTTGACTCATTTTATTTCTATAAAATTATGACTTAGCCTACGTTTTCTAAGGTGATAAAACATGTTTCAATTGACTTGACTATCATGTACCCTATTACCATCTGCTGACGACAAAGGAAAAGATCGTAAGCAACCTATCGAAATAACCAGTACGTACGATCCACCAAACAGCCTTGCGGATATATCATCCATTTCTCTGAAATGGGGAGACCCAGGAGTAAGATATTTATGGCTTAATATAAGGTGATATCTAATTCTAAGTAAGGCAATAATCCGGTTAGCGACGTTACTATACACAGACGTTACTACAGCGACTATATTATAAAGAATGCAACTACCCTGGTGAATATTTAAGTATGAACACTACATTGTAAAACGGATATAAGAAAATAACTTACCCAAGCTAATGCCCGCGTAAAGGGCTCTCAGGTTCATTCAATGTTTATATTAAAAACATTCACCAACATAGTATAATATTTTGCGACGACTTTACTTAAATATTATTCTCCATTATAGCCGAGTGGGTCCTAAATAAACAGACAACACTTCCGATACGACATTAAACTTTGCAAAAACATGTCGGAAAATAATATACGACGGGTATTAAATTACTAAGTTTTGTATTTCTTAAATACACAGTCTCATGTGGCTGGCGCCTGTTTTTTCTTCTCTAATAGTATCTGAAAGCACTCTTATTAAATGCTTCGTCACATTGTTTCTAAGGTTGCCATCGAGTTGTCACTAAAAAGGGTAATGTTTCGTTTGCATATATTTATTTTCTATTATTCGAATAATCGATGTTTGAGTGTCACAGCTCTAGCGGTATCGAAGACACCAATTTTTTGGTTGTCTAGCATGTCCTTATCCGTCATCCGTCGAGAGCTGTCAGTGAGTCGTTGGACACTACGAACCTTACTACACGCGTGTGAAAGTGAACATTAATTCCCGCCAAATCGAACAAAACTAATATTACTACAATTTAGAGGTGTTAGCAGCATCCGGTGAGTACTTGCTTATATCCTTACTGCTAAGCCTAGACTTCAAACATCGGTCGAGTCGGAAAAAGATTTACAAATCAGAATCGACATATCTTCCCATAATATAGCTACCGTCCTTTTGGATGTGTATGCTACATTATTTTTGGTGCCGAAACCCGGGATTTTCCACTTTATCTGTGTTTTATATTCATCTCTGGTAATTTCTGGTAAAGAATTATCTATCGCATAAAACATATATCGCATTAATATCATGTAAATCATTACAAGTAATACTTCATACTTTATTATTTTCGTACAAATTAATGTAAGAACATAGTATTGAGCAAACATTATTTTTATTCGGTGCTCAATAGTAATCGGCTTACATTAGTTTCATTTTTCATTACAATCGTGTATAATTACAACATATTTATACAAATAAGTTATCTACCCGCTTTAACGCGTCTCTTTTTTTAACACACAATTGGTCGGTTATTGACGTTATTGTTCTTGGCTGACCTCAATATTGCATAATATAGTAAATTAATAACATTTATTAGGGGTCCACGCGCTTATAGAAACTCGTAAAATATTGATTTTGAACATTTATAGTAAGTAGATTTAAAAATTAATTTTGTTTCGTTTTTCGTTTATTACAACAGTTAACCACTATACAGTTGTTGCCATGTCGTTGTTAAGTAAACATGCCACTCGTAAACGTAGTTCTTTTAAGAAAACTATGTCTAAATCGTTTAGCAACGAATATACAATTCATGATTTATCATCTTTGCGTAGAAAACGTACCGTTGCCTATAATCGGTTATGCAAGGCGTTGGAAATCGGCGTTTTAGCGTGTAACGACGACATTCAACGGGACTTATTCCTTTCATATCATCAAGAAATAAAACAAAATGCGGCTAAATTTGAAGATGCCCATTCTAATATATTAGAACTCTTGGATGATCCGGATCATGCTGATAATAATCTTCAAGATGAATTTGATCAAATGTACTTTAAAATTCAATCGATCTACCGTCGTTTAACAAAAATCGACTCTCAACCTTCTACTTCTCACAATGCTGGCGGTCCTGCGTCGAATATTCGTTTACCGAAAATATTACTACCAAGTTTTTCCGGTAATGTTAAACAGTGGCCTGAATATTTCGATACCTTCAACGCGTTAATTCATAATTCTGAAATATTAAGTGATACCGAGAAATTTCATTATTTACGTTCTTCCGTTAACGGCGACGCGTTATCAACTATCAAAGCGTTTCCATTGACACAAGAACATTACATTAGTGCATATCAAGCGCTAGTTGCACGTTATCAAAATAAAAGAGATTTGGCATTTACGTGTTGGAGAGATATTCTTAATACAAATTTTAAATTAAATAATGTTCACGAATTTAGAAAATCGTTAGATCTTTTTGAAGAAAATTTAACTATTTTAAAAACAATTAACTTGCCAATTGACAAGTGGGACTTTATTCTAGTGTATCATATTTTATCAAAATTAGACACAAAATTACGTCAGAATTTCGAAGAAAACTACTCTCATACGGAATTCCCTACATACTCACAACTCAGAAGCTTTTTACATTCAAAATGTGAAGCCTTAATGCGAGATTTACATTTTTGTGATACCAGTAAACAGCCTAAAACTTCCCAAAACTCTGTCAGTCTTCCTCAAATTAATAAACGTTCTAGCACTTCTCATATACTCGTCTCTGCTGAGGAAACTACTGAAACTTCGAACAATTCGAATGTTGCACAAAATAATAAGTGCCCATTTTGTAATGACAATCACACTATTTTATCTTGTCAACCGTTTTTGGAAAAGTCTTTAGATGAACGAATGAGTATAGCTAACGAGAAGAATTGGTGTTTCAATTGTCTTAGGCCATCCCACCAATTAAAAAACTGCCAATCAGTTTTTTCATGTCGTAAGTGTAAACGCAAACATCATACCTTACTTCATAAGGATCAGTTAGTTGAATCAAATCCTATATTGTCTTTGCTTGCTCGATCACACTCTGATACTACTGTATTGCTTGCCACTGCTATTGTAGAAGTTAAAGATGCTTCAGGTAAGTTGTTGTCTTTCCGAGCGTTATTTGATTCGGGTAGTCAAAATAATCTTATCACAAAATCAGCCGTAGATGCGTTAAAATTGAAACCTTCCAAGTCTCGTATAAATATAAGTGGAATTGGCGAATCGGCAGCGCAGATATTGGGGCAAGTAGCTTGTTCTCTTGGTTCAAAGGGTCGCACTTTATTTACTTTAGATATGCATGTGATTTCAAAAATATGCGGTGATCAACCAATAGCTAAACTTAATACATCAAACTGGTCTCATATTAACTCTTTACCGTTAGCTGATCCTGGTTTCGACGTACCTGACCGAATTGATTTATTGCTCGGAGCCGGCGTATTTGCAGAATCTCTTCGTGACCGTCCTATTAAGGGAAATGCAAATCAACCAATTGCCGTCAACTCCGTCTTCGGGTGGCTCCTTTTCGGAAAAACTCAACTGGCAACACATTCTCTTGTTAACATTACTTCTGAAAATAACCAAGAATTAAATTCTTTGGTTCAACGATTTTGGGAAATCGACTCCCTTCCGAAGGTTTCACTACTTACCCCAGACGAAAAGTTTTGTGAACAAAATTTTGCTTCCACCCACACTCGTGATAAATTTGGAAGATACATTGTACATCTACCATTCAAAGCTAACCTGCAACCTAGATTCGAAGGCTCTCGTGTTGTAGCATTGCGCCGATTCTACGCTATTGAACGTAAGTTGTCGCGAGATTCAGATTTACGCCAACAGTACTGTGACTTTATGTCCGATTATATTAACACCGGTCATATGTCACTTGTCATGCCAAACGAAGTTGGACTAGGAAAGTATTATATTCCTCACCACTGCGTTCTTCGTCCTGATAGCAGCACAACTCGTCTTCGAGTTGTATTCGATGCCTCTGCAAAGGATCATTGCTCTTATTCGCTAAACGAAAGTCAGTTGATCGGTCCTAAACTACAGCCTAACATATTGGAAATCCTTCTACGCTTTCGTGAACATAATATTGTTTTCATGGCAGATGTTCGTCAAATGTACAGACAAATAGCCATTTTTGACGATCATCGTGAATTTCAACGAATTCTCTGGAGAGCATCGCCTTGTCAACCACTTCAAGAATATCGTTTAAATACAGTCACCTTTGGTATTTCATCATCACCTTATCTAGCTTGTCGTACTTTACGACAGCTTGTTGATGACGAAGGTGATTTATACCCTGCGGCCAAAAGTATTGTTCTGTCAGATACATACATCGATGACGTGGTTACAGGCTTTCAGAATCTAGCTAGCGCTCAAAAGGCGAAGGATCAACTTATTGCACTTTTTAATAAAGGATGTTTTCAACTTCGCAAATGGGTATCTAACGATAATCGTTTATTAACTGATATACCAAAAGAAGATTGTTTAATTGGACACGTAGATTTAGACAACTCAGAACCAACTTCCTTAAAAGTTCTAGGTCTGAAATGGGATCCAGTAACTGATACGTTTCTTTTTGATGTTAAATCCTCCAATCAGCCATGCACAAAACGTTCTATTCTAAGTAATCTAGCACGTATATTCGACCCTTTAGGATTTCTATCCCCTATAACTATTAAGGCTAAAACTTTAATACAGAAACTATGGATTATCGGTGCAGCTTGGGACCAAACTCCACCAGATGAGATAGTTGACACATGGAAAATTTATCAAAACCAGTTACTTAAAATTTCACAGTTAAGGATTCGTCGTCAAATTACATATTGTCAGGCAAGATCCTACGAATTACATGGATTCTGCGACAGCTCTGAAATTGCTTATGGTGCGGTAATCTATTTACGCGTTATAGATGAGGGTAATTCTATTCACATATCTTTTCTTTGCTCAAAGGCTCGTGTTGTGCCATTAAAGAGACTCTCTCTTCCTCGTCTCGAGCTTTGCGCCGCAGTACTGCTTTCAGATTTATTTAAGTTCGTAAAGGAAACATATTCTACTCGGATTTCTTTTGATAATGTTTTCTTGTGGTCTGATTCTACCATCACACTTACTTGGTTACGTTCACCTTCTTCTCGTTGGGCTACTTTCGTGGCTAATCGCGTAAGTCACATACAAGAACTAACTCCTATTGAATGTTGGTATCATATTTCTTCTGAAAACAATCCAGCCGACATCTGTTCTCGAGGCCAATTTCCAAATGAACTTATCCACAACTCTCTATGGTGGGCGGGTCCATCTTGGTTATCGCAATGTAAAGAATGTTGGCCAAATTCAATTGATAGTATTTCTTGTGAAGAAGAAACTGCTATTAAAGCAGAAGCTCATAAATCTGTGACACTAATAACGCCTACAGTCATCACAGAGGTTGGCCTTTCAATTTTCGATCAACTTTTACAACAATTTTCAACATTAGAATTTTTTTTAAGGATTGTCACATACATTTTTCGTTTTATTAATAACGCTCGTAACCCATCTAATGCTAATTGTAGTCAGTTTCTCAATAACGTAGAACGTTCCGAGGCTTTAACACATGTCGTCAAACACGTACAACGTTCTGCATTTGCGGAAGAAATTACTAAATTAAAATCGAACAAAGTATTAATAAAACCCCTTCAGAAACTTAATCCCTTCATCGACAGTACAGGAGTTCTTAGAGTAGGTGGACGTATCGCACGATCTGGATTAGCTTATGAACAAAAACATCCTGCGCTTTTACCTTCAGACCATCGGTTTACAATTTTATTAATTGATTTCGTTCACCGTAATTACTGTCATACAGGTATTAATACTACACATTTTATAGTTTTACAGCAATTTTGGATAATTTCCGGTAAACGTACTATTCGACGTTGTCTTGCTAAATGTGTGAAATGTTATCGAACTCATCCACAACCACTACAACCGTTTATGAGCGACCTTCCTTCATATCGCGTGAACCAAGTTAAACCGTTCTCCGTGGTAGGCGTCGATTTTGGTGGCCCTTTCCGTATAAAGTTAGGTGCTCATCGAGGAGCAAAAATAGATAAGTCATATTTATGTTTGTTTGTTTGCCTAACTACCAAAGCGGTCCACTTAGAAGTCGTTTCCGCCTTATCTACAGATGCTTTTATTGCAGCTTTGCGTAGGTTTGTGGGCCGTCGCGGTCGTTGCAGTGTCATTCACGCTGATTGTGGCTCTAATTTTGTTGGTGCTAGAAATCAATTAGCAGCACTGATGCAAAAGGCATCTTACTCTGAACATGTTGAGTTTAAATTTAATCCACCATCAGCTCCACACTTTGGAGGCGTCTGGGAAATACAAATTAAAGCCGCAAAATCGCATCTATATCGTATTATCGGTGATCAAGTTTTAACCTTTGAAGAACTTAGCACATTGTTTGTTCAAATCGAAGCGGTTCTTAATTCCCGGCCTTTGTGCCCTATTAGTTCAGACCCTAATGATTTATCAGCATTAACTCCAGGTCATTTTCTTACCCTAGAACCCTTAACTGCTGTCCCCGATGAGGATCTATCTAATTGCAACATTCGTCGACTTCATCGGTGGCAACTGTTACAGGCATTTCAACAAAGCTTTTGGTACAGGTGGAAGCATGAATATTTAAATTCCTTAACCCAAAGAGCCAAGTGGAATAAAAATTCTAAACCATTGAAGGAAGGCTCTTTGGTCGTAATAAAGGAAGATAATCGTACTCCACTTCATTGGCCTCTCGGTAGGGTTGTTAGTCTTATTTCGGGGACTGATGGAATCGTCAGAATCGCTGTCCTTAAAACAGCCACGAACAATGCACTTCAACGACCTTTAGTTAAACTCTGTCCACTTCCAGTGGAGGATTAACTATATATCATTCATCCTTCATTCAAATCTTTTTATTTAGTATTTATTAACTATTTCGTTCATTTGTATTTATTTATTCATTATTATATATTTATTTAGTAATTTAGTATCGTATTTAAGATTAATTGGTCCTTCGGACCTGATTTGTTTTTTTTGTTTATACTTTACCAGAAAATGCCATAGGCCTTTTGGTGGGCGGGATGTTTCGTTTGCATATATTTATTTTCTATTATTCGAATAATCGATGTTTGAGTGTCACAGCTCTAGCGGTATCGAAGACACCAATTTTTTGGTTGTCTAGCATGTCCTTATCCGTCATCCGTCGAGAGCTGTCAGTGAGTCGTTGGACACTACGAACCTTACTACACGCGTGTGCAAGTGAACATTAATTCCCGCCAAATCGAACAAAACTAATATTACTACAATTTAGAGGTGTTAGCAGCATCCGGTGAGTACTTGCTTATATCCTTACTGCTAAGCCTAGACTTCAAACATCGGTCGAGTCGGAAAAAGATTTACAAATCAGAATCGACATATCTTCCCATAATATAGCTACCGTCCTTTTGGATGTGTATGCTACAGGTAAGTATTGAAAATTATTTATTAATCGCTAGTACATCAATCAGTGTTCAAATATGTATATTATATCATTATAAATATCGCTATCAATAGTTCTCAGATCGTTATTATCATAAATAGCTATCCGAGACTTCTGACTGAAATTGATAATCCAGTAACATGTTAAGACCTTACTACAAAAAAGAAATGTTACAAATTAACTGCACCTTATATAGGAATGACAATAACCGATTTAAAAAGGTAGCTCTGAAAGCTTCTAGATCCTACATTGCTAGATGTTCTCACATTTCTTCTTTTATCTCAAGTTCTTTCAAGTTCAGTTTCAAGTAGGTACTTCAAGTTTTATTATTAAAATTACACGTTACTTTCAAATGACTTAGTCAAAAATTTAAAGTCTTAATAAGTTATCTACTAGTCATTTTTTGAGTGATTTGTTTTTTTTTCATTGCAGGAGATCAGCAGACAGGCGGACGGCCCACTTGATGGAAAGCTGTTACCATCGCCTATGGACATTTGCAACACCAATGTTGCTACAAATGCACTGCTGCTCTCTTAAGGGAGACTGAAACCTGGTCACTAATGCCGGAACACAACTCAAAGTTGTTATGGCGACATACTTTAGACCAGGGGTGGTAGCCATCCAGTCGGGTAAATGCCCTACCACCTGGCTGTGGGTTGTTAAGTCGCCTCTTGCGACAGGCCGCCCGGCCGCAGGAAATTGTATTCTTTCTCCGTTCCTGCACGGGTAGATGGTTTTAAAAATATCTATCTATATGCTATATCTTCTACCCTATTAATTTTATAAATGCGAAAGTAGCTCTGTCTGTCTGTCTGTCTATTACACTTTCACGGAAAACTACTGGACTGATTTGGCTGAAACTCAGTAAAAATATATTTTGGATGCCGAGGATGAATTTACTTTTTATTGCGAAACATGGGACAGTATCCGGGATAAATATATTTGTCTCTCTTTTTGTTATGCTTTTATCGAAAGACTATTGGACCGATTGGGCTGAAAATCAGTACATATGTAAATACCAAGGGTGGCCAAAGGATACTTTTAATCTCGGAAGTGGAATAGATTTTAGAATAGATTTATGTAAAGGTTTACCTGGAAACTGGGATAAGTTTTGTGATTTTGTCATTTTTATATATTTTGCCCATTTCGACCATATTGTCCTTTTTGACAACTTTTGTCATTTATGTAGTTTCCAGATAGACGGGGGATGGGATAGTTTTCGATGTAAAATGAAGTGAATTTTCCGGGGACAAATACATGAAAGTATTAAACATCATAATTATAGGTTGACCCGTGGCGTAGCCGCGGTGAAAACTCTATAACAATAAATGTGTAAATGGTTCGAGTTTGTACAATGCGTTTAAAAATGTGGAAAAATCAGAAGGAATAATAATAATTCGGACCGAGAGATTCCGAAAATGCAATCTTTTTATTTTTTATCTGTCTGACTGTTAGATCATTATGTCAGAAGTACTGGACGGATTTAAATCTAATGAAACCCGACACAGAGTAAGCTCATATCCCGGGGCGTAACTTAGGATACTTTTTATTCCGATAAATGATGTCGTTTCCATAGAACATACGGTTTAGCTAAATAAATAGTGCTGCAATTGCATTTTTTCGATTTACTAACCTACGTTGTCATAAACAACATGTCATTCGTTCTATTACTTCAAATCAGGCTGGCTTCGACTCGTCTCTATGTTTTGCTGGGCAGTTATCTAGACTATATGGAATTAGTTTCTTTGTTATTATTATACGTAAAACCCCGAATTAAGTTTTTGTGTAGGTAAGTAAAATAAACTTACACAAAAACTTAACTTACTGCCTTGGGTTTGATACGCGGCGCAGCCACGGCGTCAACTCTAGTGCATTATAAAATAAAGCGTAAAAATAACGAAAGTAAGTACAATTAAGGTTACGTTTTCTTCTTTGTATCAATAAAAAATATGAATAAATATGTAAAAATAGAAAAAAGTAAATAAACCATGATTGCAGTCAAAAACAAATAATTACTTAGCCATCGATATGATAATAATATCCAATCCCAATTTAAAATAAGCAAGTCATATGAAGCTATCAACATTTTTGATGAATTCAGTAAAAAATGCAAAAATAGCAATTTCTTTTAATTAAACTTGGCCGGAATGAAGTCGTCAACCGTAATTATGGGGTGAGATAAAAGACTTTTGAGTTTTGAGTGGTAATTAGTGGAAAAAATTGAAATAGAAATATGCTTATTGGGAATGTGAAACGTTATTAGCTAAGAGAACAAAGTTTTATATAAAAACTAGGATTCACCTGTGATCTACGTTGGATGGGTAGCAAAAAACACAGTTGTTTTACACAGAGAATTAGAATCAGTGAAAATATTACATCAAAATCAGATTTTTTTCTACCTAAAAAATTAACTTTGAAAAAATCCCGTGGGATTCCTGGAATCAAAAGTTCAATTTTAAATCCGGGAATTTGATGTCGATCAACAAAAGCCGCATCGAAATCTGCCCTGTAGTTTTTACGTGAATCTCGAACAAACAAAAAATATAAAAAAAAACAGGAGACTACACTTTTAGAAAGAAAGAATATATTTATTTTCAAATTCGACGTACACAAGATAAATAAATTTAAAGAAAACATATACAGAAATTGTATGCCGCAGCTTCAGAAACGAGGCTGGCAATCAATATTGCTGTGCCGAAACGTAGTCCGACACAGCAATGATTTTCAATCTCACCTAAGTCACACGTATATGATACCATTTGTAAAAATAAGAAACACTATGATTAAATAAGTGAATATAATATAAAAACAAATAGAATAATGTTAAAAGCTTAATAATAATAATAACGAAAGAATATAAGAACAGATTAATTATAATTATATCAGCACACTAAGGATTACATTTTGTTTGACCTTTAACATAATAAATAATTGATCTAACAAAACTGTATGATCTTAATTTCTTTGCCCGCTATTGTGGCGAATTGTACTTACTCATTCACTGTTTGCCACATTCATCCACTAGGTGTATTTACTGTATAATATCAGAGAGTACTTTTTAAACTGGAAATAAACGTCTATTATGCTATTCAAACTATGCCTGTAGCTTAGAAGCGAGCCGCCAAGCCATAATTTCACAATTTTATAATATTACAAATTGGTGAACCTCCAGTACAGAGTCGAAAATATACAATAATAGAGTTTGCGCCACAAAAGAAGTCCCACAGAAGTGGCGCTGCATTCGCCGTACTTAACCTGCGCGAATAATTATTTGCTAATCTGTAAGTCAATGCAGGTAATTACTGAGTAATAAGTACAAAATATTCCATTATTAAAGCTGTAAATTTATTCCCTGACTACTTTACGAACTAAATTCTATCAAATAGCGGAGCTGCTACTTTGAGTTCCTTTATTTTCCGTGGGACTTCTTTTGTGGCATGGGCTCTACAATTTTATACATTATATTGTTATAATAAAACAATACAAAACTGCCAGTAAATATAATTTGTTTAAAAATTACTCAAACAGCCACGCATGAAAAGATAAATTGAAAAGGAGCTAAAAGTGTGCCAACACCAGGGACAATGCCAACGCGAATGCGTTGTCAGATTTTAGGAACGAGTCGAACGAATGCGATAGGAGCTATGGGATAAAGGGGATGGGAGATAGGATAGGCGGGACGGGATAGAGGGATCAGACAGGAGGAATGGTATAGAGAGGATAGGATAGAGAAATGGAATAGGAAGATGGGATAGCACTTTCAATAAAAATAATTTAATAATAATAATCGGCAGACAAACACATACGGTCTTATTTATAGAGAGTTAGTGTAAGTTTGAACGCTTCTTTAAGAACCATAAAGAGGCGTTCAAACTTACACTAACTCTCTATGAATAAGACCGATATTGTATATCGTCAAATAAAGCAAGTTACGCTTGTATTGTGGATAATATCCAACGGACAACACTGTGGCCGATTCCAAACATTTAGACCATAGTAAATAACGGAGAAAATTTGTTTCCAAAATTTACCATGCCAGAAATCGAACCCGGAACCTCTGCCTTGCAGTGAGTGAGCGGGCGCTTAGCCCGCTTAACCACGTAGGCCGTCTCAATTTATACTAAAGAGAGAGAAAGAGAGAGAATTTAAACACTATCTGTTGTCAATTGTTGATATATACAGTATTTTCGATGATATTTATGACTTTAATTTAAATACATAAATTATAAGTTAGTACAATGAAGAAATTTATAAATAATTTAATAATAAAAGAAAACTTAATTCATTTGTATTGTATTCTACCCATAGTCCCTCAAGACTATAAGTAGAATACTGAGCCTAGATCACCGTCTTCTATGGGTAAGGTGCCCAGAAGGCTGGCTACGTTTCCTCGCTGGATCGCCATACTGATCCGAGGTAAGCACCAGCCTTCTGATCACCTGAAGAGTCAATGAGTCGTTTTGATAAATTTTGGTAGATAATTATTTATTATTGGACTTGACTTTATGTTGTTGGTCCGAAGACCTTACAACTTTACCGGGGTCTTTGGGGCGAGTGCCTAAGGAGTTTTACCTCGGCTGGACTGTTGCCATGAATGGGGAATGAATTTAATGATGCCCACCATAGGGCGACACAAAATACTAATTGAGAACGGGCGACGGGTAATATAAAGCCCGAAGGGAAGGATCACGGCGGGCCGGGATCGGTGGTTCGCGGTGGCCTACGCTATCTTACTGCCGTTTCGCAACGTGTTATGGCTGGGAGAGAAGAAACGGCGAAAGAAACTTCCCAGCAACACGCCTAGTCTATCCTGTGGGGTGAGCTATGTCTCCTAGCGTCCCTCGCGGGGACGTGGAGACATCTTGATTGGCGGCGTCTGAGACGCCGCCGTCTGTGTCTGTCTGTCGGTGCCTGCCAGCCTACTGTTCTAACCGTGGGCGGACTGATCCGGGCCAGCCGTTTCGTAATAACGTCGACTCTGTCCGTCAGGACGTTACGCGGTCGTCGCACAAGAGCCTCTCGACGAGGCTTATAATCGGATGCGGACACGACGAGCGGATTTCGATGGTGCGGCGCGAGATGGAAATACTTACGCGAGAGCGACGTAATGTAGTGTTTGATGGAGGGAAGCTCCAGATCGCGGTGGAGGTCGACGTTACGCATATAGAGGGGAGCACCGACGGCTCTGCGCATGAATTTATTCTGGACGATTTGCAGTTTATCTAAAAGGGCAGGCTTGACATGGCCGAATACCACACTTGCGTATGTCATGATCGGGAGGATGCATGTTTTATACAGAGTAAGCTTGTGTCTGAGGGACATTTTGCTTCGTTTGTCTATCATGGGTGCTAAACGACCCATCACAAATCGCGCTCTATTTCGGACTATAGTGATATGCTCGTTGAAGCGCAAGTTCCGATCTAGGGTGACACCAAGATATTTGGTGTACTTTGCCCAGGGGATTTGTTGGTCATAGAGCGAAATGGTTTTTAGGCGAAGGCTAGCGCGTTTGGGGGAGCGAAGCGTGCCCGGGGAAAAGAACATTGCTGCGCTTTTCTCCGGGTTTACCTCTATCCTCCATTTGCGAAACCATTCGCCTAGCTCTGTGACAGCTGCCTGCAGCCGGACGCAAGCCATTTGTCGGTTTTGATCTGATGTATAGAGTGCGGTGTCATCCGCAAAGAGGGCCAACTCCACATCTGGAGTTTTTGGGATGTCGCTGGTGTACAGCGTGAAGAGTAGTGGCGACAGAGCCGAGCCCTGTGGTACACCGGCTGTGAGTGGGTGAGGGGACGAGCGCGTTCCTTCCACTCGAAAACGGAAGCTACGACCTAGGAGGAAGTCTCGCAAGATGAGTACGAGTCTGTCTGGCATACCGAACTGGTACAGCTTGTAAATCAAGCCGTTGTGCCAGACCTTGTCGAAGGCTTTTGCTACGTCTAGAAACAGTGCGGCTGTTCCTATAGGGCGGCGGCGATGGGCAAAGTGAGATAATATGTGCTCCGTGATGCGGTGCACCTGTTGGACGCATGAGTGTCTGGCACGGAAGCCAAATTGCTCATCGGGTATTAGATGTTTGCTGAAGGCAAAATCTCTAAGTCGAGAGAGGATGACCCTCTCGTAAAGCTTGCTGAGTGCGCTCAGTAGGCTGATTGGACGGTAGCTGGACGGTTTATTAGCCGGTTTTCCCGGCTTGTGAATACCGAATTTTGGTAGAAGCTCATGGTCTCAGGACCCTATGGTCCAAAAGAATCGACAGCAAACGGCACAAAAATATAACTCTCACTGAGGGTTGCATATTTACGCCGCTTGAGTGATTCAGCTGTTTCCGCCGCCGAACCAGCTTATTTTCAAGTAAATTCTTTATTATGGTTCAGTAGCCAAATAACAAAAATAGTGGACATTTGTCATCTCTACTGAACCATTCGCATTGCGTCGATTATCAAGCATTTAGACTATTAAATTTTTTTATTGCATGAGTTCAGCAGAGAGGCAGATGGCCCACCTGATGGAAAGCGGTTACCATCGCCTATGGACATTCGTAACATCAAAGATGCAACCAAAGTGCTGCCGGTCTCTAAATGGAGTCGACCCTGGCCACTAATCTCGGAACACAACTTGAAGTTACTATTGCGGAAACCCTGGTCTAGAATAACCAGGGTTGGTAGCCATCTAGACAGGCAAATACCTTACCACCTGGCTGTGGGTTGCTTTGTCATCTCTTACGAGTAGTTACGAGAGACTGCCCGGCCGCAGGAAATTATATTCTTTCTCTATTCCTACATGGATATAAAGTTGCAAGCAGAAAAGCGTACACAAGTTAGTTACTTTTAATAAAATGGAAATAGCAACAATAGACTACTTTTTGTAATAGGTATTACTGATAAAAGACTAATTAAACGGCGCTTGGATATCCGAGAAATGTTTAAAATGCAAATGCGATACGATCAGTGTCTAGACATTCATCAGATAAAAACAGTTATTGTAATTCCCGTGAACGGGATTTCTATGTATAATATAGTATAGTGGGGAGAAACGATTGGTATCGATTTTGTCTTTTAAAAATATTTAAAATTTTATGCAATCGAATTAGGTAAGTAAGGTACATATTTTGCAGTAAATTGCAAAACTGTATTCATATACTTATAAAAAAAACGTATGTACTTTAAAATGCCGTCATAACATCTTAGTTTTAACAGTTTAGTAACAAGCTCCCAGACAAGCCTTGTCTAAAGATTCTTTCTCTTTCTAAGATCATACCTTTATAATAAAGTAAAAAGTATAGCCTCTACAAAAATAGACCTGCAAAGAAAAAAACACCAAATGGCTTAAAGTTTACCCACTGATATAAAATACGAAAGTACTAATGTGCTACTTATTTATTACAAGTATTTAAATTAGTAGGTCTATTTAAAGTTATATATATATATATATATATATATATATATATATATATATATATATATATCTTAATATATATAAATCTCGTGTCACAATGTTTGTCCTCAATGGACTCCTAAACTACTTGACCGATTTTAATCAAATTTGCACACCGTGTGCAGTTTGATCCGACTTGAAAGATAGGATAGTTTACATTTGGATCCGGTAGGTGGCGCTGCAATCGGGTTCTAAATTTTATTTCTTCAGGGCAGAACAACGTCTGCCGGGGCAGCTAGTATTTATATATGTATATATATATTTATATATATATATTTATATATATATATATATATATATATATATATATATATATATATATATATATATATATATATATATATATACACCCATATTCGTCAACAGCCACATCCATACATACTCACACCCACACACTCGTAGGCACACTCACCCACCCACCCACGCCTACATGACCACTAACACGCACACACGCAAGCACAATCAAGCACGTATGCGCGTGCGCGTACGCACACGTCCACCCCCCCATAAATACATACATATTTCGCTCTACATTTATTTCTGTTTCTTAACTGATTAACCTTAAATTTAAGTTAATCTTAAGAATCTTTTATTTTTGGTAGCCATGGAGTGGAGCACTGGTGACCTGGCATACAGATGATTTTCGGAGTTTTGTAAGACACTAAAATGTGTCTAGGTTGATTTGGATACTACTACTACAATTATTTTATCCAAGCATAAAGATTAAATTCAAATGTATTTATGCTATGTAAAGAGAAATAACGTAAATGTAAGACTTTGAAACCCTCATGATAAGGTGGTGCTCCAGGAAATTAAAAAAAAGTCTTTGTTTCGGCCAGTTCAGTCAAACATTAAGTCAAAGAATTTAAATATAAATACGTTGCTTTATAATTCCCTGGAAACGTGGAGAGCCTTTGGTGTGGGACACGACCAGCGTGGACACGTTGGCCGCATCCCATTTACCAAATACGCTCTAGATCAACCGGTTTGGCGGTGGGAACAGCGGAATCACTAAACCGGCGCAAATAAACAACCCTGAGTAAGAGTTATTATGTTATATAAGAGACGCTCGGACCTTGGGGTCCTGAGGCCATGAGCTTCTAACAACATTTATCAAAACGACTCATTGACTCTGCAGGTGATCAGAGGGCTGGTGCCTACCTCGGACAATGGATCAGTATGGCGATCCAGCGAAGAAACGTAGCCATCTTTCTGGGCACCTTGCCTGTAGAAGACGGTAACCTAGGCTCAAAATTCTACTTATAGTCTTGAGGAATTACGGGTAGAATACAATATAAATAGGTTAGTTTTCTTTTATTGTATTAGTTTATAAAGTTATTGTACTTTAAAAAAAATTAAAATAGGTAATTACATAAGTCTGTCAAGTTTCTTACTTATTTCTGACTGATTTGTCCTAAATGTATGTAGGTTAGTACAAAGCAGATGTGTCCTGCGTCGTAATCCTGTCTCGTGTCACGGTCACATTATATCTCAAACTCTACCTAAAAGATCGATATTCCATTAGTCGGGGCTTAAGCTTAGATTAGATTTGCGTTAGTTAAGTAGTAAGTTAACATTCGAAACTGACGAGTTTATAAGTCCTTATGAACGTTTGGACAGTAATTTTACAATTATTGGAGTGGCCCTCGGACCAGGACCCTTTTGCCTACGCCGTAAACATCACTGTACAAGAGTCAAATTGTCATGAAACCACAAGACTCTGACGTTTTACGTAAAGCTTCTCTCTTTTCTCCCTGTGACTGTACCCACTGTGTGTTGAATGGTACCTTGCTCATATAAAATTATTAAAGTAATCTTACATAATTGCCATAATTATTTGTTCAAAGCAATTCTAATGTCGGAGAAATGTCGGTCTAAATGACGATAAGGACTTATTCTCAGGTTAACTATTTAACTAATGTAAGTGTAAATCGGGCTTTACTGTCACGACCTACCAGTATCACATGACTTTACACCGTCTCAAACAGTCATGCTTGTAACTCGTAAATAATCCGCGATTGCGCCATTACGCGGACAGGTGGACTCCACAAAAACCCCGGTCGATCGTCCCCGGCTAAAACAATCAAAAGGACGCCGCGCATTGCAGCCGGATCAGAGGAGCCGCGCTTTGATCCGCCACAATTACCCCACCCACCCGCGACACTGCTCAAGGAAACTCATTTTCCAAAGAGTAAACCTGCGCACTTATTACATTAAAACAATTTTAACATATCTACCTATTTATACAATTATCGTTTTTATTTCAAAGCAATAACGTTCATTTTAATTTTTTGAACAGAAATTGTATGTTTGTTGTTTACCGCATTTACAATTGTATGTTTGCAGTTAATAAGTCAATATACTGTTTCTTAGTAGTATAGAAATAGAGACTAAAATCGCCCGATTTTAAAACGCGCGAATGTGTTTAATATATCTGGATTCTCGCGCCGCGAATCGGCAGTCAATCATCAGATGTGACAAAGGAAAAATCCGCGGCGTGACATGTACATGATCAAAGGTGTGGTGTGACACCGCCAGTACAAGCATGTTAATTTCAACACCAGCTCCTTGAAGTCATTTCTTGCAAGTGATTTGTTGTTTTGTACAAAGGATGTTTAACGAAGGTTTTGAAAAGTTTTCAAGTAAGTTTGTGCAGCACTTTCATGCAAGATTAATCGATTTTTATGAAATTTTGCAAGTATAGATTTTTTCTAGATACAGAGGCGCAAATAATAGATATACATAGGGGTAAATGCCAGAAATCGTGATCTGATCTTTGCACTAGGGTTTTCTCTGTGCGCTACAACGTAGGGTTGCTCAAAGGATGAATTATGCTAGATCGTAGCGGACGCGAGCCGTGTCCGAATCGTCCGAGCCCCGTACGTGTTACATGTTCATATTATCCGATTGTGCGCCGAGTCATTACACGTTGTGGTGACGCGGTTACGGACGTAGTGTTGTAACTTCTTATTGATTTAACACAAGTATTCATAAATTATGGATTTTTCGCTATTGGAGATCGCTATCGTCATTGATGAAGAAGAAGGGGAATCAATAGCAAGAAGAAATGTAAGAAAATGGGGCTTGGAATCTAAATATTTAGGATTGGACATATCATAAAGTTCTGGGTACTTTCTTACACACTCGATTAATTTTTCGTCGTCCATTATGAATCAAAAATATGTCGTTCCTCCCTAAACTTCGCTCACCGCTCGGACACGCTACGGGAGAGCGGTCATGTTACGACAAGTCGAGAAGGCCGCGGGGCGGACCCATGTGTCGTCGGGCACGTCCCAACCTCGTCCGGGACGCGGACTCCGCACGGTATAGCATGAACAGGTTCACATAAAATGTTCGTGAAATTTGAATCAGGGCGTGGGGCACGGCTTGCGCTCGCTACGGTCTAGGATAATTCATCCTCAAATATAATATCTACTCTAGATATCATATTTCCTCTAGTGTTGTAAACGTCTATAGGCGATGGTCATTTATAATCGCTTTCTATTAATTCAATATTGGTTTATCAGTAACGTAGAGACAAACATCATATTTATTAGTAGACTGGAATGTCAAACTAAAGTTAATCATTACAGAACAATCATCAATTTCATTGCCAACTTGCAGCCATTCGCCTGACACAAAGGAACACCGCATTTCGGCGTTCATTATTCAAAACAAACAGCTAATTGATGTAGGAACGGAAATTATGAGTGTCACACAGGCTCATTCACGTTCACAAATGACTCAAATGAACATATAATAGCGCAGTGCAGACGAAATAAAAGAGCCATTGTGAGCAGAGCCGGGAAGCGCGCTAGTGCAGCGTCAAAGCGCACCGATTTGAATGCACGCGTAATAAAGGAGACAACATACGATTAATTCATATATTTTGGTACATAACATGAATAATAATAATTATTGTAGTATATAAATAGACATACAAATTGTAGTTGTTATATTAGCAAATGCAATAAGCTTATTAAATGTTATTTAGACTGGTTTTAGTTGAAATTATTTTTGAAGCTACCACCTTGACTTTTACAGAATTGTTTACTTCAAAGTCCTAAGGTTAGGGGAGGGGCACATTTTTGTCGACCTCAGCTGCCAGTATCTCACCATTTATTGATATAAATAAAAGAAGTAGTTAAGAAAGATCTTCAGGATATTTTGGGATACGGAAATTTTTGAACTATTTAGACTAGTCTTATACCATAATATGCGTAATACGCATTGCTTATATGTTATATGTAGTATTTAAAATGAAAATTGTAGGATATTGTCTTTATGCAAAAAAATGTGTTTGTGTAGAATACTTGTCAGTCCTTACAAAACCCAGTTTTACGTGTTATTTAAAGATTTACAACTCTGTTCGGGTTAGGGTGGGAATTATATTAGTATATGAGTCTAGTTTCGGTTTGGTGCTTATTCTGCCTTTTTACTTGAATATTATAAAAAAAATTGCGGTAGCGTGGAAGGCCACGACACACATTCCATGATCAAATTGATCGTGTACTAGCAGAAGGTGATGTCAGGAGCCTTAAGAACAGACGAGCTTGCATGACAAGAGTTATGAATGTCAAAGAGGCAAGTGAGGTGTGTAAGAATAAGCCTAAATGGCACTCGGTTATTCGTGCCTACCCCGCAAGGGAACTGGCGTGAAGTTATGTATGTATGTATTATAAAAAAAACTTGATTCTTTATTATTACTACACCCAATGTAGAAATGCGGCCAGAATTTTGGACACGTTCCCCGCCGACAGCGCTTTAGAATCAATTTTTTACTTATAGATTTATGTTATTTTGTAAATATAGTTTTATACCATACCAGATAAATACACAAGCTGTACTGTAGAAGCGAAAGGTTATAAGTAAAAACTACAATTGTTTATAACAGTATATACATTTTTATGCTTCTTATTAACATTACAAGAAAAACTATACATTAAAATCAGTTTTTAAAATCTAATATCGATTGTAAATATTTTAGATTACATACATACATACATACATACATAACTTCACGCCAGTTCCCTTGCGGGGTAGGCACGAACAACAGAGTGCCATTTTGGCTTATTCTTACACACCTCACTTGCCTCTTTGACATTCATAACTCTTGTCATGCAAGCTCGTCTGCTCTTAAGGCTCCTGACATCACCTTCTGCTAGTACACGATCAATTTGATCATGGAAGGTGTGTCGTGGCCTTCCACGACTTCTGCATCCATCCACTTTTGCATTGTATATCTGTTTAGTCATTCTTTCATCATGCATTCTTTCCACATGCCCGAACCACCGGAGCATTCCTTTCCTTACCTTCACCCCGACACTCTCTTTCAGACCAACTCTCTTTCTTACTTCGGTATTACGAACGCGGTCCGCAAGCGTTATTTATTAGATTTATTATTTTAGATTTTAGATTTTAGTTATTTTAGATTACTAATAAATAAAACCAACTACTGAAGACCAAACTCAAAAACCAATGAATTCAGCATTCAATACACGTGCAAACAAATATTTAAAATGAAAAATTGATTTACACGCATGTATAAAGCCTTAAATCTTCGCAAATTGTTAAGTGAAATTAGTAGGAATGTTTCTCGCACACGCTTTTGTGCTAACTTATCGCATTTCGTCGGCTGCGCCCGATTCAATGGCGTCGATGCTCTTATTTCTACCAAGCTCACGTTACAAGGCCTTTTTAAATTAATTCTCAATGGAGACTGATCAATTCCACGTGTTTTTCAGTTAATTTGTATGGTGGTTTGACGAAATGGTTTAACCGCAATGTGCTCGGTATTTACAAGATGACAAACAAGCTATTGATCTGTCAGGTAAGAATAATTTGTTAAGGCCATTGGGATTAGTCGGATTTTTGGTATCAGAAGCAAGAACACAATCTGGGGGCACTGGTGGAATATCATAAAATTGCTGAATGGAATTAAAGGAGTAAATTTGCTAAGGAAAGGACTAATGGGTACTGTTATGAAATTGTATGGTCAGCGTTTTTTATTTAGTTTTATACAATTGTAATCCAAATTATCGGCGAGAGCCAAGTCAATATCTGTTTACATGACCAAGCAATTTTTAGGCTGTTCACTATATTTTTGCCTCCACGAATCATAAAAATTTCGAAATTTAAATTATCCTGTTTAAGAAAACTTAACTTATTTGTATTGTATTCTACTCATAGTCCCTCAAGACTATAAGTAGAATACTGAGCCCAGATCACCGTCTTCTATGGGTAAGGTGCCCAGAAGGCTGGCTACGTTTCCTCGCTGGATCGCCATACTAATCCGTTGGCCGAGGTAAGCACCAGCCCTCTGATCACCCGAAGAGTCAATGAGTCGTTTCGATAAATTTTGGTAGAGGCTCATGGCCTCAGGACCCCACGGTCCAAGCGTCTCGACAGCAAACGGCACAAACATATAACTCTCACAGAGGGTTGCATATTTGCGCCGCTTGAGTGATTCGGCTGTTTCCGCCGCTGAACCGGCTGATTTAGACGTGTTTGGTAAATGGGATGCGACCAACGTGTCTACGCAAGTCGCATCCCACACCAAAGGCTTGTTTAAGCTCCTGTTTAAGTACTAAATTCATTATGGTTCTACTCAACAGACATAAACAAAGCACCCCTTATGTGCTTATAACGTATAAGCACAAAGCGCAAGTCAGGCCGCACATGGAGTACTGCTCACATCTATGGGCTGGAGCACTTGCTTACCAAACTGACCCCCTTGACTCCATCCAGCGTCGCGCTGTTCGTATAGTCGACGATCTCATAATAACAGATGTTTTATAACCGCTTAGCCTAAGCAGAGACTGCGTCTCTCTGCACGTTGTACCGTCTGTACAATAGGGAGTGTTCTGAGGAACTGTTTCACCTGATCCTAACGCCACATTTTCACCACCGCACCGCTCGCCATAGGTGGGATGTTCACCCTCATTTCCTTGAACTACCACGCTCAACTACGCAATGGTTTTCTAGAACGTTTATTCCGCGTATAATAACGACTTGGAAGGAACTTCTCATCACTTCATCATTACAACATAGTCTTTTAAGAAGAGCGTTATAAAATTTCTTCGAAGCCGGCAATGCGTTGGCAGGTGTTGTAAACGTCCATAGGCGTTGACCGCTTTTCATCAGCTGGGCCGTTTGCCTGTTTGCCAGTCTATGGCAATAAAATAAAACAGATCTTTAAATGCATATTATATTTTTGACGTTTTCATCTTTGAGATATATTATACCATACTTTTATTTTACCAGCACGCATATCAGTGGACAGTGTATGCGCAGAGGCGCCTTGGGTCCGTCACGGTTGTGCGTCCGCGGGCAGCGAATAGTATTGTTTTAAAACCGATCCCGAAACCCGACACCACTCGTATTTACACTGTTTTAAACGACTCGTCAATAGTAATGCCTATGTTAGGGTTGCTATAGTTGAGATTCTTAAAGTTTTCGAGTAAAATTTATTTGACAACCAGCTTCCGTTACAGAATTTTAAGATTTTCTTTAAACCTCAACGCTACAAATATGTGTTTGTTTGTAGCAATAAGGAAAGATTATAATAATAAGTCTTATTAGCATTTCTACCCTTTGGTCTTAAAATTTCATACTTTGCAATTGGCATTGGCTGGTTTTTGTGCCTTCTTGGCTAAGTCAATGTATCACAAAAGTAATAATCTGGCGTACCTGATAAAAGAGTAGGTATTTTAGACGTAATAAATTACGCAACTAATACCTACTATGTAAGGAGATAGGAAAAACCATTAAGATATAATAAAATATGAATATATGACATATGAAGAATTAAAAAATAGGCAACTATCTATATTACGATCGTCTTCTGTGTGACCAATAACCTGTACGGGCTGGCTATATATTGTGTATAGTCAGTTAAAATTTTCCCCACGTTAGGCATATTGCTATTCTAGTTTCATATCATATCACTATTTCCATGTTTACTAACTGTCTTATTCATATTGAGTGAGAGTAAGTTTAAACGCTTCTTTATGGCTCTTAACGAACGTACTGCATTATTTGGCCTGATTAGTTGATTGGGTTAGCAACACTAATAATTTTCAACGCTACAACATAAAAAAATAAATGTCCTTTCCTAAATGGATTTCAGGCTTAAAAAACATTTTGTAGGAAACGATCAGTTCGTTTCCTACACAATATTATTATCACCCCAAAAGTTTCTTAAATTACAATTTCTATGTATGTATAATTATTAATACTAAGAGTCAACCCTGTGAGACAGCGGTGTGTGTAGAAATGCGAGCTCGCGTGGTAAGTAGTCAGTGCTTAAAAACATGTCTTGAGCCGCCTGTAGAGTGTGGGGACACCCGGCCGAGCCAGGCCTGAGTGCTGACGGCAAACAACGAGCCCACTTCTCATCACATCATGCTGTACAAAGATCGAGTGTCACCTACATTAAAAAGTCAATTTGGTGATCAAACCAAATGATTCCAGGTTTTATTTCGATAATGCTGAGTAGTTTTAATTCCTTACATTTGACATGTAGGTATCATTAGAATGATTCTGCAGTACAACAGTACTTATAACGACCATTTAAAGGAAAGTGGCAAAACAATAATAAATTTGCAAATAGAACTTTATACTATGTATAATAAATAGGTTAACTATAAGCCAAATCAATATTTATCATGCGTATTATAATCATACTTGCGTAATCTCTTACATTCTATGTTAATTTTTAGTCACTTAAGTGTATACTAGGCACTAAATTTCGTGAAACTCAATTCACGCTCCCTCTCTGAATTTTTAACTATTAATAATTTGGGCATACCGCATAATTAATTAAAATTAAACTATGTGTACCTAATATACATTAAATTATAAACTAGTACAATTAAGAAAATTTAATTTATTATAAGATACCCATTGACTTCGATGTCTTAGGCTTAGTATTCTACTGGAATTATAGGTAGAATACAATAAAAGTTAATTAATTAACAATTTTGAAAAATCAAGATATAGAGTTTAAAAGTAATTTCAATGAAGATTGATTAAAGAACAATATCCGTTATAGTTGTTAAGATACAGAGGATTTTCCATGAATTACTTTTTAAATGGTTCCGTAGACAAAAAAAAACTCTCAACTTTAGGGAATCCTTAATTGTACGCGTATTACCCAATGAGTAATAAGCACTTACCCAATTTTATTATGTAGTGTTTCAAAAGTATCTATGTAAGTTTGCAATACATACCAAAAAAGAACGTAAAATATTGTTTTAGTGAAAACTGTGTCGGAATAAGCTAATTTTTATGAACCCAAAAAACTACAAACGCTCTCGGGAAAATTGCCATGGGATTCCCGGAATAAAAAGTAGCGTGATTTTAAGTGTACGAATTGGCTGTCGTTCATTAAAAACCAGATCGAAATCGGCCCAGTAGTTTTTTCGTGAATCTCGAACAAACAAATAAACCGACTAATAGATAAGAAAGCTAAAAAAATGCATCGTGTTCTCCATCGTTTATATAGTCTACTGCTGTTGTTTTTTTAATACGCCTTTATTAGCTTCATACGTATGTTAGTATGTAACGGAAACTTTCAAGTTCAATTTGATCGACTTCCCGGTTTCCGATTGAGCTGAAATTTTGCACATATGTGTATATCGCGTGACAATGCAATAATATGGTACCATGGAGCTGATCTGATGATGGAGTCGGAAGGTGGCCATAGAAACTCCTGTACTAAACAAGATAGACCCGTCGTGTTTGGGCTCGTTTTACTTGTCTTGGCTAGCAGTCTGTTGTTACATGATATCCAGGATCTCAAAAGCTTGTATTTAAAAAACCTTTTTAAAAAAGCTTATTTTTACATAATGTTCCATTTTATCATAAATACACTCTGTATTTAATTCTTTTTTCAAAGTTTCTACGGAGAAAGGAATTAAATCACTAAATAATGAAAAATATATAATAGTTTAAAAAAACTAAAAAATACGCTTTTTAGAAAATCCAACTAAAAAATAGAAAATAAATTTTAATAAATTTGAATTAAAAATAGTGTAAGAAAAAATGATTTTATTGTATTTTTATTGCATGGTATCAATAGTTTGAAAAGCACCCCACGCTTTTTTTACAATAAATTTGTACATTATGGTACATAACGTGTCTTTACATTAAAATGCACAGACACGGCAAGTTTACAATTTTATAATATTATAGATAAATACTTACGACGACATATTTCGCCGTATTTCGAACAAGGATATTCAGTGGCGTGGGGTAAATCACCTATTCACTACAGAAACCGTCTTGTTAAAAGAGTGTAATATTTCTAACGGTAACCAGTTATTCTGCAAGTGAACAAATTACCCAATTCGGAATACTTTCGCTATTCTACCCTCACCCCCGTTACACGACCAGAGGGTGCAAGTTAGTTATCGGGTGGGGTCTCATCTAAGGCGTTATTACTTTTTATACAGTTTAAAGTGCGTTTTAATTAAGACACATTTTGGTATTATGTGAACATGTATGTAATATGAATGTGCTGTAATTACGATAAATATGACGAATAATAGTAATTTTATTCTATAAGTTTATGCTAATCATATAATATTTAATAGTAAAACAAAATCGAAACTTAACTAAAGATTTTGAATTGTTTATACTTTGTTTTAATGGCAAATCTTTAAGATTCACAACTGATCACCTGTCATTAAGCTCTTTAAATCGTGAAGAAGAAATAAGTACCTATAAAGTACATAGCAAATTGAAATATACATACATACATGTTAAGTAGATTTTTTTAATGATGTAAATGTCAAAAGGAAGTAAATTTGTTGAAGATAAAAAAGAGGGCAAGCAACACACGCTGAATATTTGCTATAAATAACTGAAGAGGAATCAGAGGTGTATACATATGAATAACAATGAATTAATAGTGTATATTATAAATCAAATACTATACACCGCGTACTTAAATCCCTTCATAAATATTTTCAATTTACTGACTTACTAATTAATTTTTACTATGAATTTAAGGCAAATTATACGTCTTAAAAATATGGTTGTAGTGGCACCACGCCTCAATGTAATCGCGCGCGAAACTTATCACATTATCAAAAAGCGACAAATCGCCGAATCCTTTGATCTCTGCGCCCCGCTAATTTGACAATTACCATGCACTGTGCGGGGCTCATATCAATTCTAAAATATCGATACTCGTCAATTTGTATTTAGGCCAAATAATGATGATATTCTCTTTTCACTGTAGGTAAGGTAGTATTTAGACTGATGTTCGAGATATTTGATATAGCAGGTAAACAATGTGTTAACATACCAACTTATTTAAATACATACATGTGTATTCTTAGGTTGTGAAACTAAGGAGCAAAATCATATTGCCTTATTTATATGTTGAGATATATAACTGAGATTTTAAAATAAATGCTAAAATTAAAATGACATCTGCTAGTTATACAATGCTTAGAAATTAATCACAAATTTTAAGTTGGTAGGATTTTTATCTGTCGATCTGTCTGAAAGCTTGTCTCGAATAAGCTCTACAATAATCAAAATTTAGGGATTAAACCAGACTTTATCTAAAATATTCATGTATGCTTCATCTACATTTTGCCGGGTTTATAAAATATTAATATAAGGTTCAAGTCTCGAATGCACTATTTCGCGGACAAAACTAGTATAATATAGAAATACTAAAAGATTGATTTACAGCATGCTGCTACACAATTAAAGTTTTTCATAGTCCAGAGTAGTAACCAGGAAACGTTTAAGCAAATAGTGCTTATCCAGCTAATACAGCAAGGTTTTGTATATCGATAGGGGCATCGATATGCGTTCACGCAAGCCCTATCTTCGACAAAAGAGCTCTGATGACGTTCGCCACGTGGCGTCTCTCGCGCTGTGTAACTTATTCAGTAACCCTAAACTTGGTGTCCCACCCCGCAGTTTATTCAATTATATCGATTAGTGAGACTTGATATAGATAGCCAGACTTAATGCGTTTAGAATTCTGTACAGTAGCCGTAATAGCAGAATTTAACAGGAACTTTCGCACACTTCACGGCATTTAATAACTCTCATTATCATCATCATCAAACGAAGATAGAAGAATAATAAAAATGAAAATCACCTATAGAAACAGTAACAGTGAAAAGATTTTAAATCTTATAATTATCACTAGCTGTTGTCGCATGTTTTTTTATCACCAATACTCTGACGTATTATTTTGTACCAAAAAAATACATATATTTTACTCTAAATCGGTTTAAGTTTTAATCTTTTCATCACCTTCAAGCATCTAGTAATGTAGGATCTAGTTAGTATTTTTCAGATTTTTTTTAGTGATTGTCATTCCTAATCTAATTGCCTTCCATGAAAGAAACGTAATCTCTGTTTTTGTTTTCTTTTTAGCCAGGGGAAATCGAAAAGCACAGAAGAAGATTCGCCAGATCGGGGGTTGCACTAGCATGTTCAGTCGGAATTGTTGTCATGCTATTGCCACGCGCCAGTTGAGGATATCCATTAAAACCCCTGGGTATTTCATCCTTCATCTTATACTAGGCCTATGGAAAAACGGGATGAGCCAACTCCGCGTGCCCTGGCAGGCGGGGACCTCGTAGGCCACAACCACTGCCTGCTTTTATGCTGCTTTTTCCAGGTCTAATCCGTGGCGTGGGGCGGTTTGTAACGCTCCCCATGGGAGAAGAGGTGAGCACGCGTGGAACACTCGCGCTTTCATCTTAACAGCATGTGTAGATGAGTGAGAACCCCTATTCCCCAAGGAGTCCCGTCCGCTTACGGCAGTAGACGGTCGAAACCCGCCCTCCGGCGTCGGCTCCTCCTCCTTTGGCGGGAGCGGAGCAAGGAAGTCCGCTCACGCTCCCGCTGCGCTTCCTCCTTCGCAAACATAATGTGCTCGCAGGATAAAGACAACTGCGCCGGGAGCGAGGTGTCAAGTCTGGTGAAGGCGATGAGGTCTCGGCGTTACTCTGTCCAAGCTGGACACTTCTGGAGTGTGTGGAATGCCGTGTCCTCGTCGCCTGTGTCACAATGTTAGCACCCTGACGTGGGCTCGCGGCCGAGTCGACATAGGTACCTCCCGAAGCAGCCGTGCCCCGAGAGGACCTGTGTCAGCTTGAACGTCAAGGTGCCGTGACGTCTGTTAAGCCATTCGTGCAGGTCGGGCCTCACCGCCTCAATGATAAAGAAACGTAACCTTAATACAACATTCGTATATTTCAGGAACGTTAACACACAATTGCACGAGATTTTTTTTTTATTGCAGGAGATCAGCAGACAGGCAGACGACTCACTTGATGGAAAGCGGTTACCATCGCCTATGGACATTTGCAACAGCAAAGTTGCTACATATGCGCTGCTGCTTTCTTAAGGGAAACTGGAACCTGGTCGTTAATGCCGGAACACAACTCAAGGTTGTTATGGCGACATACTTTAGATCAGGGGTGGTAGCCATCTAGTCGGGAAATGCCCTACCACCTGGCTGTGGGTTGTTAAGTCGCCTCTTACGACAGGCCGCCCGGCCGTAGGAAATTGTATTCTTTCTCTGTTCCTGCACGGATAATAAGAGATCACACATTGCTATTATAAATTAACTACTACAACCAGCTTTCTTACCTATGTCGTCAACGTCCAATAATAAAATTTAAATATTCATTTGGTAGACTTTCAAATAATATATTTGCCCGTTTCACACGTTGGAACTGTTCCAATGGCAGACCGCGGTAATTACTTCCCAACGTCCAGACTTTATTGATGTTTATTTGATTAACGGGGAATGAAAATAAAGGTGAATTTACGCAGGGCTGCCGTGTAGTAGTTTATTTATTATGTGTCATAATTTGCTATAAAGCTTGTTAGACATTAATACGTGATAGCTTGCTTGATGACGTGGGAATATATAAAAAAATTGTAACGATAAGAAGAGAATCAAGAGAGTTTTCCAAATGAGTTTCTTTTGAAAATTCTATTTACTACGTACTAGATAAATCGTCTGTAACTAGCTTATTTCAGCACTCCTTATGGTCCATGGATTATGGAATACGGACCTCCGGCCGCCATGAACGCGCGGCGCGGGTGACGGTCAGGGGAGGCTATAAGGCCGTCACCCGCATTTAAAGCCGCCGAGTAGGGGGCGCGTCAGTGCCCGCGCGCGCCCCTCTCAATTATGAGTACGGAGAGGCCTGCCCCAGTGCTGGGGTGGGCCCACGCCAGCCGGGGTCGCGGAAGAAAAGCTCACGCATATCCCGTGACCCCGGCTAATGGCGTCAGGTAGCACCAAGGGGTTTTAGTGGGTATTCCGGCTCCTCTAGCCGGCGAGTCCCATACTCCCCCGCCGAATTCCGCCCGGCGGGGGGTCCGCAAACGGATTTCCCCTTGTAAAAAAAAAAAATGGTCCATGGATTATGACTCGTTTAGTCTGCGCCGGGCTCTTGTCGATACTTTGTGTGTTTGAGTGAAAAGTAACTATAAAAAAAAATGCCTTAATGTGTGCTAAGGTACTGTTTAAACCACTCTCATAACAACTCAAATAAATGCCTAAGGGTGATTTTTCACCGGTTAGTTTGTTGTATTCTCGATAAAACACCTTATTTTAATTAAGTTTTATATATTTTAACGCGTCATCGCTGCGGCCATGTTCGTGCGAATTTCATTGGGTGCCAATTTGTGCCTACGCACATAAGTCAATCTACTGTATTGATGTATTTTCCTAACAAATGTTTACAGACAATGAAATTATTTTAATTCCCATGAGTTGTTTTATGATATGAAATTCACAATTTATCCGACTACGCAAAGTGAACGATCGGGTATTTTTCAATGACGTATTATTTTATTATGATTTGTTTGGATTTAAAGGTTTCCTCGGACAATGAAAAGCGAGAGGAATGGATTAAATTTGTTCAAAAGAATCGCAGCGTAGGAGCGTGGCTACCTTCTCAGCACACACACATTATGTTTCTTGCATTTTAAGGATGACGACAAATACAATACTTTAGTACAGGGCGAGTTCACTAAAAAAATACTATAACAAAAAACTAACAAAGCTGATTTTGTTTAGTGTATATTAAAGATATTTTTGTATTTATTATATTTTTATTTACACTCTTTTTACAAATTATATAGTTATGAAAACCTATTATTAAGCGTATTATTAACGTTTGTTGATATCATCCAACAAAATTGTAAATATATGAAGGAAACTGAAATATTAATTAATTACTACACTTTTACTGAAGTGGTACTCTTAGGCGCTAAAGCGCACACTTAATTCTTTAAATGTACCAATTTATTTGATTTTTTATTTAATTTGTTTTTAAACTATTGTTAATGTATTTAAGCTAAAATAAACACATAACAATTAATTTCCTTTTTTATACTTTACCATTTGTTTGTTTATTTAACTACCTATTAATTTTTTTTAAGATAAAGCATGAATTCTAATGAAGTTTTGTAAGTAAAAAAGCTGTGTCACATCACTTCTCTGATATAATCTATAGCGCATGAATCCACGGCACGCCCGCTCCGCGCAAGCGCTCACTTTCATCGAGTTCGAACTTTTTTGTTTTGAATAGGTTCTCTTAATTAATACGTACGTAGTACGTATAACTCAGTGTCTTTAACTTATGTTTTTTTTTTACTACAACAACAAAAAATCGGCGCAAAATCTAGTATTTACTAAATAACAATATAGCTATAAATCAGTACAACATAAACAGTACTATCGGTCTTTAAATAAATATGTCTAATATATTAAACATTTACTTATTTAGCTATTGTAATATATGTTAATATAAAATGCTTGTTACATATAATGTTAACAAATATATTTATTTAGATTATTTCGTATATAGGTATATATATTATTTATATTATTATATTTAAATTGTACAGTCCTATCGTTTTCTGCTCCACCTACATCGCCAGATTAGTTAAAAATTTATTTTAAGCTAGGTTGCCTGGAAGAGATCGCTTTTAGCCATAAGGCCGCCTGTTGTTTTGCCAAGAAGTATTGTAATTATGCATTTTATTTTTGTATTTGTTTATTTTGGTGAGCAGCAAAGTGTTATCTATCTATAAATCATACAGCTTGAGAGTAAAGTACACGAATTTAGTATCTTTTTTTCTTGATAACTAGTTTCATAATAGATGAAGTATCTACTTTTACAATAACCAATTGATACTTTTGTGATATTCTATAAAACAAAATGTGTGTGTGTGTGTGTGCAATTCATACGCAGTAGAAGTGAAACTTTAGAAAATATACTCACAGATAATTTTTCTCTAACTTTTATTAATATAATTATAATTCTTTCAGCCCACAACCGCCAACATATTATAATTCAAAGTAAATTTTAAAATTTTTAGTGTTTTAGTCTAAAAAATATTAATATTAGTTTGATTTCGGTCCAAATTGGATCTATGTTTAATCATCGGTTTTATTGACTCTCTAATCTGTGCTGCACAATGTAAAACTCGTATCTCATTCACTCGCAGGCTTAGTCCTTTAGATGTATATATATATATATATATATATATATATATATATATCTCTCTTTACTTAGAAGAATATTTGCATTTCTATTCTGTAATAGACGTCTTTACTCTTAAGCATTTTGACCCTTATTCGTAATAATTCAATCTAAATTACAGTTTAAATCACTAACAGAAAGATCAACATTCAATGCACTGTTACGCATAGTTTCCTTGGATCTACGTATAAAAGAATATCTGCCTTAAGTATATACAGATACAGAGCTAAAATTAATTTGAAATCTTTTAAGTTTTATTTAAAGTGAAAATTATTACTAACAGATAAGGAGAAATGTGTTTTATTTCGAATTAGATAATGTTGAAGTTTATCTGTTTACCTATTTTTAGTGTCGCTTTTTAAGAAGTTTCACTTAAAAAAAGTACCTACGTTTTATATAGATTGGGAATGTATTGAATTAATTTTGCCATATTAAAAATAAACTAAATTATAAATAAATTAAACTAAAAATAAACTATATATACAAACTAAAATTAAACTATAAAATCTAGTACCAGACCGCTGCCATACTAAGATTTAATAAAAAAAAAATACTAAATACTTAGGTACATATTATGACTTGCAAATTTTGTGTCTTGGACTTTACATATAAATAATACTTTTTTAAATAAAAAACGAAGGCTTTTTTCGATATAATTTTTGATATCAACCCTAGCTGCCTGACGGTCGGACGGACCCCGTCCGACCGTCAGGCAGCTTTGGACAATTAGGAGTTGAATCGATCCGCTTACGCACAATGGTCTAAATAAACGCGCTGTAAACGGAAGCTTCTTAAATTGTTTTCTAAAAACAGTTTTGGGTCGTTAGTATTTTGTGGAGTCACTTTGACAGGCCCACAATGAGCCTCTGACGGCAGACGCTACCGGCCACTGCTTCTTGTTTATTTCGCTTTTATTTCGTCTGGATAATATTTTGTGAGAGAGAACAATTCATATAAAATACAACCTGATATTTGAACTTCGAATTTGTCAACATTTTTTTCGAATTTTTCAACAGTTATCTCAACTAATGTACATTATTGTAACAATTATCAAGTGATGGCAGTGACGGAAAACATCTTGATGAAACTTATCTAGATTACCGATGTATTCAACGCGACTTGGCGGATTGGATACATCGGTAATCATAAACATGGCTGGTATACCTACTCGCTGTTTTCCTAAAAATTGGGAGGCCCGAGTCAAACAGTGGGATATTTATGGGCTGTTATTATTATTCTTGGCCTAGATTATTGTTAGATGCTGCCTTGTTAACTTCTGTTGAAAACATCCAGTTAGTCACTATCCAATGATGATATGAAGCTTTTCGTTTGACTTGTTCATAGGATCGGAATGTTATGGGCATTGTTGGGGCATATTATTGGAGTAATTGAGATTTGACAGCACCCTTTCAGTGCAATTTAGAAAGTGGCTACGTGAGAAAATTTGACCAGCTTTCGTTATATTTATTTTTAATAGATACTTATCTTTATTAGACTTTTTGTTTTGAGCCTTGCCGGCAGTTGTATCTTTAGAATACAAAATGCCCAAGTTTTTGGAGCATGTAGCCTATTTTTAATGTGACGGAGAAAGAGTGCGATACTTTGGAAGATTGAAAGTGCTCGAAGTCAATGCACATTAAAAGAATATTCTAAGTTGATTAAGTTCTACTGTTTTCACCATTTGGCTACGAAACCAAAAAAGAAGCATTTGATCGTTAAGCCCCATATCTCAAATACTACTTCACATTCCACAGATATTATTCAAACCAGTTTTCATTGGAAATCTTTTTAAATTTCTGCAACATTTTGTTTATTTTTTTATTTTTCAGTTCACTAGTTGCCTTTTCCTCTTCAACGAATCGTGTTCAAACAATTTTCGATGAAAGTACTTATCTCTATCATCTACATTATAATATATTTTTACTAAATTTGATTCAATATGTTTATCCACACCTAGTAGTTCCTAGGAAATAAACTGTGAGATAGAAAAAAGCAAATCAAATTCATCTAACCGTTTTCTTTTTATAATAAAGAGAATAGATTTAGCGAGCATATATGAATAAAGAATTGTTAGTTGCGTCCCAGGTCGTCCGTTGTTCACATATTGAGCATCTAATAGGAGCTATAACAATAATCCGTCCAATAGCGCAAATAGGAATTAGTGCCATCCTGTGGTGCAATGAGGATGCTGCGATCATTATGATTGGCGGATGTCCACGTCGCGACTCCACCCTTTTGAAGACCAGCATCAACATCCGTTGAGACCGTGGCACTCAGAGATAGATAATGGTCCATTAACCTTAAATAGAAAAAAAAACTTAATTTTTGGCTTTAACCGGTGAACATATCTATATAATAACTCTTTTAGGGGTTCCTTAGCTGGGATGTGCATGGCGGGAACGCGATTATCACTACAGTTGTAGTGAGTTTCCATGCTCCCTCGTCGCGTTTCCTGGTGGGTAGATCGTTAATAGATTTTTCCCCATTCCTAGGGCAAAGGTTAATATATCCTTTACGTGTATCTAAGGTCGCTTGATGGGTTTGTTACATCTTCAACGTCTAGGTATGCTCAAGATATCCGTGCAGGAACGGAGAAAGAATTCCATTGCCTGCGGCCGGGCGGCTGGTCGTAAGAGGCGACAAAACAACCCACAGCCAGGTGGAAGAGTATTTGCTCGACTGGATGGCGACCACCCCTGGTCTAGAGTATGCCGACATAACAACCTTGTGTTGTGTTCCGAAATTAGTGACCAGGTTCCAGTCTCCCTTAAGAGAGCAGCAGCGCATTTGTAGCACCTTTGATCTTACAAATGTCCATAGGCGATGGTAACCGCTTTCCATCAAGTGGGCCGTCTGCCTGTCTGCTGAACTCATACAATAATAAAATGAAATAAAAAAAAGATATTTTCACATTCGGCAAGTGGTAATTGTAAAAGATTAGTGCTATAAAAACATGCACCTTGGGTCAGAATAATTGCCTAAACTATGTATGATTTCCAGTCAGGATCCGAAGTAAGTCATTGAAGTGAGATGAGAGTATGCTAGCCAATAAGCTACCAACAACCACTAAGCTTAGTCTTGATAGGTGTAAATGACTAAATCTGCAGACTGAATACACAAATTTTACAATCCCAATTTAAGCTAGTTACGCTTGTGGTACGTAAACCCGAAAAACTCTGCAGTGAACTCTGGATATCTAAATCTGCAGACTAGACTAAATATCGATAATGTCGGACGGATAAACATGAAAAAATGTAAAAGTTCATTTTTGCCAAAATGACTATCGAGCCCTTTAACATATATCATTATTACAATATCTAAATTTATGTCGTTTAAAAATATAAAATTTATACCACTGTCAACTTTTATGACAAACACGAGCCTATACTTAAGAAAAAAAGGAACAAATAAAATAAAAACAATTTAAAGCTGACAGAAGCTCATTGAGCTACAAAACGTATTCAAATATCGAAAATTGTTGACAAATTAAGTTCCCTGTGCCGGAGTTCAACTCCCTTACCACTTCAGAGTGGGTCTTGACGAAATTTTACACTAAAACCTACTTATTTATACTACTATTATACTTCTCAAGATCCTTATGAACACGAAACAGAGATCAAAATAAAATGTATATTATTTTTCACAACTGCAGATACCATATTGTAAAGCAATACGAAGGGACGGGACGAAACGTTCCGTTTTACTAGTTACTCAATTAGGCCCTTTGTATTTGTTTATCTGAGTTTGTATAGCATTAGAGTAGGACCAATATACAAGTTGAAATAAGTAAGAGAGAGAAGAGCAATGCAAAGTAATTTGAGACAGTTCTTTTCACTGGCCAGCTTAAGGAGGATGTAGATTAATTCGTTGTGATTGCCGTAGATTTATTTTTTCTTGTAATTATTATGGACGGCTCTAGCTTCCACTAGAGAAGACCATTGCATTAGATATATGATGGTTAAACAAACTATTGTAATGATTATTGTGATATTATTATTTTCCTAGAAAAGCGGCGAGAGAGAGTGGAGACTCACTACAACTGACAAGAGAACTGCCGTCATGCACATCCCAGCTAAGAGAAATCTACTTATCAGCCCCCAATTTTAGGCCATGGAGACTCGTGCGCACAATAACCGTAGCTGGTCTGGACATTGGACCGATCCTAAAAGGCCTCTTTGCATACACACCAAGAGATATGGAGTTCCCCGATACATCCGTGATACTCAACCGGAGATGTTAGAAAATGCACGTAGAATGATGTGCATGTCCCTACCACGGGTATGAACGAATTTCAGCTGCTGATTGGCTTACGTTAATAATTGGTCAACATTTTGCTGATTATATTGGTTTCAACTTGAAGCTGTTAATTTTTATTGTTTCTCTTTTAACTGCTTTTTTTTCATATTATCTAAAAGTCGAGTTTTCTATTTACCTTAATGACCAACAGTTTAATAAAATCAAATAATTTTAGGCTAATACTTGAATTATGAGTTCGATAGATTACTTATGTACCATCGGATTATTTATATAATCTGACCAAACTCAAAAGTATATTTGAATAAGAATTAAGACATGCTGCGACATAAGTAATTTACGCAAATTCAGAATGCAGAAAAACATGAATATTCGATAATAAATAAATTTGAAAGTTACCTGAGTTTTATTCGTCCTTAACACGTTCCTATTTTGAATGGCAACACGAAACTGGCGGGAAATGCATTTAGATATATTTTTATTTCTTTTTCTAATTTGAATAATGGCTGAAGTTAAATGTTTTCTTTGACACAATACTAATTTATTTACATGGATATTTCAAATCCTAAAATAAAACTGTTTTAACAGTAGACATCGTCGACGATAGCAGTTGTCGACTATGTACCTATACCTTACCTATTATAGTAGTTTTACATTTCAATCTTTATACATTATTAACATACCTAAGGTACCTACTATAATTACATGTGAGTAACGTGTTATAGTTATGATTTTACTCAATCTCCTTGTAGTAAATGAATCTTAATAGTAGCGTATTTTATATTTACTCTAAAGACGTATTTTAATACATCTTTTAGATGCTCAGCCAGAAGGCCCAGCTCGCCATACACAACGCGGTGCTGGTACCTACGCTCACGTATGGAAGCGAGAGTTGGGTATGGAAGAGAGAGCATGAAAGTAGAGTAAACGCGGTCGAGATGCGAGCACTGCGCAAAATCTGCGGAGTGACGCTCGCGGACCGCGTTCGTAATACCGAAGTAAGAAAGAGAATTGGCCTGAAAGAGAGTGTCGGGGTGAAGGTAAGGAAAGGAATGCTCCGGTGGTTCGGGCATGTGGAAAGAATGCATGATGAAAGAATGACTAAACAGATATACAATGCAAAAGTGGATGGATGCAGAAGTCGTGGAAGGCCACGACACACCTTCCATGATCAAATTGATCGTGTACTAGCAGAAGGTGATGTCAGGAGCCTTAAGAACAGACGAGCGTGCATGACAAGAGTTATAAATGTCAAAGAAGCAAGTGAGGTGTGTAAGAATAAGCCTAAATGGCGCTCTGTTGTTCGTGCCTACCCCGCAAGGGAACTGGCGTGAAGTTATGTATGTATGTATGTTTTAGATGCTCCATTTTTTTCCCGTTTTATTCACCGTGTACAATATCAACAATAAACATGGTATAGGTAGTTAGGTTATCGTTGGGAGATTATATATACTGTAGCAAGTTTTCAATCTGAGCGATTTGTTTGGTTAACACGAATCTGGAACGAATTCTCAAAGAAAATATCAGATCGGTATCTATGAGAATTAAAAAGTAAAAAAGATTATATTCTGTTACAGAAATGTGACTTTCTAACTTTACGACGTTTACCTAAAGTATTGATACATCTACTTTCTAATAGATAAAGGTGTTCAATAAATCGTAAGTCAATATTAGCAAAGGGATTTGCAATAAAAGGCGCGCCGCCATGCACAGGCGAGTCCTAGAGTTCATTACGTGGCCCCACGGCGGATCGCGATAGGGCGAGATCAGTGCAAGGGACCGCTTTATCCCGGATGTCATCGTTTATCCAAAACATATTTTTAAGAAATTAATATACTTAAAAAAATCAGTTCGTGTGTATGCCACTGAATTCGCCCTAAACGGTTAGACAGCTTTTGATGAAATTTTTGTGTGTGTTTAAGTGAGTCCCGGTATAATTTACATCCACAATTGGACCCACTAGGTGGCGCTGCAAACGGGTCTTAATTTTTTTAGCAGGACAACGTCTGCTGTGCCCGTTAGTATTTAATACATAATTGTCGAGGTGAAGAAAGATAATAAAAAAAACTGATACGCATGTCATTAATTATTCAATATTACTAAAGGAAAAAAGATAAAAAGGTCTCTGACCGCATTAGGCAGAAGGCCAAAAAAAATATGAGTGAGTGCGTTTCTTCTTATAGTCTTTGGGTAAAACGAAGTATCTATCTACATATTTAGATACATCTATCTATATCAGGAGGTACTTATTATAATGGGAATTAGATACTTCCTGTCTTAAAATTATAAACTAATCTTTTATGCTGGTACGGCCATGTTTTACGGAAGCAGGCTAAGATATGTGAGAAATAAATATCTAGTAATATTGTCTTCGCCAGGTCCTGATAGAAAGAGTACCTAGACCTAAGAAAAGCTATTTTATGGTCGTGAGGGATCAAGAAATAAAAGTAGGAAAGCCGGGCTTTGAAGTTGGCGCTACGAATGCAATCATGTTTTAACTCTCGGATGATGATAAACAAGTTTTTTTATAATTAAAAGAATTGCATTTGTTAGATTAATATTTTAATGTATAAAAAATATAACATTAAAATTTTTGGCTGCATTCTGCATAACGCCATAGTTTGCGCACGTCTTTATGTAGCGATGTTTTATGCACGAACAGACGCGCGACATTCAGCACATTCGATATTACTATATTTGCTCAATCACCGGTGCACTGACGGGGGTGACGGAAATATTTTTTTTTATTTAAATCAATGTTTGGATAACTTTTTATACCCAAGTGTTTTCTTTTAGTTGACTTTTGCGTAACATATTCATTTTTACCTACTTGTATTCCTAACTTTTGAGGGTTTTTATTACTAGAGAATATGAAGAATAATTAATTTACCTAGTCCACGATTTGGAGGTGGTAGGATGTTTGCAACGGTCGAAGTAATCTGATTCACGTTTATTATCGCTATTAGTTACTTTTTAATGTACAATTTCAGCAGACAGAAAGACGGCCCATCTGATGAAAAGCAGTTACCATCGGCTATGGATATTTGTAACACCAAAGGTGCTGCCGTTATCAAAACTTTGTACGTGCAATAGACTACTTTTTTTTTAAAAATGAGTACCTAAATATGCAGTCTTCTGGAGTTTATGTCGAGAGGTTACCTATAGGTATCAGTGACACCCTTTTATCTAAGATATAATGATGTAGAAGATTATAACAATTTTAAGTGTTTTAGTTTTAATTTAATTTTAATTTTAAGTGTTAGTGTTGTGTGTTGTGTTTTGTTGTAGTTTTATAAATGAAAAAAAAAAAAAAAAAAAAAAAATACTATTACTTACGTTGTATACTTATGTAGGTATACATATAAGTATACTGGGAAGACAAAACTTTTACAGTAAACTCTGAAATGTTCCTGAAGGGTCTGTTGATTAACAATATAACTTAATTTACAAATCGGCGCCGAAAATTTTAAGAAATAATAAAATATTATTATTGCTCAAAATTAACTAAATGAATGCTTATAGTAATAGTTTCGGCACTGATTTGTAAAGTACTAGTACCTACTAAAAGTATTTTCATAAAAGCTTTTTAAAGTCACTTAAAACGTTTCCCACGAGAATTTAAAGTCAATTTGCAACTAGAAACAAAATAAACTGTTGACTTTTCAGGCGCACCACTTGATATCAAGGGCTGTTTGCAAAATACAGCTAAATTGAGTAGAAAAGCCAGGCCTTTGTCTTTGTCCTGCACCCTGCCTGTTCACCAAACCACTTGATTTGCCTGAGGGTCTTTAACTAATATAAGTTGTTATACAATTCATAAATGAACTAAATATATCGTTGAAAATCGTTGAGCTTAATGCTCTAGTTTTTTAAACTAGAGTCAATAGACAACATCTTTTTAATTTTACTTTTAAAAATTTCCTTTTAAATCAGTTTAATTTCTTGTATAGCATTATAATTTAGTTGTGTAATGTAAATTAATCAGTTTATTTAGGCTTATGAACCTTAATAATAGCACATAAAGTACATAAATTAGCGAATACTGAAATTAGAATTAATATACATAAGTATAGATAACAAGGATTAGTTGAAAGAACATGTCTATTTTGTTGCCTTTACTCGAGCGAAATACGCAAGAGCGGCGTCTTACGGAGATGACTATCTGTGAGGATGTGTCACGGGGATATCCCGCGTTCCTGAATAGCCTTCCATGTCCGTCGCGTAGGAGACAAATAAGGAGAGTAGAGCAAGAGACTCCTAAGCTGTTACGAACAAATTTTACGTAAATCAGCTGGTTATGTGAGAAAAATATCTTGCTTTGCCGCATCTGTTAGAAATCGGTAGAAGGATAGATTTAACATTAAATATTCGACAATAGTTGTAATAAACATAAACCGAAGCTAATATGTAAAGGGAATAAGAAATAAAACGTTACGACATTATTTGAAGTTTATCGTGTAGTGCGGTACCTATAGATTTTTCTTTTGTTATTTTTTACTTGTATCAAGCATTTGTTAAAGCGCCCCTCTAGTAATTTGTGGTTAATTGTTTTGCTACCACCACTTAATAACAAGAGTCGATTATTAATATATCTTTTGACTTTTTAACTTTTATGTTGCCATTGATTTTTAGAACAAAGTATGTTTAAGTCTTTTTGTTTTTCATTAGGGGCACTCGAATTTCTTTTTGGAAACGTGAGAAAAAATATTTTTGTTAATGTTTTGAAGTGATTTCTTGATTTGGTAACCTAAAAAGTTTTTTTTTAAATACAGGAGAGACCCGGTAGGCATTGAAAATTATTTAACTATGATTACTTATTAGTTAAAAATTGAACCGCATACCTATCTATATTTAACAATGAGGTTAACTATAGGGTCGCGTAGCCAATATAGTAAAACAAAACCTTATGCATTCGCCATATCTACTAGTAGTATTTCATATATTTTAGATTAAATACTGTTTAGGAATCCCTATCCAAATAACAAATTTGGAACTAAATATAAATATAGTCAATTGAGTTCCTAATTTTCGCTCATAGTTTGCTAAAAATAACAAGGGTCACAACGCTTAAAGTGTTGCCAAAACCCGTTTTTCCAAGCTTTTCCAATCACGACAGTCGTTGCCGAAAAGCGTCACGTACGTTTTAAAACTCTAATGAACGCTTCAGATTTTGGACGCTGCTGTTAAATGTTGAAGTGCTCTCCAATCTCGCAGATGATGGTAGTGCGATGCACTCTCGGGCAAGTGTCAAGATTTTTAAAAGGTCATCTGGAATGTTTGACGTATCTACCGGATAGTACTTTATTATTTGACAAGTCGGTTGAAATACCTTTTTGCTTGTTTGTCACAGTTTCACATTCATTGTGATTATTTAGCTCTGCTCTGATATAAATTAGGTATTTGTACACCACTAGTCTTCGAATGACATCAAGTACCAAGTTAGAAATGGGCAGATAACATGAAGAATGGTAGTAATAAATAATAAAAATGTAAAAAAGTATGCTATCTAATGATGCCTTTCACAGCGCAAAGTGGAAGAAATAAATGAATAATTAGGTATAAGTAAAATAGGGAAACGAATTGCAACGAACAAGTGGAAAAACGAATATAAATATATAAACGAATATATAAACGAATAATAGAAGTTTCACTTCAAAAACCTTTGATAGATATATTTCATAACTTCTACACATTTATCTTAGTCTTAGAAGATGATTATGTTAAATAACAACGATGAAGCAACAAAGTAACTACTAGTTTAAAGTGAATCATTATAAATCTAATTTGAGTGTTGAAATATAATAAATATTCCAAATCATAATCAGATGTAACGATCTAAAGATTTCTTAATTACATAAAAACGTGATAGATTAGTCTAGTGACATAGATCAAAGTCAATAAAACTGCTGGTGTTCTGTGAATGTAAAATTTTAGTGATGTTTATCAAATATATTTTTCAATATTATTCGTATTGTCATTTGAATGTAATATACATATGAATTTATTGATGGTGTCACGTCTGTAGTTCAGTGGTCTAATCGTTTATCTACCTAGAACACTGGAACGCAGAAATCCTTGGTGCGATTCCTTGAATGGTAAATTTAATAAACAAACTTCTCTCCATTTACTAGGGTCAGGCTGTCTAGGATCAGCCCCAGAGTTGTTCGTTGTATATTAGTCGTAACATAAGCGTAATTTGCTTAGCTTTCGAATATAACGTGTGATTTGAATGATGATTTATTTAAAAAATGAAAAGAGAAAGCAATTGTAGTCTCTAGTCAATCTCGAGATATTTAGTACGTAGAAGAAAAAAACGAATCGCAACGGACAAGTGAAAAAACGAATGGCAACAAAATTTTAACTTCAAGTTTTACGGGCAGGTTTTCAAATTGGACAAGTACATTAGCAATCTGCCCGTAAAACTTCAAGTTAAAATTTTGTTGCGATTCATTTTGTCACTTGTCAGTTGAAGTTTTTCTACTTGTCCGTTGCGACTCGTTTTTCCACTTGTCCGTTGCGATTCATATTTCCACTTGTCCATTGCCATTCGTTTTTCCACTTGTCCGTTGCAATTCGTTATTCCACTCATCCGTTGTCATTTGTTTTTCAACTTGTCCGTTGCGTTTCGTTTTTCCACTTATCCGTTGAATTTTCACTTCTAATATGTGTCCCAGCACACATTTCGATTTTTCGCAGGTTTAATGCAAATTATGATTTAGTTAGTTTAGGTACATTTTAATGAATGCATTTTTTATTTAAACATATTTTATTTTATCAAACAAAAAACTTAATTCGATCCGGAACCAAAAAACATCCATACATAGTCTACTCTAAAATTATTTATAATATTTTTTTTACACAGACCACAAATAGAGGTAGCGATGCCCAGCCACGTGGAGAGCAGAGGTATAGTTCGATGCAAACTTAAGTTTGCCTCCATTAAGAGCGGCTCGGAACATCGACCGACCGACGAGGTCGTCGGAGGACGAGGTATATCCTCGTTCGCTCTTTCACTCCCTTTCTCGTTTACGGGACTTCCCCGGTACTCGGCTCACCAGGGTTGCCAATTTAGCGCTTTCGGAGCTAGATATAGCGCTTTTTAGGGCAACCTAGCTTCCAATTTTATTAAACAACTTCCAGCGCAAAATCTTGCGCTTTTTATAATATGCAAATATCTAATTAATTTTATAATAAATATATATGTATATCTATACTAATATTATAGGTATAAAGAGTAAAGATTAGATTGTATGTTTGCATTGAAGAAGCTCCGAAACTACTGAACCGATTTGAAAAATTCTTTCACTTTTGGCAAGCTTTTTTTTGTATTTTTTTTGTTTTGAGGCGAGGGAAAATGCTTAACCGATTTACGCACAAACTGGGTCGTTGCTAGGGGAACGACACGCGTCGGTCGGGGGCGATAATACTGCAGCAATAGTATGCTCTTGGCAGTGCTCCGTCCGCGATCGACGTCACAGAATAGTGTGGAAGACTCCGAGCGTTGCTACACGAGCGAGCAACCCCAATACCTACTAAAAACCCCCTCCTCCCTGACGACCCTGCGCTTTGTTTGTGTTGGAAAGGCTGAGATTTAGAACATAGTTACGCCCAGCCGATCCAGCGCAATAAAGTGCCTGGAGTGTGCCCTGGGAGAACACACCCCACTTCGTTGTGCGGGGGTAGAAGGTCCTTTGCTCTTCCTAGCAAGCTAAAGGCCCCCCGCGGTAAACGGAACCTAACTCAGGGAGGGAAGTAATGCGCGTACCTGCCTCTCCGGGTGCCAGCTGAAGGCCGGCGACCTCGAGAAGACGCATTGGCACGCGCTGCAGGACTTCTCTCCCTGTCACGTTCTGCGGCCTCCTTGAGTGACATTACTGTCTCGCAAAAAGTAACCGCAGCCCCCAATTGTTGCTTCTCTGCAGCATGGCCTTGACCAAGTCGCAGAGCGAGTCGACCGGACCTACGTGCGTCTCAAGTTCGAAACGCTGCGGCGCCCATGCGGCGCACTCGACTAGCGTGTGTAACGCCGTGTCGGGCGCGCCGCACTGGCGGCAGTCCGGGGAAGGCAAGCAGCCCACAATGCGATACAGATACTTATCGAAACATCCGTGTCCGGTAAGTATCTGCGTCGTCCTGAAGGTCAGGGTGCCGCTGGTGCGGTTTACCCATTCCGTCAGCTGTGGCCTGATTGCATCCACCGTGTAGCCGCCATAGGCCGCAGGGTTGTCGAGCTCTTGAGACCAGACGGCGATCATGGAGGCGGTTTCCCGCTTCCTGATCGCCTCGATTTCAACCTGACAGAAGGTCAGGCCTCTAGCTAGGGCATCCTGCCGGGTGCGACGCACCACTGTCAGGACGTCCGCCTGGAGATGCCAGGGCGGATCGCCTGCCAGGAGGGTGGCCGCCGTCCGCGACACTGTGCGATACCCCCGTATGGTCCTCACGGCCAGAACCTGCTGCGCCCGATGCAGCAGGGTTCTGTTGTGGCGGTGAAGTGCAATGGACCAGACGGGTGCACCGTACAGCGCCATACTCCTCAGGATGCCAGAGTAAAGTTTCCGCGTCGCACCTCCCGGGCCCCCTACGTTGGGAAGCAGCCTCGAGAGTGCGCCCGTGGATTTGACGAGTTTGGGAACTAGCTGCTCAAAGTGCGCTTTGAACAGCCATTTCCTATCGAGAATTAGCCCCAGATATTTAATCGGGGCCCTACTCTAATGGCCACCCCTTGGACCGAAACGGTCAAGTCCGCGGGGGGATTGCGAAATTTCCTATGGAACATGATGGCCTCCGTTTTCGCGGGGGAGACCCTCAAGCCCAGCCTAGCTATTCGATCTACGACAATCGCCAACCCGGCGCTGGCGACGTCCACGGATTCCGCAAATGACGCAGCGCGTGCCGTGAGTAGGGTGTCGTCCGCAAAGCAGATCAGCCCTACCCCGGGCAGGACCGGAACCCGAAGGATCCAGTCATAACCTACGTTCCAAAGAATCGGCCCGAGGACCGACCCCTGTGGAACGCCGCACGCGACGCGTCGCCGACCTAACACGGGATTGCCGGACTCACCGCCCTCCCAAAGGATATGTCGATCCTGCAGGTACGCGCCCAACAGCCTCGTGAGGTACTGGGGGACTCCATGCGCGCGTAGCCCCTCCCTGATCGTCTCATGAGGGAGGCTGTTAAAGGCGTTCGCTATGTCTAGCGACACCGCAAGAACGACATCCTTCGCTTGGACGGCTTCGTCCGTCAACGTTCGCAGCGTCTCGAAGGCGTCCATCGTGGAGCGCCTCCACCGAAACCCGAACTGCGTTTCTGAGAGCCCCGGCTCCACAGCGTCGAGATGCTTCACGAGCCGCTCCGCCAAGATCTTTTCGAAGACCTTAGCGACCTCGTTCAGCAGCACTATGGGCCTGAAGGCGGACGGATCGTTGGGAGGCCGACCTCCCTTGGGAATCAGGCACAAACGCCCCTCCTTCCATTGCGACGGGAACTGACCTGCGCGAATACAGGCTTCGAACAGTTCCCGCAGCTGGCCGCGTAGATGTTTAGCGGCCAGGAAGAGGAGTCGACCTGGAACCCCGTCGGGTCCCGGTGCCGTCTTCCTGCCCCGGAGCCGGTCCAGGGCAACGTCTAGTTCCCCTTCGGAGATGGAGTGAGGCTCCTCGTCCGTGGGGGTGTCGGGAACGGGTGACGCTATCCCCGGGTGACATAGGGCTATATTATATTTACAAAAAAAAAAAATAGGAATTCTTACTAAAACTCCAATAATGTAACTCAAGGTGTAAAAAAAACCTAAAATCGCGTGCGCTGCGAAAACTATTGATGATAGAATGAAATAATGTACTATGACTTTGCAGAACAGATCATTATTTACAAAAAGTGTCGCGACACCATATGTCTAACTATTATACTTATAACACAATAAGTGTTCTTTTATTTTAAAAATTTAATTAAAATGCCGCCGCTAGAAAAGGCTCTTTATTTGTATCTTGGTATTCATCCTTATCAAAATAAATTACTTCATATTCAAGACTGCTTCAATACCTTTATATAACTTTTTAAATTATTCAATTCGGACATTCCATTCGAAAGATATCACGAGTTTAAAAATGTAAGTGTTAGAACACGCAGCCGTGACGCTTTTTCGTGATCGAAAAATTGTAAGACCCCGTCTATATAGAAAGTTTCACTTCAAAAAATTGAAATGATCATACTTACTACCTACTTTTATTTGTACTATATAGGCAAACAGGCATACGGTCCATGTGATAACAATCGGTTACCATAATATAAAAATTTGTATTAAGACAGGAGCCGATGTATGTATGTACCTTGTCGAGATTTTATATATGTGTTCACGCCGTTTACGAAGACACTACTAAACGAGTGCTGAAGACTATTCGGCATCGATGCCGAAAAGTCGTCTTCGCGTAACTTTGCCATCTCCCTACGATGTTCCCAGTCTCATCTACTGATATCAATCAGAGACGCGTTCCCACGTCGCTGTTCGAAACTGAGTGAAAGCGCTTGACATTTGAACCATACCCAAATGTAAATACTACAGCTGAGATCCAAACACTAAAATAATAAACTAAGTTATGACCTTTCCAATTCGTCGGCAGTGCTTGTCCGTATGTCCTCGAGGCAAAATCATATTTGAAGTCAGATTTCTTGCTGCAATGCATTTTTTAAACTAACGGTCTTATTCATATTGAGTTTGAATAAGTTTGAAGGCTTCTTTGAGAACCACAAAGAAGGTTTCAAACTTACTTTAACTCAATATGAATAAGACAGTAAAACTACAACGTTAAACTGAGCGTATAATTTAAAAATTAAAATCAAAACTGAATTGTTAGGTTTAAACGGTTATTTACGGAATTGTAATGTAATAAAATTCTGCTAAAAGTTAATGCATACCAATATTATTAAATACAGAAGTAGGTTTCTTACCTTTTCATGATTGAGCAGATGTTACTGAATTTCGGTAACGCGATAAATTACAACATCGTATAGTATCTTATGTTTAAAAAACGAATCTTGAAATAGGATGACAATTTGTATAAAAACACAGAATTTAAAGCTGAGTATATAAAAACTCAGTTTTTTTTTCTAAGAAACAGAGCGTGTAAAACATGTCTCAACGTTACAGTGGCATTTTTATTTCAGTTACGAAGTTAAATAATAAATCCGGATGAAGTCGCAAGTCTAGTGTTCTATAATTACAAAACCTTATCCAGAGAAGATTACAATCAACTATTTACTTTGTTTAAATACCAAATTGAATATAAACTTATTGAATTTCAATGTTTAACCAATTTCCTCTAAAATATGTTCCAAAATAATAAACCGCCATTAAGAGAAAGAAGAATGACACTTGGCGCCATCTAGTGTCTAATAGGATTTAAAGGATTTTATCAGGTTAATTTTTTTACTAACGAATTACCAGTCTGGTAATTATCTTCCGTGTGTCAACTAAAAGCGACTCACTGCAAAAAGATGACAACGAAAGCTTTGAGACCAAATATCCGGTGCATCGAAGCAATAAATATTGTTAGAGCGAATTCCGTCCGTCAAAAAAGTTGCTAATTTTAATTGCGAGAGTTGATAGACTCGCGCATTACCACGTTAATCACGGCTTGTGCTTCGCTCCGATGCGGCGAGGCTGCGAGGGTAAGTCTACTTAGGGTTGGCACTACATTACCTTTTTAGTGTCTGGTCTCTTCGTAAACGTAACATTTTGTAGCTAGGTACTTATATAGTTTCGTTACTCCATTTTATACAATATTTGAATATTTTTAATATTATTAATTTATTGCATAAAAACAGTATTGTACAGAATTTAATATTATGAGTCTTGTACATAAGTTGTTTCAATTAATAAATATAACATCTACATAATTTTCCACATATTGAACGAATTGAAAATATACTAGATACCGTAAGTTACCGTAAGTTTTTATCCGCGCAGGAACGGAGAAAGAATACAATTTCCTGCGGCCGGGCGGCCTGTCGTAAGAGGCGACTTAACAACCCGCAGCCAGGTGGTAGGGCATTTGCCCGACTGGATGGCTACCACCCCTGGTCTAAAGTATGTCGCCATAACAACCTTGAGTTGTGTTCCGGCATTAGTAACCAGGTTCCAGTTTCCATTAAGAGAGCAGCAACGCATTTGTAGCAACTTTGCTGTTGCAAATGTTCAAAGGCGATGGTAACCGCTTTCCATCAAGTGGGCCGTCTGCCTGTCTGCTGATCTCCTGTAAAAAAAAAGTTAATTAAAAATAAAATAGAAAGAGTTGGTATACAATAATGGAAAAGAAGAAGTAGAAGAAAAGGACATTTTACCAGAATGCAAAACCGGAGCCAAATTCACAGCGATTGCTCTCGACCAGCCCGCAAACGAGACGCTAATTGTCAGAAATTCTTAATAATATAATGGATTTTCAAACATTCAAGGATCATTTATTTATAAGTGCTGGGCCTAGTTGTCGCTATATCTATTAAGTAGAAATTGTAATTGTATGAGTACACTAGGATTTGCCCGTGACTTCGTCGAGTTTTAGTGGAAACAGTGTCGGGATAAGCTAATTTTTATGGATCCGAACAACTTCAAACCGTTCCCGGGATAAAAACTATCACATATTTAAATTTGCTATCGATCCGTAAAAAAATCACACTGGTATTCGATATTTTAATCTGGCCATTTTAAATAATTCTCAGAAAATTTCCGCAGGATTCCCATGATAAAAATAGCGAAGAGTTTAAGTCTAACAATTAGTTCTCGATAAGCGAAAACCGCATCGAAATCGGCCCAGTATGTTTTTTTATGTTTGCAAACCGGTAAACTATTTCAAGAGCTTCATACTGTAGCGCTCTGGGAAAACCGCAGAAAGGAAATTCATTCCATAGCTTGCTCACGTATGACATCTGATGTTAACTTTTAAATATTTGCCAACCCTACTTGTTGTACTTTTGATGCCGCTATGATTTTTATAACAATTACGAGTGACTCTTTTGTCCTGACTTGTAACAATTGTGCTGTGTCTGAATTGGGAAGTATTTACACAAAAAATATAATCAGAGAAATATTTATTTCTATTTTGCAATAAAATTGTCAGGGCTTCTCATGCAGGAATATGGGACAGTTCCATGTTCAAACATACCTATAATTCTTTCGAAAAGTGAATAGTGGGCAAATATATGTATTTACATTGTATTAAATTATAGGTTATTTATTAAAGAAAAACCTGGAAAACGATAGTGAGTGGTCAGGAGGTCTCTTCACATTCTCTAAGCAAGTGATACACAAAACTTGTAAATTCTTTAAAGTAGATATTTTCATTATATTACGCACTATTTATTTTACGGTAATTTCTAAGGCTAATATTAAGATTGACAGACATTGTCTTCAACACAAAGTAATATTATAAGAAAGAAAAACTTAGCCCAACGTTATTGTACTAAGGGGCCTATTTGTAAGCTTTATTGCTGTCTCATTCAATCTGTCGTCGAATATTTTCTTTTTGATTGCATATCCCAGACGTTACTGGCTCCAGTTACGATGGACAACGGATAAAGGCAAAACGGGATTGTTCTACAAATCTTCTTTTTATATTTTTTATTGTCTGCTCCACCTACATCGCCAGATTAGTGAAGAATTTCTTTAAGCTTTAAGGTTGCCTAGAAAAGATCATTATTAGTGATAAGGCCGCCTGTTGTTTTGCCAAAAAGTATTATAATTATACATTACTTGTAATTGTGTATTTTGGTGATAAAAAAAGTGTTCTCTAATCAATTTTTTTATTGTGAAGCTGGCAACCAGGCAGACGGCCTCCGAGTGATTACTTCTATAGACGTTTGCAACACCAGGCGTGAAACTAACCTGCAGCCAGCTTTTAGGAAGGGATAGATGAGATGGGATGAGAGGATCAGACAGGAAGAATAGGCTATGGCATAAATAGGGGTAAGGGGAAGTGTGCCCTCGGTACTCTCACTCATCGATTGAAACACGATTAGCTCAAGGCTATCCGTTTCACGCTGGTATTCTGTAAGAACGTGGTATCCACCGATCGAGCGGGCCCTAAGAGCTGAAATCAAAATAAAGACTCTAGCATGGCTCTATTATATCAAACTATAATATTTCGGCTTCGGAATATTGAAAAACAGGAATTTAAGTAACAGTAACTCGTAATGTAAATCCGTAAAATTATCATTGCTGTTTACTGCATTTTGAAAACAAATAATCGGTTAAGTGCATCGCAGTATACGACTTATGAAGGGTAGGGGTAACAAATGTGTACTGTTTTCGTCATTTGGGCATGCAAACACAAATTAAACAATTAATATTATGCATGGGTTTAAACCGATAGACCAAAAATGTCTATACTCTTTTGCCCTGGGCCCTTTGTTAGGGTTAGACCTTACGCGGTGAGATTAGGTGCCATACAGTCGTTTCCAAATACTCCGCTAAACCTGAACCTGCGTCCCATGTGCTCGCGCTTGAGTTGGAAGAAAATAAGTTTTGAGCGAAGTTACACCCATGTTCATCCGCGTATCAAGGCGTTGATCACCACATGAAGCAGAGTGAGCAACTTTACCAGCAGTGGTTAGATCCATCGCATCCCCAAATGCGTGTGAACCTCTGCGATGGTATCACGGGAGGAGATTTTGCGCATATCTGCGCCTCCGGAGGCTGGACTGTCGTTGGCGTCGAGGGGTAGCATGCGTACCTATTTCCCTTTCTCTTTCGGCAAGAAGGAAGACATATTGTACCGACCCCATACAATTGGGAAAGTGTGAAATATTGCTCTTTTAAAACATCGTGTTTTTAGCAACCGGTCTATAGTATTGCTATTTTAATTAAATAAACTAATTATGCGTAAAGCTGTCTCGTTAAAAATGTAATTTTAAAACAGTTGTAGCATCCTTTTTTCTTACACAGCAGATGTTCGTCCGATATAGCTACAGGCGTGTCTGGCATTATTTATAATGGGTTCCGTAATGGTAATTGTTTATTAATTGACATTAAGTCGTGAAGTTTGATGGAATCCTCGCAATTAAATTTTATGTCGGCAACAACTTCATGCGCAGTATGTGAACACAGCTTTTTATGCGAGGCCGTTAAAGTTTTATAGTTATTTAATTGTTTAATGGATTCTATTGACGGTGTAATCGATGTTTGGTTTTATTTAATTGTTATGTTTGTTTTTAATTAATTTACAACTCTGATAACATACTTGTCTTTGTTTTTAATGTAGTAATTAAAAGTAAATGGGTCTTTTAATACTTCCACTTTTGTGCAATGAAGATCTGGGATAATTTTGCTCTGATAGCTGTGTTTTATGACATACTGAAACCACCATCATCATAGCGTTAAACTTTGGTAACAATAGTCCGCTTGGGAGTCCGAGGTCATGTTTGTTACATTTTCTTCTCCACTTCACAATGTCCTCGGTATATTCGTACAACTTGTGCAAAGGTAAAGACGACGCCTCTAATATTAAATATGCAACAGTCATATGAAGTTGTAAGTTCGTAAAGTCAAAAATAATTAAGCAGACATTGCCTATAGTGACAACTACAAAAAGCCAAAAGTGAGCAGACCTTACCTATATTATTCAAACTCCTAGAAAAATAATATCTATTTTTTAATATAGAAGCAGCTGTGAGTCTAAGCTTAATGCATTTTTATAATTAACACAAAGTATTTTTAGATATATCTCAAGCACACACATGTTGAATATACTTTTTATCAACCTCATGCTTGCTAATTTTGTTGACGTGTTATATAAGCATTGCATTATAATATTTATATTTTATTAAGTAACTAAGTAACATAAAAATAATTTTGATTTAATTGTATGTGTACAAATAATATGATTACAATATAAGTTTTTTACATTACCATTACATAAATTTGATATATTTATTTAATACTAGGCTATGCACGCGATTTCCTCTACGCTTGACTTGAAATTCCCGGTCCCGGGACACAAAGTACCGCAGCATTTAAAAATAACGTAAGCTATCGTTTTGGTGAAAAGTGTGTCGAAATAAACTAATTTTATGCACCCGAACAACTACAAACCATTCCGGGGAAAACTGCCGCGGGTTTCCCGGGATAAAAAATCACACATTTCATTACATAAAATTTGCTATCGATCAGTGAATAAATCACATTAGAATTCGTTTTTTTAAAATATGGTCATTGTAAATAATTCAAAAAATATCTCGCCGGATTCCCGGGATAAAAAGTAGCGCAAATTTTAAGTTTAAGAATTTGCTGTCGATTAGCGAAAACCGCATCGAAATCGGCCCAGTAGTTTTACGTGAATCCCGAACAAACAAACAGACAAGAACTCAAAAAAATATTCCATCGTTGTTATCCATCGTTCATATAGTCTATTATAGTTATTTTTTTTAATAGCTTCAGTGTACAGAATCGGCATGTTCAGATTTTTATAATATTATAGACCACTAATTAAATTATTTTCTTACTATATAGCAAGGATGTGTAATTACGCCATTTTAGTTCAAACATTGTATAAATAGATTATTTTTTGTCTTCGATTCACTCATGTTGAAAAAATTTTAGGTTTAATTGCAACAACATTTTTCATCAGACGAGGCTTCTATTTTGCCAATATTTTTACAATGCTGAAGATTGAGTGAAGTTGAGGTGGGGTATGTAACCAACTTCACTCAATCTTCAGCATTGTAAAAATATTGGCAAAATAGAAGCCTCGTCTGTATGTAACCAGCCCCGAGCCGCCACTGTCACATTCCTCCCTTCACTCCGTGACAGTGGTGTCCCACCTATCCACTCCAAATCCTTGTATTCCTTCCCTTCCTTCCAAACTTGTTCCCTCACAAACACCCCTCCCTTCCGATGTTTCAGGTGGTGCCCTTCACCGGAGTACGCGGGTGAAGAGGGGATGGGGAACGTCGAGGTCATCATCGCTGCTCCGTTCCCCGTCTCTAGAAGAGGTTAGGTGTCGGTCCGCCAGGATTTAACAACGTACGCCTTCTGCGGACGCGAGGCGGCGGTTGGATGGCGCCGACTTCTCTTCAATTCGTCGTCGTTTTGTAGGGTTGTCCGGCGTTGTTCTCCCGTTGCTTCTGGGTAGGGAGATTAGACCGTTGGGTGCCTTTTGGTCTCCTAGCCGACCAGGAGGGCCCTCTGTGTCCGGGCCCCCCCTCTCGCGTGGCTGGGGCAGGGGGGAGCGTTTCACCAGCCACCTTCCCAGTTAGTGGCCCTGTGGAAGTGGAGCGTCGGGACGGGAAGACGGGATCCTGGGGGGCTGAGCCGAGCACGGGTCGGAGCCAGTTACCCGTGCGAGGCAATACTCCCCCTTTGGCCCTTATTTCCGAGCAGAACCGGCAACCCCATTCCGCTAGCCGGCGGGTGGGGTAGGTCACAAGGGGTGGCCGACTAGCGACACCCTAGGTTAGGTGCGTAGGGGTCCCGGTTCGCCGACCGGGGCGGGGGCGGTCTTGGTGACGGGGCAAGGGCTGTGCGGTCTAACCAGCCGCACTTCTCCGAGCTCCTGAATTTCGCGCCCAACCCCCAACTCTGCGCACCTATGCCCTCCTGATAGCCCCGGTGTCCAGCACACGAGGCTGGGCATCCCCACTATGAGGACCCCATGTTGAGTAGGGATTCAGGGGGGCGAGACTTTAAAAAATTTATGATAATGGCGACTAAAGGTTTGAAAAAATATTTCGATGTAGAGCCTGCGACGGGCGTAGTTGATGCAGAGCCTGAGACGGGCGGAGATGATGCTGTGCCTGAGAAGGGCGGAGACGATGGGAGAAGGAGGCCCGCGAAGGGCAACGAAGAAAAGAACCCAGACTCGGACTCGGAGTTCCACTCGGTCGCGTCATCGCGAGTTGGGACTCCGAGAAAAACGAGTAAAGGCGCGAGATCCAAAACTCCACCGCGCCAAAAAGAGAAAGAGCACCCATCTAGCGATGAGGAAAAGGGCATGAGAACCCCCCGCAAGCTCCCCAGGGCGACCGAGGCCAAGAGAGGCCGAGGACGCCCTCCTACCACTGGGGAGTACATGGGCCTCGCCAAGGCTAAACAGGCGTATGTTGAGTCCCAACGAGCGGAGGTGGAGCTCATGTCTGAAAAAGACATAGTGGAAAGGGCCCAATCCATGGCCACAACAAGGGCAACAAGGTCCAGAATTGGACCCACCCCCTTTAGTCAAGCTCCACCAGACGCCCGCGCAGAGCATGCGCTGGGCTTAAAAGGGCAGATCACCGGCTCGTTGGCGGTGGTGGCCGGGGTGGCCAAAGTCTCGAAGGGTCTTAAAGGGACCCTTCAGAAGGCCCTGAAGGAGGCGGCTGCGGCCATGCAGGAAGCATCAGAAGAGCTCCTGGACCGCACCACCACTCAGGAGGTCGCCCTGCTCCGTGCGGCGAACAGCCGCATGGAGGCGGAAATAGCTGACCTGCGGCAGGAGTTAGTAAGCATTCGCTGCGAACTAACAATGCCGCGGCCAGCTCCACCACCCCAACAAACGCCTCCGCGCGTTGAGTCGGTGCAGGCCGCGGACCTGGATCACATCATTCTCTTAATAGAGAACAGGTTCGCGGCCTTGGAGGAGCGGGTGCGCCCGGTGCAGCCGGCAATCTCACCAAGGCCGGCCTTCTCACCCAGGCCCACCCCTGCCCCTTTCGCTCCGAGAACCCCGCCAACCCCGGCAACCTTAACGGGTTCCCCGGTGAGGGAGTTCCCTCCCCTAGTGCCCTCCCCCGGCAGAGGCACCCAGGTTACCGCCGCGACGGCCAGCGCTCATATACCGCTGCCGAACGACGGCCGGGTCCCCTCTGCTGCAGCTGCGACCCGAGACGGATGGTCGACTGTGGCCAAACGCAAGCAAAAAAAGCCAGCGCAAGCCCAGCCGACCAAAGCCGCACCGGCCAAACCTGCGGCGGAAAAGGAGACCAAGAGGAAACACAGAGGGGGGAAAGGAAGGAAGCGGCAGGGCGCGACCACAGCGTCTCAGCAACCTCCCCCACCCCCTCCTCCACCAGAGAAAGCTAAGGCCCAAGCCAAAAAGAAGGCGGGCAGGAGGCCAAGACTAAGGCCGCCGAGGTCCTCGGCAGTAGTTCTTACACTACTGCCAGGTGCAAAGGACCGAGGCGTGTCTTACGAAAGCCTCTTGTCTTTGGCCAAGGCCAAAATCAGGCTTGCCGACCTCGGCATTGAGGGCGGCGTAAAAATTAAGACGGCTCGCACGGGGGCGCGTATGCTCATTCTGCCGGGCGCCCGCAGCGCCCCTAAGGCAGACGCGCTCGCCGGGCGACTGAGAAGCACCCTCAATCCCGAGGACGTGAAAATCTCCAGGCCCGAGAGAACTGTAAGTCTGCGGGTCTCGGGCCTGGATGATTGCACAACAATGGAGGAAGTTGCGGCTGCCGTCGCGCAGGTCGCGGATTGCCCGGTCGAACAAATCCGGCCAAATGCAATTCGCATCGGCCCGGGCGGCCTGGGCTCCACAATCGTGGCCTGCCCGATAGCAGCCGCAAAGAAACTGGAAGGAACAAAGCTCCTGGTGGGCTGGGCTTCAGTCACGGTGAAGCCCCTGCCGCCCAGGGCCCCAAGGTGCTATCGCTGCCTCGAGCTCCATCACGTGGCAGCGAAATGCACCTCGGAGATAGACCGCAGCGGACTCTGTTACCGCTGCGGCCAGACGGGGCACTTGGTAACCGGTCCTTGCACCGCAGCGCCGCACTGCAGCGTGTGCGAAGCGGCGGGCAGACCGGCAAACCATCAGCTGGGCGGCGGGCCATGTAGACAGCAGCCCACCAGGAGAAAACCTAGAAACGGTCAGGACAAAGCCGCGACGGGCAAGCCAGCCCAGACGCAGCCGCAGTCACAGAAGCCACAGGGGGAAGCAGGGGTGATTCCAAACAATAATGGACCACACCCTTAGCTTCCTCCAAACCAACTTGAACCACTGCGCCACTGCTCAGGATCTCCTATTCCAGAGCATGGCGCAGTGGAACATCCAGGTGGCTGTGGCCGCCGAGCCGTACCGGATCGTGCCCAGAAATGACTGGGCCACGGATCTGGACGACTCGGTGGTCATTATCGTGCGAACGGCTGCGGGCAGCCCCCCCCTCACTAACATCTTGAGGGGTAGGGGCCTCGTCGCGGCAACAGTCGGGGAGACAGTAGTCGTCGGTGGCTACTGCTCCCCGAACAGAAGTCTCGCCGACTTTGAGGCCTGGTTGGTCGATGCGGGCAGGATCGCCGCTCAAAGCCGCCCTCTCCCCGTGGTCATGCTCGGGGACTTCAACGCCAAATCAACGGCTTGGGGTTCCCCGGCCACTGACCAGCGCGGAGAGGCGCTGGAGGAGTGGGCGATCCAAAGTCAGCTCGTCGTCCTAAATCGGGGGTCAGTGCACACGTGCGTGCGCATGCGGGGCGGGTCGATTGTCGACCTCACGCTTGCCAGCCCCGCCATAGCGCACCGTGTTGCAGACTGGAGGGTCCTGGAGGGGGTCGAGACGCTGTCTGACCACCGGTACATCCGGTTCAGCGTCTCCCCCCGAAATCCGGACCCTCGAGCCGAGGAGCTCCCCCCGACGGAGAACTACCCGCGCTGGGTGCTAAAGCGCTTGGATCGCGAGGTGTTCCGCGAGGCCCTGATAGTCCACACGTGGGAATCGGGGCCCGATGATGCGGAACTGCCCGATCCAAACGCGGAGGCGGAGAATCTGCGGTCGCTGCTTACGTCGCTGTGCGACGCGGCGATGCCGAGAGCGGGCCCGTTCAGGCCCGCCCGCCAGGCGTACTGGTGGAATGCGGAGATTGCACGGCTGCGCTCAGCCTGCGTCCGAGCACGAAACCAGTACGCCAGGTATAGGAGACGGCGTCGCAGAGGCGAAAACGCAGCGGCCGTGGAAGCTCGCCTGTACGAGGGGTACAACAGCGCCAGGACGGCCATGAAGGTCGCCATTAAAGCCGCCAAGTCGGCGGCGTGGGAGGAACTCTTGGGGACGCTGGATCGAGATCCATGGGGGCGCCCATACCACCTTGTCCGGCACAAACTCCGGCCATGGGCGCCTCCGCTGACCCAGAGTCTCCCCCCACACGTGGTGACCAACGTGGTCGGCGCACTGTTCCCCTCGAGGGCAGAGCACCCGCCTCCCGCGATGGCCCCGCCATCGCCGGAACCCAGCGCGGATCATGACGACGAGCCTGTGCCCGCAGTGGCTCGGGAAGAACTGGGTGCGGCGGTGTTGAGGATGAAATCCAAAAACACCGCCCCCGGTCTCGACGGCATACCGGGGCGTGCGTGGGTTCTGTCCCACGACGCCCTGGAGTCCCGAATGACGAGGCTCTTCACGGCGTGCCTGGTTCGGGGCCAGTTTCCATCCCGGTGGAAAACCGGGAAGCTGGTCCTGATCAGGAAGGAGGGGCGCCCGGCGGACTCACCGTCCGCCTACCGGCCCATAGTGCTGCTGGACGAGGTGGGCAAGCTTTTCGAACGCGTGCTTGCGGACCGCCTCGTCCGGCACCTTGAAGAGATTGGGCCGGACCTGGCGGATAACCAGTTCGGTTTCCGCCGGGGGCGCTCCACCATCGACGCCATCGCGCGAGTGAAGAGCCAGGCGGAGGAGGCAATAGCTCGGGGAGAGGTGTTGTTGGCAGTGTCGTTGGACATATCCAACGCCTTCAACACCCTCCCCTGGAGCTGCATCAAGGAGGCGCTCCGTTATCACGGAGTGCCTGCCTACCTCCGCCGTGTCATCGGGGACTACCTCTCCGAGAGGGCCGTCGTCTTCCCGAGCCACAGAGGCTGGAGTCGGCGAGCAATGACGTGCGGTGTTCCACAGGGGTCGGTTCTGGGCCCGCTCCTGTGGAACATCGCCTACGACTGGGTAATCCGTGGTGCAGTCCTTTCCCGCGTCAGCGTAACGTGTTACGCTGACGATACGCTTGTGGTGGCGCGGGAAAGGACCCACGAAGAGGCGGGCCGATTGGCCACAGCAGGGGTGGCGCATATGGTCGCCAGGATCCAGCTACTGGGCTTGGAGGTGGCATTGCACAAAACCGAGGCCGTGGTCTTCCACGGGCCTCGGAACAAGCCGCCTCCAGGCCTGCACATCGTAGTGGGAGGTACGCACATCGCTGTCGGGGCGAGAATGAAATATCTCGGCCTCGTCCTCGACAGCAGATGGGAGTTTTCGGCGCACTTCGCGGCGCTGGCCCCCAGGTTGGTGGGAGCAGCCGGCGCTCTGTCCCGGCTCCTACCCAACATTGGGGGACCGAGCGCGCCGTGCCGGAAGCTCCACGAAGGGGTCGTGCGATCAATGGCCCTTTACGGGGCCCCAATATGGGCAGAGCACCTGACGGCCAAAAACGTCGCGCTGCTGCGTAGGCCGCAGCGCGTGATGGCCGTCAGGGCTATTAGGGGATATCGCACGATCTCCTTCGAGGCGGCCTCCCTCCTTGCTGGATCCCTGCCATGGGATCTAGAGGCGAGAGTTCTCTCGCGCCTCTATGAGTGGCGCAAGGACGCATTCCGCCGGGACTTCCGACCCGCGCCCCGAGAAATCGAGGGCAAGAGGGCGGAGTTCCGGCGTGATCTCATGGCAGAATGGGCGACCCGACTAGCGCACCCCAGCGCTGGCCACCGCATTATTGCGGCGATTCGGCCCGCCTTCACCTCCTGGACAGAGAGACGGCACGGCGCCCTGTCGTTCCGCCTGACGCAGGTCCTCTCGGGGCATGGTTGCTTCGGGAGGTACCTGTGTCAAATAAGGCGGGAACAAACGGCAGGGTGCCATCATTGTAGTGCCGGCGCCGAGGACACGGCGCTGCACACTCTTCAAGAGTGTTCTGCGTGGGATGAACAGCGTCGTGCCCTCGGCGCAATAATCGGATTTGACCTTTCGCTCCCGGCCGTGATCGCTGCCATGGCCGGGAGCAGCACCAGCTGGGACGCCGTTGCCTCCTTCTGCGAGGCAGTAATGCCCGCGAAGGAGGCGGCGGAGCGGGAGAGAGAGCGCGAGTCCGCGCTCCTCTCCCGCCGAAACAACAGGAGGGGACGGCGCCGGATGGTCGTGTCAGACCTCCGGCCGCCGTAAAAATGCGGCACGCGGGTGTCGAGGCCACCGGGGGACCTTACCGGCCTCCACCCGCACGCAAGCCGCGAGGGGGCGCGTTGGTGTTCCGCGTGACCCCCTCACTCCCGAAAAGGAGAGGGAGATGCCGGGGACTTTCTATCCCCGGCCAAGAAGAGGCTGCCCCCGTTACAGGGGCGGCCAGCGCCAGTCGGGGTCGCGGAGTAAGGCTCACGCTGTGTACCGCGGCCCCGGCGACACGGCGAAAGGAGGAACACCGGGGGGTTTTAGTGGGTATTCCGGCAGTCCATCAGGCCGGCGAGTCCCACAGTACCACGCCGCCGTCCCCCGCGGCGTGGTCTCCGCAAATGGATTTCCCCTCGTCACTATTAGGCTTAATTTGAACTTGTTAATATTAGAAATAGCACGGAAGGCATTCACGGTGCTTATCTATGCAAATTGTAATTCAACAGAATAAACTGACTTCTGGGCTATTAATAACTGTTTATTAGTGCTGATCTAGGCTGTAGATTTGACATCTTTTAAGCGCGAAATGTCAAGAAATTCTGAACTAATTGGTCGTCCATACATTGAATTTATGGAAATTATTACTAGTTCTGTCCTTTGTAGGAGATATTGTGTTGCAACTTAAGAGTATTTTTTGCAGAATAAACCTAGCCCATAAGTGTTATGAAATGCAGTAGTCTCCATTATGATAAACAAGAACCTCTGTAGGTACCGATGTTGGTAGTCTTAAAAAAAACTACTGAACGGATTTTAATGAAACTGCGCATAATACATCAATGTTTGAGATTTATTTGCAACACCAAAGGTGTTACAAATGCGCTGCTGCTCTCTTAAGGGAAACTGGAACCTGGTCACTAATGCCGGAACACAACTCAAGCCATCCAGTGCCCTACCACCTGGTAGAATAACCTGGTAGATAAATAGTGTTAAGTAGAAACGCCGTCGCTAAGAGTGACGTTACGGTGAGAAGCGGAGCGCGAGGCGAGCTTAATAAAACGCCTCATTGCTGGGTGTACGACCCGATGGCGGGTAGATGTCGGTGACGGTTGTTTTCATATTTCTAATTTTCAGGACAAACATAGATGAAGTTGCGGGCGGCAGCTATTTGGCAACGTTTGTAGGATGTTTATTATGATTAAGTATGAAGTGTGTATTTGTATTGAAAATCTCAACTATTAGGGAAATATACATTTGGCAGACACTCTTTCGTTTGTCGTCAGCCAATATCTACAATTGCCTAAGGCCTTTGTTACTTAAGTTCGTCTTACTCCTAGTACCCATAGGTGTACATACATAGGTGAAGATAATTTTGAGATTTATATGCATGAATACTTGAGACTGGCTAAATACACTAATCGTGCACTCATATTTAAAACGAAGTTTATATATCAACTATATTATGTAAAAGGGTTGTAGCTTATATGTTAGTTACGTCTAGCTTTCTTTATTACATACAATACGAGCAGATGACCCAAATGATGGTAATTGGTTACAGTTGTTTAAAGATGTGCACAACACTAGTCTCGATGATATTTTATACTTAAATGACCTTTTTGTCATTGAAATAAGACTAGAATTTGAGAAGTGGTAGTAAGAAAACTCGTTGATAAATTCTAAATCCAGATTTCAGAGAATAATAGGTATAATGTAGCAAGGTGATTATTTTCAGTTCCAAATTACAATCAAAACCGAGCTTATCTCCTGAATTATACGAGTATAATAAAGACAAAATTAGTCTATGGCTCAGTCAAAAGCAATATCATTTTGTAAGTTAATCTCAGACGTAATTCCATTATTTTGGCTCTATATTGCCTTGTGAAAGTCATCTATGAGTGAATATCAAGTAAATGAGATGCCCTTTGTGAGGCAGAGGTTTTAAACCATTTAGAGGACGAACTTCAATGAGTACTGCAATTGACAATACTTACAACTAAATAAATGATATATTAAACTGAAAGATTAATAAATATAGGGTAAATACGAAAAAAATAATTAATTAAAGAAGCAGAAAATGTATTGAAACAGCATTTATGAACTGTAAGACAATTTCGGTTTTGAAGTAATCCGATGGTTAGCAAAAGTGTATTGTTACGAGTGTGGGACTTGAATTAAAATGCTGTTGGAATTACTATAGAATTTATTAGAACTATACAAACACGTATAACATAGGTACAAATATAACTGGACGCAACCAGTATAAACTGCACAATTCAATAACACGTGCAAAGTCCGTCACTATATCGCTCATCGAATGTACGTATTGCTCGTATCGTAATCCTCGCTAGACTGACGATCTCTCCATTGGGCCATTGCTGCACCGATACAATATGGCTGCCAGCCGAATAGATCGGATTTCTTAGAATCAGTTCGACACACCTGCCTAATGACTGCCATAAGAGATGACAATGCACAATGGACTGTTTTTCTAATTACGAACTTTACAAACACAAAGTAAACAAAAGAAGTCCAAATGCTGGAAGGTAATAAACTGCACTTTAAGGCAGGCAGGTATGCATTCATTTTTGTCGGCATGTAACAGTATATTTGCTCAGTAATAAGTAAGTGACGGATTCAGAAAAGCGGTAAGCCGTGAAATGTTGGCTATATTTGGAGAAGCCTGTGTTCAGTAGTGGATAACGACTGGCCGACGAGGAAGATATTTTGTATTTATTTGCAACAAATCTATTATTACGTATATACCTATAGTAGTATGGTATATCTATGGGTGTCGGTAACCACTTATCAGATGGCAACCCGTGTCACATGTTTCAATATAAATAAAACTAACAAACTATGTTCTTCCGAGTATCTAGAAAGAAAGAAAAAGATTTATCGACTTAAAAACGACGCATTACATAAATAGAAAAAAACATAATACATTGTAGAACTATAAATGTGTTTTTATAAAGTATCGTCGTTGGGACTATGAGCAAGCTTGTATTATCTCGACGCGGCCTGGAGCAATAATTACACCGCAAAGCTACTCTGTGACTTTGGCTTCCTGAAAACGAAGCAACGCTAATTTTATCATATTTCATCGACGGCAGGATGTCGGTTGAAGATCTCCTTAAAATTAGTATACTGTCTCATAGCACCAAAAATGATATCTTTATTATAAGTACATACATACATACATACATACATAACTTCACGCCAGTTCCCTTGCGGGGTAGGCACGAACAACAGAGTGCCATTTAGGCTTATTCTTACACACCTCACTTGCCTCTTTGACATTCATAACTCTTGTCATGCAAGCTCGTCTGTTCTTAAGGCTCCTGACATCACCTTCTGCTAGTACACGATCAATTTGATCATGGAAGGTGTGTCGTGGCCTTCCACGACTTCTGCATCCATCCACTTTTGCATTGTATATCTGTTTAGTCATTCTTTCATCATGCATTCTTTCCACATGCCCGAACCACCGGAGCATTCCTTTCCTTACCTTCACCCCGACACTCTCTTTCAGACCAACTCTCTTTCTTACTTCGGTATTACGAACGCGGTCCGCGAGCGTCACTCCGCAGATTTTGCGCAGTGCTCGCATCTCGACCGCGTTTACTCTACTTTCATGCTCTTTCTTCCATACCCAACTCTCGCTTCCATACGTGAGCGTAGGTACCAGCACCGCGTTGTGTACGGCGAGCTGGGCCTTCTGGCTGAGGTTCTTAGCACCTAGAAGTTTACCTAACGCTCCATTCACACTATTCCCCAATTTCACTCTTCTTTCTATATCAGCGGTGTACCTTCCATCCCTGCTAAAAGCACATCCAAGATATACAAACTCATTCACTTGCTCCAGCATAACATCATCGACCATTATCCTTGCATTCGTTCTGGTTTCTTCTCTTTCAAACACTATTATAAGTGCCTACTTATTTACGATACGTAATGCATGCACTAACTTAAAAACTACTCAACAGATCTATTTACAAAAAGCAACTCTTGTTCAAAGTATTTTTGACTTGTAGGTACATATATGAGATAATCTATAATAAGCATTGCAATAATTATTTGTTGTTTGAGAATGAAAACTTGATGATATATCTATTTATTTAATACAATGAAATAAATTATGTGCTTAATATAGCAAGGACGTATTCAATTGCTTTACGGAATCTAGATCAAGCAGATTTTGATGGAAACTCTTTAAATGCGTTCTTAAAAAGATAATCTTCAATCCCTACAATCTAAAACTAATTTACTAAGTTAATAAACGTAACAGACAGATGGCAATATCATGAAATATTAACATAATAACGTCTGCACCGGAACGAGACTCGAACCCAGGTCGTATAACAAGATCAACTCTCGGTCGGGTTGCGCACAATATTGGGTACGTTGCCGCGGGGCACGTCTCTGTCTACCCTTACAATGGGATAGCTATGATATTAACGAGTTTAGTAAGCTATATGGGTTTTACTTGTATCTGTTTATGATATAATCGTTTTTCTCCATGCTCGTAATTTTATCATTGAAAAATTATATACTTATAGTATAGATATTATTAGCACAACAGTAACTTCGCACGTTCAATCTAAAAATCTGTTAGAAAACCGTGTGACGGGCTTAGAGATGAATGAAAATGAGAACAGTCTATCTTGCTACCTTCTTTTTGAATAATAAACTCACCTTACAATAGCTTTTAACTGTTGACAAAACAAACATGAATTTAAACCGTAGTCAATTTGGTAACAACGAAACCTTTATAAAATCATGTCAGATCATAGTTTCTTCCTCTATCTTTCTATTACGCAATCAATTTTCTCGGAAATTACTGAATTTACATATTATACTGATAAATTTATCTAATTTGCATGATGCAAAAAAATAAAAATACGTGTAGCCGAGTTTTTTTTTTTCACAGTACGTAGTTATGTGGGTCACAGATTTTGAAAATTCACAGCGATGTTCCTTCGTGTTTGTCAATGACATTTTATTTAAGTAAGTTGGTTGGTTGGTTGTGAATTAGATTAAATAATAACCATAAACCAAACATTTCAAAATGTTAAAAACGTCTGGTCGATACAACAGAAAACCGGAAGGCTGGAGTTTACCTGGCTAAAAGGATTAACCTTTGTTTCCACAGAGGTAATGCTGCCAGCCTTCTAGGTACAATGCCCAGCGACAGTAGTCTGGTGGGGCTGGACGGGCTTTAATATAGGTTTTTATTTTTCTTTTATTTTTTTACTATTGTATATATATTTTTATGTTAGGTTTACTTTTAGGATAGTTTAGTTTTTAGTTTATCATAATAATTTAGAAAATTGTTTCTCTAAAGAAAATCTCTCTAAACAAAATTAAAAGTAAATAATTAGAATGAACATGTTGGCGGTAGGCTAAATAAAACTTTAACAATACTCATTGACATCTGGTATTTTTGTCATCCGTGATCACGGCTACTGAAAAGTGGCCGAAACGTCGAAATAATAAAAGTCAAATAAATTACCGCGCTTAAACCGTTAAAACGTAGCTTTATTATAAACCCTGTTTATACGATTTCATAACCAAATGACAAAACAGTCGATGTTCGACTTTAGTTTAATTTTACGGAACTTTCAATGTGCGTATACGATATGAACTAAGCCCAATTTTGTTCTTTAGGATCCGATGATTATTTCAAGTTATTTTATTTATCGAAGATGATTTTATTAAATCTAATCAGGAATGTCTGATTGTGCCAATATTATAACAAAAGGGTATTCAAAATCCCCTTCCGTAAACTAAATACAAATCCCATAACAATTACGGTGTCTAGTATCATCCAAATGAGAAAATAACCCAATGTTTCATGCTCCGCCTGTTCGAGGGGTTATGAATAAGTGATGAAAGCGTCAGGAATACGAACCTCGGTCAAGGGATTTGGTTTTTAAGTTTATAAAATCCAAAGTAGTAGGTACACAATAATGAAAGTGAGTTTCTTTGGATTTTTGTCATAAAAACTTCACTGCTTTGCGAAGTCATAGATCTATACCTTGCTTTTTCTTACAACATAAAGTTTTACTTAAATTGTGTATTTAAATGATTAATAAGTATAAAACAGTTTCAACCGTAATATCTAATTTTAGATGTGGCTTAAATAGTCCAAGACATGTAAACATCATTAAATATGTATAATGTAATTCATTACAAAAATTCTGTACGAAAATAATTTTCTAAGCATAAAATATAGTGTACACAATTTGACGGAAGGTGAGGCGCGGAGGTCGGGGTGTTAGTTCTTCTGTGTCTTGTTAGAATAAATTCTAATATTTTTACACTATAAAAAAACGCGTGTTTTTTAATTATGTTATTATAACATGTTATCACTGTTAATGCCGACCTATTTGGTCGCCGCCTTTTTTGTTTCATTTTCTTTTCGCCGATCTGTCACTATGTTAATGTGATATTTTATTTGTGATCTATGATCGACCGCTGACCGAGCCGCTGCTTCCGCGAAACCTCGGTGCGTTTTGTGTGCGCTCGATGCCTGCTTTATTAACCCGCATGCTGGGATGCACCTTCTGTGCCGGACGAGCTAGTCCAATCGTTGAAGGAATCGCAAAACATGAAGAAAGGATTACGAGGAAGACGTGCCTGCTGCTGTGAAGCCCGCATCGTTCGTAGCATGTTTGGTGCGGCGAGCGACCTTTTAAGTCTTTTCCTTCTTTCTTAGATATTTCCGCATTCCTGCCCCCGCGGCAACGTTCACATAACTATTAAAATATTGCTAAGATAGTGAATAAAGGCTTTATAAAAAAGTCAAGGAATATGTAGCATTATGGTTGCAATACAATGACAGCTACACAGAGCACAGGTAAATTAGCTTCAAGACATTTTTGCGTCTTTAGTAGTGTACGGTCAGCACATACATAGATAAAATAATACTTTTTTATATTTTTAATAATATTAAACAATATTAAAATAATTAATATTAAACATAATTTTTAATACTAAATTGTTGGTCCCTGTTCTGAAGAATGAAATTTGCTTTCTGATAGCACCTTTCCGATGGAAGATATTCCGATTGATTTAACAACGCGGGAGTCATAATACTGGTCGAATTTCTATTGCACTCATTTTCGAAATATTTGTACAAATTATATAAAACTTCTTTGTTTTGGAAAGTCAAAAGCTTACTTCGATCACGTTTTAACATCGGAGCCATTTTTAATGAACAAATTTAATATCAAATAACAACAATTAGCAACAAATAATAACATTAAACAATAAATAACAAGAATGAATCACAAATAAAATCAATTAATTCATTAATTATCAAACTAAGACCAGTTATCAATCAGACCTCACAACAATTAGCAATGTAAATAATTATTATTTATTTAATTTTCACCATTAACTTTTGATTGTGGTAAATACACTTTCTTCTTCAAAATGTAACGAACCTGTTTTTGCTGATTGTACAAGGAATTTTAAATTTCAAGATTAGAGTCCCTGTAAATATACAAATACTACTAGTGTAAACGCAAAAACTTCTCGAAGCTAATTTACCTATACTTTGTACGTATGTATAAAGAGACAGCTGATATAATGTGCCTTTTCATTGCGTTCCCAATTCATAAAATGGCTCCTGTAAAATGTTATTATAATGTTTTGTGCAATAAATGAAAGTAAAGTTCTTTATTAAATTTAAAACCAAAAGAAAAACATGATTATAAATAATTTTAGCATCTTTGGCGCTATTTTACTCCTTTCACTTGTACCTACTACTTGTTCTGTCATAAATAGGTACAAAATAAATGAGGTGGCGACGTTTTGTAAGTTTATAAAAAATACCTATCTCGATTCATTTAACTGTCCGCTCGCCTATTAACGATTATTTTAAGAGTTGAATATGCATGAATACTTGGTTGGCATGATCAACAAATTATGCGAAGCTAATATTTAAAAACCAGACGTGTGTAGTAGTTTCGGAAATCTGAAAGTCAGAAGGGTTTATGGTAGTAAAAGAACAGCAACTGGTCACAATACTTTATAATCAGAGAACCTTACGGTTTTAACACATTACAGACACTAACTTTAACACTCGAAGAGCACTTTTAGAACACCTTGCCATCCCTCCAACAATTTAACAGTATAAGAAACTTAGCATATTGGCACGACCGATAGCGGATTGAAGTCATTGATAAACTATTTTAATTAAAGGATTATGCATGACAAGAATTTAATACATTATTGTTTGGATATTTCAGATAATATTTTATATAAGATATTGTATAAAATATTATACTTAAAGTTTTATATGCAATAAAATAAGCCGAATATAGTATAAATCTATCGCGTCTGCCAACATGGAAACACAATGTAGTGAATACCGTCTATATACAATTAAGACATTTTGAATTATAATACACAATTATCACATTATACAAAAAATAAATATTGTAACAAAATGATTGTAAATTATAGACAACTACTCTATATAAAACAGGCGCTAAACACAGAATAAATAAAAATATAACATTACTATTCAATTAAGGAAATGGTCGATTGTATTGTTTAGAAATAAGAGAGTACATAACAAAATTAACGATTAACTTTATACGGAAACATGACAAGAACAACTATGCTACTAAATAACTGTAACAATACCTAAGCAAAAAGAATTTTGAGAAAAAAGAGGATATGGATATTCCTACTAACTACTACTAATAAACCTACCTACATACCCTCTTTTTTAAGTTACTGAGAGGGGGATTCCATTTTTAAAAGTAATAGATCCCCACGTATTGATTTAAATAAAAAGAACTGTTTCACATAGCGTTTAGTTGTCAGTGCTAAGGTTTCATATCAGAACAAAGTAAACAAAGTGAACTCTATGTTGGAAACTCCAACAGCCGCTGAACTTTGAAATTAACTTTAATTAGATACAATCAGTGATATAAATAGCTCAACCAACTGTCTCATTATGACGTAATCGCAAATGTGTATAGGCCCCTAATTGATCTAATATCCGGCGATTACGATCAATTGTAGCGCCAGAGGGCGACAACTCGCGACAATTTGTCGCGGGTTTTTTCAGGGTTAATAAAGTCAAATATGAGACGACCTTTTCGCACTGTAAAATAACGCATCCCTATATACTGGTTACTGATAATGTTGGTTGCTTAGTCTGTTTATTTAACAAAAATCGTCATTGCCAGAATCATAGATATATTGGCACTGCTTGGAAGGGGAAACCGTAAGTATAGATCTATAAGCTAAGTTTTTTATCTTACAAAGTAAGTTTTGCGTGGCTCAATATTGTCATAAATTTCCACTTCATTATTTAAATATTATTTGGTGCGATAATACACATTTATGACATTAGTTATATCTCCTCGCCTATCGACTCAAATACATGTAATAAAAGAAAATTTCATAACAATTTTCACGACAAAATACAACATTTTATTTATATTCATTGCGGCCACTTAATGTTTAATTATTTCACAATTTCATTATAGGTAGGTACCATTGTGCAGCGGCATAGGTATCTATACATATAATCCACCTTCTTGTTAAATTTCCTTCAGATTATACTTAGCTAACTAGAAAAATGATTGCGAAATACAAAGAGTGACGGACAGACGTGACGAATTTCAAAAGGGTTCCGTTGTTGCCAAAATGTCTAGGAAAGCGTAAAAATAACTAGGTACCATGAAATAGTTAAAATAACCGTATGTAAAGATATCAAAAAAGTGATCGCTGAAGGGGTATGTCAATGTGTGGGTGCACATGGAGCCAAGACCATGGCGGTGGCTTGCGGCGGGGGCGGAACTCACATATTTATCGACAACCAGATAACGTAACCCGAATATCTTCATTAGCGAAACAAAAAGAGGCGATCGCATCGTATTGATGCGGCCTGAAATTTATTTTAATATTTCTGGTTCTTAAATCCATTTATAGTATCTCCTTAGAGGTGGCTCGCTATCTCCCTTGTGTGTTACCATATTGTCGAGGATGTAAATTGATGTTTACGACAAATTTTATTAAAGTTACGAATGCGTTGTAAATATCGAATTGTATTGTATTTTTCATTATGTTTGTGCGGTTTAATCTCAAGAACTACCACAGCCAGTAAAAAGTATTTTTGCAATAGAAAGCTTTTGTTCTCTTAATTAATGGCTCGGTACGATTTGTGTATCTAACCAGTCTTGTATAATTAAACTGACTACTAACTGCTAACTTTCCGGCAAAAACCGTTAATAGCGCCTACAATTATCATAACGTATATTATGGATTAGGTCAAAAGAAATGAGATATTGACGATATTGTTTAGTTATATTATATATATTTGGTATATACTGGCAAGTATACATCGTAGCAAAAGCAGGTTACCTCTTTTATTTAAAACAATATTTTGACCTATTTGGAAACTAATTTAAAAATAGACCACTTTGAATTCAGTATTTTAAAAAAAAAATTCGCAGATAATCTGGTGATTTGTTTGCACTCACACAGATTATGCAGTCCCTACAGTAGACGCACTTGACGTGATTTCCGAGTTATGTTTTATTACTTTTTGTTGTATACCAAAGCATATACAAATACAAAGTGATATGTACTAGTTATTATGATTTTCTAAGTAGGTATAAATACGAAAAAGTAATATTACAGATATTTTATAGGCGTATCACGATTATTCTCATCTGAAAACCAGGGTTCACTGCATGACCTCATAAGTCAAGGCTGTCCATATTAGGAATGGGCGTAACATGCACAGGGGGAGGGGGTGTAATTAATGGGCCACTAATTGTTGGCCGGAGTCGTGTGGGTCGCTCCTGTGTTGTTTGGGAAACAGCTCCATGGTTCTATTTTAGCTGGCTAATAACTAGGCCTAATTACGTGCTCTATTGGACTGAATAGGCGTTTAGCTTCATGTGATATATAGCGTTGAATTTACGTGGAAGCTCACTTCAAAACTTCTATCAAGAAATGTATACAGAATGAATAAATGTATTGATAGAACTATCACCGAAACTATATTGATTAGTAAGGTACGATTTTAGTTAGTAAACATACTTTAAAAAAACTTTACATTTAAGTCTTAACTGAAAACGAAAAAGTAGAATAAATCGAAAATACCCCATCCATATCTCAAAGAGAACTCAACGGGTAGATAGATATATTTCAAAGTAGGCATCCGTTGAAAGTATTTTTGGAGTTGTTCTAACTCAATTTTTTGAATTTTTTGCTGCTATATTACAATTTTCATAACTTTGGCTGTAAATATTTCACCCTCTAAATTTAAATAAAAAGGTCAGAAAAGAACATTATGATTTTCAAGATCTATTTAACCATCGATACTCTAGGATATATATACTGACCTAACGTTGATTTTCATCATCAATTTTGGATGTACTACTAGAATTTTGATTATAGCTCTTAAGCCGGCTCTATCTCCGTTCTGTTCTTTCTGTTCTTACAGAATATTGGCGAACGGTTAGCCTTGGGATAATCGTGTTTCGTGCGATGAATCGGATAGCCTATTTTCCCCTCTCCCTATTCAATCCCATATCTCATCCCCTCTCTCTCATTCCTTCTGTCTGATCGCTCTGTTTCAGCCCTCTATTCCATCCTAAAGGCTGGCAATGCGTTGGTTTCGCCCCTGGTGTTGCCCACGTCTAGGGGACTGTAACCACTCTCGATTAAATAAATCGTCTGCCTGTTTGCAAGCTTTACAATAAAAAAATAGTCTAATCCAGGGTTTTGTAAAAGTATTACGAAAAACGCGCCATTTCAAAAATTCAGTTTATAAATACAATTAAAATAAGCTTTTGCGAGATGATGATGAAACAAACGAAACTCACCTGTATCACGGTTTCTTCGATCTTGATAACAGGAGATAGGTGTTTGAAGAGATATATCATCAAAAAGCACCCTCGGGCAAGAGATCGTACACTGGGTGTCGGTTAAATATATGGCACCGCGTATACAGATTGAAATCAAAACCGATCGCTTAATTCCTGCCTTTTATTGCCGGGTAAAAGTGCCGCATCGACTCGCATTTCCAGTGATTAAGATGTAATAACTGTTATTTTTATATTTCTGTGTATGATTATTAAAACACGTAAGAGTGGAATCGCCTAAAGACTTACTTAGTCATCATATTGAAGACTGAAACAACATTCAAGGTTTTAGAACTATATTTAGGGTTTTGTAGCTGTTTTGATAAAGACAGAATTCTTTGATATCAACATACATCTGGTCCGTCTGTCTTTGTATATAACAGTAATTTTTCTCAGAAACTACGGGGTCTATATGGATAAAATCTAATACTAATATGTAATTCAAATACCTACCTACCGCTACAAAACATTTTAATAGCGATAAGAGTAACCGAATTAGTAGTTAAATCTTTAAAAATGATAATCATGACTGTTAATACAAAAAATAGTAATCAAAAGGTTGCGGGATTCTTGCTCCCTAATTTGTAGAAATTGTGTTCCCCTCTCAAATTTTTATACCCTAACGTGGAAAATTCCGAAAGGATATTGGCATATTGGTGGTAGAGCTTCAAATATGCTACAATGAAAATTTAATTGTATAACACATTGTTATACAATTAAATATTAATGAATAAATAGTTGTTGTTGTCAGGTTCCGTCATTAGCTAAAAAAAGTTTGCAATCTGTCACCTCTATGGGACCTTTCAGCGTAAGCGGACTGTTAAGCATTATACCATTTTTTTTAACATTACTGCATATAATAATAAGCTCTTAAAACGTATCAAAACTAAACACAGATCACATATAAACAATGTATACATATAGGTATAAACTGGATATCAAGTGATCACTAAATGACGACAAGTCAGTTTTACTTGGTTATTACAATAAATTGCGCCCTTATATGGAAACTGACGTCTCACTCGAAAAGAAGTACTTATGTCGTAAATTTTGAACGAAGATCGGCGAAATTCTGCCGACGGCCAGTAAAAACTACAGAGTTTGCGAAACGTGAGATGGCAAAAACTTGTATCACTTTGAGAAAATAGCAGTTCAATTTTAAAACACATTGAATATACCAATCTATAGGTATGCTTCTTCTAGGGGTCATGCTAAGATTTGTTATTTCTTCACAGTCCTGGAAACTATCAAATCAACATGAAAATTGATATATTATATATATTATCAACTAGGATATGCCTGCGACTTCGTCCATGCTTGACTTGAAATTCCTGTGGGATTCTCGAGACACAAAGTACCGCAGCCTTTAAAAAGGAAAGTAAGCTATCGTTTTAGTGAAAACTGTGTTGAAATAAGCTAATTTTTATGTACCCGAACAACTACAAACCGCTCCTGGGAAAATTTCCGCGGGATTCCCGAGATAAATACTACATTTTGCTATTACATTGGAATTCGATTTCGTTTGCTTTTTATATTTGGTGTTTTAAATAATTCCCAGGAAAATTCCTATGGGATTCCCAAGATAAAAAGAGATTGAGAGCGCAGATTTTAATTCCAAGAATTTGCTGTCGATCAGCGAAAACCGCATCGAAATCGGTCCAGTAGATTTACGTGAATCCCGAATAAACAGATAATCCGACAAACAGACAGGGAATCTAAAAAAAATATTTCATCGTGTTCTCCGTCGTTTATATAGTCGATTTCAGTTGTTTTTTTAAATAGCTTCAATGTACAGACAAGGCACGTTTAGAATTTTATAATATTATAGATAATGAGAATGATTATACATACAATAGAATATCTTGGATAATGGAACGGTTTATTATTTAACTTCCCATTCCGACTATTTCCTATCACGTTCTTACAAATAAAATGCTAGACACCGTTACATTAAAATAAGTTCTAACGAGGAATAATACTTTTTGAGGTTCATGAGACCGTGCTAAGCCGAACTTGAACAAGAAGAAGAAGAGGTTCATGAGGTTCAAGTAACTTTAGTACCAAGAAGGGAATCCTTATACAATACTCAATTCAGTTGTTTCAACTTATATAGATGTATGGAATATATTAGCACAAATCTTGAAAAATCATTACAATGTTTCGTAATATCTTTTCTTTTTAACCGCCTTCAAAAAGGAGGAGGTTCTCATCTGTCTATATGTTTTTTTTTGTATGTTCGTTACACGATTTTTCCGACAAATGTGAACCGATTTTCAAATTTTTTCTTTTAATCGAAAGGGTATATTCCCGAACTGGTCCCATTGTGTCAGGATCTGATGAGTGGATCGCAGGGAAATCGAGAGAAACCCCACGAAAATTGTTACCAACTCCTTTGTCAATTGTACAATATCTTAATCAATTGTGGAGTGATTTTCAATTTTTTTTCTTTATGGATATGTCTATACTCCCGAGGTGGTGCCATAGTCACCAAGTCAGGATCTGGTGAGTGCGTTCCAGGGAAATCGAGAGCAATCCTTGTTAAAGAACGTCGAGCGAGCTTTTTTTCTTAAAAAAAAAAGCTTGTGTAGCCAGTATTACATTTTATACAGGCGCTTAATTTTTATGTATGCATGTCACGCGACTTCTCCGTCAATTGAGGGCCGATTTTCATTTTTTTAAATTCGAAAGTGTATATTCCCAAGGTGGACCCATGGTCAACAAGTTTGGATCTGAGGAATGGATCCCAGGGAAATTGAGAGCAACCGTGGTTGACGAGCATCTACACCGAAGTGTGAGATAGCAACATTGTATACGCATGCCAGTACTATAATTTTCACAGGCGCTTAATATGTTATACATACATACATAACTTCACGCCAGTTCCCTTGCAGGGTAGGCACGAACAACAGAGTGCCATTTAGGCTTATTCTTACACACCTCACTTGCCTCTTTGACATTCATAACTCTTGTCATGCAAGCTTGTCTGTTAATATGTTATTGCTAAAGCTATTCAAGTAGCGCAACTAAAAAGTTTTTTTTAAACAAATGCAAAACCGATTTGAATTTAAAAAGCAAAAAATAAATATTTAACCAACTTCTTTCTACAACATCTCGGAGTCGATGCGAAATGAAAGTGTTGTTGTTTTTTTATGTTTTATTTGGCACCGACTTCAAAATTTTGTAGAAAGAAGTCAGTTAAATATTAATTTTTTGCTTTTTAGTCTGAAGTAGGTTTTGCTTTTGTTAAAAAAAAACTCATCTTTAAAATATTACTTCTAAATTTGTAAAGACTCTCCATGTTCTAGGTTCTGAATTATGGGTTGTAAAATTCTGAAATAGGTACTTAGTAGAGATAATAAAACTTAGAAAATATTTTCAACCAAAATTAGTTTGACCAATATGCGTTGAGTAGTTTTTGAGGTATGAGGTATTTTCAATTAAATGCTTATATTAGGGTTCCGTAGCCAAATCACAAAAACAGTGGGCGTTCGTCAACTCTACGAAACTCTTTAATGTGGGTGCTTATTTCTTTGTTTAAATTATCTACATGGCTTCACAACCCGTTAACACAGCTCTGATATTATAAACAACAAAAAAGAATACTTACATCACTCCCACATCCCAAGCCGAGCAAGCATGAAGAATCGCAATTAATCCACCTCAAACAAATACCAATTAACTTTACGATGTGTTTATTAAAGCCTATTCATCAATATCTGTAAAATAACTTTATACAAAAACAAATTAGAACGTAATTTAACCGATACGCATTTTTACTGTGCTACTTACACGGCAAAAACATGAATGAATGGTGCCGCCATGTTGTTCCGCCATCTTGTTAACAATAATTACGCAAAATGGCAGCCTGGGCTGGCTATTGGCCGTCGGGTAAAAACCTCACAAAGTGTTAATAACTCTAAATTTGCTTTTAACGAAGTGTGATTCGAGATAATTGCGAGATCGTTTGTGGTGTACTTATATTACTGTGCTAAAGTATGAAATGCACCGTGGGATGATTGGGACGCGTACGACGTACACGTCCAAGATCAACAGCGGTGAATGAGCTGTTCATAAGCTTCAGTGTTTTAAATTTAAGATATTTTGCCCTTTGTAAGGCTTTTGATTTCGGTAATAATTAATTATTATCAAACTTCAGCTAGAGTTTCAAAGATCTTTTCTTTCAAAATTTTCAGTGTCAGAATTCCTTATAATTCAAATAAAATTAAATAAATGAATTGTTAATAGACCAGCGTGTGTATCACTAGTGCAAGTAAGACTTTTTAGTACTGCCGTTGTATTATCTAACTGATGGCTGTTGAAATATGAAATAGATCTTTTTTGGCTTATTTACATAATCTACTATGACAATATCTAATATACAATGCAAAAGTGGATGGATGCAGAAGTCGTGGAAGGCCACGACACCTGCCATGATCAAATTGATCGTGTACTAGCAGAAGGTGATGTCAGGAGCCTTAAAAACAGACGAGCGTGCATGACAAGAGCTGTGAATGTCAAAGAAGCAAGTGAGTTGTGTAAGAATAAGCCTGAATGGCGCTCTATTGTTCGTGCCTACCCCGCAAGGGAACTGGCGTGAAGTTATGTATGTATGTACTATGACAATATAAGCTTAATTATACATAGGTACCTATAGGTAAGCTTATATTATAAAGTTATAGTAAAGTATAAAGTTTCCAAAGTGGGAAGTCCTAAATCTTGTGATAGTGCTAGATTTAGGGCTTCCCATTTCAGAAACTTTTCAAATAAAAGTAGATAGGTATAGGTAGCATTACTTTTGATATTAGTAGTAGATATAGGTAGCTACCGATTACATATAATTTATGTAAATACCTAAAAATTATTTTGTTCGTTAGTTGTGAACTTATTAACGACTTAAGTTAATTAATGTTAATTAATATACCTAAAAGCGCGACCAACTGTCTTTTATTACGAATAGCTACAACTTTAAGCACTCCATCTAATTACAATGTTTACGGTTTACCTACATATACAACACAATTGTGACACATCACACAGTTACAAAGCTCGGCAGATGCGTGTAGCGTAAAAAGGCATGGACGCATCCTCTCGCTGCGATTATGTCATTACGGACGGCGGCTGGTAAAAAATTAAAGGGCATTTTAGTATGCGATGATACAGAGCAATTAAACGGTGGTAACAAAAAAGGAACGAGCCGTGCCGCGTTCAGGCATTGCCCAAATATCCAAAGAGTAGGGCGCCTGTGAGGCTGGTGAAAGAGCCGGATAATTCTTAGTAACGTTTAACATGATTTTCTATCTTATTACCTTATTTACTTTATTATCTATATTATTTCTTTTTTACTTTTCTTTTCTTATATGTCTTATAAATGGACTAAAACAATAAATTCAATAAAATTGTATCTCAAAATTAACAATGTATTTGAATTACCAAAAGTTTACGTCTGATCTTGTTAGACTGTGCAGACGCGAACGTGCCTCGCCCAGGCCCGTACGTAGCTTGGGAGATGCATGGATTTAAAAATGTCAGAACATTTTATAAAGTAATCCATGCTACAACACCACGCGGCGTTGCCTACAATTCAATGCACACGATATATGACCCACACCTGCGCCGAACTAGTGTTAAGATTTCCTTATGTAAAGGTTTCATAAAAGATAAAAAGAACTTAAAAGGTTTTCACGTGATTATACATAATTAGCATGAAATAATAATCTATTCTCGGACAGGCGTTATATCTATTGCAAAAGTCTCGTGAAATCGTATTCCATGGTCGCCGTATAAAGCAACGTGACCGTTGCGCCTGCGCAACCCATTTCTGGCGTGATACGAATCTTTCAACGCCAGTTTCGTATCGCACAGCAATTCCATATGCGAATGTTTTGTGGAAGTATTTGTACCGATTTTGAAATTAATGGCAATTATTTAAAGATAAAGTCAATTCGATTAGTGCACGAAAATAGAAAAATGTACAATTAAAATTATATCGAGGAAAGGAGAGGAAGAATGTTTAGGTGACATTCTATTTGTTAGAATGTTTTTTTCAGTTAACTGAAATTGCTTTGAAAATGTGAGAGAATCATCACTTTCAATATCTAAGTAATCTGTAATTCCTCATTTACATTATGCCTACTTCTACGAAAGCAAGCAGGAAAATGGCAGGGGATCGGGGCAGCGATTAGGTATGCCATGTACTTATCTCATACTATGTTGACAAGCTTGCACTTCCCTATTTCCTTCGCCACTAACCTACTAGCTGCCATGAAAGTGGACATAATATAAACGAAGCATAACATTCCAGTTTGAAATAGATATTAATATTTTTAAAAAAAATTATGTAAGACTAGATGTGCCCGCGAATTCATAGATCACTTGGGATTTTTTTCGAGAAAACTTTAAAAAGAAAGTAGCCTAAGATACTCCTTATAACATCAGCTATCTTGTCAGTGAAAGTCCCGTCAAAATCGGTCCAGCCATTTTAGAGAACAAGTCTGTCTGTCTGAAAGAGAACATCCAGACAGACACACAAAAATGTATAAAATTTGATTTTTTGATATAAGCACCTAATATAGTTTCATATACATTTAGTAAAAAGCTGTTATTTTGACACTACAAACAGACACTTCAATTTTATTTATCTATATAGATATTCGGAGGTAAAGTGGAAAGTAGGAGGGAAGGGGTGGTCTTATAGGATAAAACAAATAAAAGATAGTTCTTCTGTCATACAAACAAGTACAACAGCTGGCTCAGAATCCATAAGACTGGAGAAGGCAAAACAGCGAGTACGTAGCTCTTAAATATGACGATGATGTGTCCATAATAGTAGTAGGTACCGTACATATAATCTTGGCGAAGACGCTGCACTCTAGTGGTTTCATTAGCATCTTGATTCCCTGAATCCAGTTAGTGAAATGTGAATATTGTTTTTTAAACACATGTCCGTGTGTTTGTTTTTCTGTAACCACAATGCTGATACGAACTCTTATTCAAGCCAACTTTGTAAAAGAATAATAGATATTTCCTTGGAAGAAATGTAATTATCTTTATACATAAAATGCTCATAATAAAACTACGTTTTAACGGTTTTAAGCACTGTAATTTATTTGATTTTTGTTATTCTGTGTATACAAGTCGCGAAAACTTAAGAAAATATTAAAATGCTTATGTTAGTGTGTTTGTCACTGAACTCCTAAGCCCCTGGATCGATCTTGATGACATTTTTCTGAGTGTACAAGTGGGATGGTTAAGATTCACAATTGGACCTGTGAGGTGGCGCTGCAATCGGGTTCTAAATTTTATATTTTTAGTTCAGGATGACGTCTGCTGGGCGCTTAAATGAATTTACTAATATACGTTGCTAGTAACAACGAGTTTGCATTTTACTTGGCACCGACTTCAAAGTTATAATAAAACAATTTTTGCATTTTGTTTTTACGTCGGCCTTTAAAAATACTCATTTATTACTAACTTATCTAAGTAATGGTTAGTTCAATTATTCAAAATACACTTTTAATTATTATGTGATAACTTTTTATGGTCAACGCAAATCTAATATTAATTAATTAATTAAACCGTTAATGGCCTTAACGGCTGCGGAAATCAATAAATTTTGTTGTATGCAAAACATTTGTGGCCAACCATGTGTAAATAGCATCTTAATGTTAAGCATCTTATGAATATAAGTTTTATTACTTCAGTAAGTCATTGCATAGTTATTATAGGTAGAAGAGGCCTTGTACCTATTATGGGGACGAAACGATAATTTTGAGTTCGATCCGGTTATCTCCAAACTAAGAAACCAACCTGGAATTTGTTCTTATTTATAAATATGGGGCTCTACACGTTTTTTGTACGTAGGCAGTTACAATCGTCTGTAAGTGTTCAAGTTTTAAAATAGTCTTCAAGCAAAAGCCTTACTGTAGCTCTTTGACTGACGCCAAACGTTGGAGTTCGTACAATGCCTTGAAAAGATACAGACTTCACTTAAGAATTCCGATTTTCAACAAAACACACACTTATTCTTCAAAAAGAATCAGTAAGTATTTTTAATTAATATTAGGTTTTTTTTTGTTATTGCAGGAGTTCAGCAGACAGGCAGACGGCCCACTTGATGAAAAGCGGTTACCATCGCCTATGGACATTTGCAACACCAAAGATGCTACAAATGCGGTGCTGCTCTCTTAAGGGAGACTGGAACCTGGTCACTAATGCCGGAACACAACTCAAGGTTGTTATGGCGACATACTTTAGACCAGGGGTGGTAGCCATCCAGTCGGGCAAATGCCCTACCACCTGGCTGTGGGTTGTTTGGTCGCCTCTTACGACAGGCCGCCCGGCCGCAGGAAATTGTAATCTTTCTCCGTTCCTGCACGGATGACTTATACTTATCTAAAATAAAACTGCACGGCAAAACATCACATATCTGGTTTCTGGCCAAAAACTAACAAACAATTATATCACGAGAAAACTATACATGTTTAAGCTTTAGCACGTCCTGTTATGGTTAAAAACTCTTGTATCACTCCCATAAACTAAATATAATAAAACGATAGTTTTGAATTGAATTTCAATAATTAGAATCGTGATTATGAAGTCTGGTGACATTAAAAGCGTCAAATAACTGTATCATTGTTGGAACAATTACAGTTAGATAATGAATGGGCGACATCACTGCACTTAAATACACCGCATACAACTATATCTTCTAATTAAATGTTAATAAACAAAAACTGTATGCATTATGTCGTGGGAGCCGTGCAAGTCATGATCGACTAGCGAATTTTTATAACTTAACACCATGGATCAATATGGAAATAAAAATAGTCTGTTGCTATAAGTTTTTTAGTGGTAACATATTGAAGTAATTAGTTTTGGTATTCGCCCTACAGTATAAAGTATTTGTACGATGTATTTTTGTCAACTAATATTCAAATTTCTATAACAGTCAGTCAGTCATACATTATTATTATCTTAGTGTAGGGAACAATTACTATTCTCCTTTTGTACAAGAAAAAAACCATGAAATTTTTATGTGGACTTATGGCTATAACACTCAAGCAACAACAGAGATCATTGTGGATTTTTTTGAGACGTTCATGTCTATGGTAGAGCAACTCTGGAGTCGAATTATAATACCAGCCCGTTGGCATTTCTACAATGTCAGAGTGTCAAACTGAATATTACAGAATATTGGCGACGATACCTATTTATCGTCACGGGGACGTTGGTATAATTTGAAATTCTTCATGACGATGATATTAGATTGCTATACGAGAGGTGAAAGTGACGTGAAGTTATTTAGGCATGAGATGGTTTGGAGCATGAGTGTAGTAAGGGCGCTAATAGTTCAAGTGTTTAAATAGGCCCTTCACCCGAGGTTAACACTCTGCTTTTCATTTCGAATATTAGGAAAGTGAATAAAAATTGATTAGTTGTAAGTAAACAACTACGTCTCTAATGAAATCAGGAGTTAAATCCATAACTAAATCTGATGAACTCATTTAATACGTCACATATGAAACTTCAAGCGAGTTTCTTTTTTTGTAGCATTCTACCAGCCAGAATTTTTTTGTCACCGATGACAGTAAATATTTAGCTCAAATTTATGTAAATTAAATAATAATTTAGTGCAAAATAGTTAATAAGTATAAAATGATATTACAACATTGTTGATATTTTTTATTACAATTTATGTCTTGATTTAACAGTGGCTGTAAAAAAAGTTAGGACATGAGTCACATGATTGTATTATCTATGATTCAGATAGTTTTTAAATTTTTTGACAGCAGGGAAAATCATTTCCCAGGGACGAAAAGTACTGTTTTCATTCCTGTGATCAGGCAACTCCAAGCGTACTTTCAGAATATGAAAATTAATAATTATAAACATTTTTGTTTGAGAATTACGCATACGTTTCAATGATAGATCTCTTATAACTTAAGCAGCGGCCAAAGAACGCGCGACAAAAACTGCCCGGACCTGTTGCAACGGCCCGCGCGGTGCGCAAGCGCATCGCCCTGCGACGTCATAGACCGGCTGTTGTGAATTGCAAAATAAAACGTGGAAGAAAATTGATCGATTACTTTTCAGTTTTCTTTTTAAGGTTAATGAATTTCTTAATTTCCTTTATTATAATTTAAATTTTTTACATAAAAATTGCATATAAATCTACTAGTACATCCATGTTAGCCAAAAATAAGCCGGTTTTATACAATTATTTAGTTATTTTATTGAGTTATAACGCGAAGCTAAATATTCCCTAGATCAGTTTTCGGTGTTACTGTAGGATTTTGAAATGAGTTTCTTTTCGAGGTATTTCTGCTGCATGACGATCCCATAATATAATATAAGTATTAAGAGCGTTAAAAAATTTCTTCGTGCTTGCTAGCTAATGTATTGCAATGCTAACGTATTGGTGATGTCACCCTTATTGCAAATGTTCACAGGTAGTACTTAGTAAGTACGTAGGTACCCTACATTTTTGAGTCTTCAGGTAAATAGTTTTTTTGTTTTAATTAAAAATAAGTAATAATTGGAAAATTATCACGTAACTTGTATGTGACTAAATAAATGAATGAAAACATTTTATTGTTCACCAAAAATTAAAATTTCTTTCTTAAAAATGATGATCAATGTGATTCTTGAAGAGAAGGAGGGATATATGTACATTAATTAGGTACCTCATTATTTAATTTTATGAAATAAAA